>NW_004624736.1:14534683-14581997 GCF_000247695.1 Heterocephalus glaber | reverse complement strand
CTAGGAATGGGGAAAAAATAAGAACCAAGATGCATTAGGTAAAGGTACAATTCCCAATGAGAAATGTAATTGTGTTGTACACCTAAAATGTACCAATAAAAGAATTTAACAAAAAAAAATTAAAAAAAACAAAAACAAGAAACCCTACATCTTCTTTATGCATTCATCAGTTGATGGGCATTTGTGCTGTTTCCAAGATTTATATATTATAAACTGTGCTGTTGTAAACATAGGTGCACATATCCCACTGTGGTATGATCCTTTTAAGTCTTTCAGAAAGATACCAAGAAGGGAGATAGTTGGGTCAAATGGAACCTCTATTCCTAGTTTTTTTTTAAGTATCTCCACACTTATTTCCCCAGTGTTTGTGCCAGTCTACATTCCCACCAATGGTGGAGAAATGTTCCTTTTTCACCAAGCCCTGCCAGCATTTGTTATTAGTTGATTTCTTGATAATAGTTATTCTTTTTGGAGTGAGATGGAATCTCAGCATTGTTTTAATTTCCATCTCTCCAATGACCAGTGACAATGAACATTTTTTTTCATATATTCATTTGATGTTTGTACTTCTTCATCTGAGAAATGTGTATTCATTTCAAATGCCCATTTTGGATTGGGTCTTTACATATGAGGGGTCTGATTTTTGAGTTCTTTATATAGTCTAGATATTAGTTCTTTGAGGAACAGCTGACAAAATTTTTTCCCGCTCTCTGGGTCGTCTCTTCACTCTGTTGGTGATTTCTGAAACAAAAAGTGGAAAAAAGGACCAAAATGTGTAATATATAGTATGAAATAGAAAGAAAATGTTCCAATGGGAAGGGGAATTAGGGCGGGAGTAGGGGGAAAAGAAAGAGAAAAGAAAAAAATGTAAAAAGAAGAAAAGATAGAAACAAAGCTGAAGTGAGGGGAAGAGAATGGGGAAAAAGAAGAATCAAGATATATCATGTGCAGGTACAAATTTGCTATGATGAATGTGATCTTTATGTGTATCTAAAATGTACTAATAAAATTAATTAATTTAAAAAGAAGGAATCCCCCCCAAAAAAAGTTTTCTCCAATACACTTTAATAAAAGTGTCACTAGCTGACATCTTCATAGTACTCCCAAGTGGAAAATTTTTAATAGTTAACCATCATTTCTTTGTATATCAGAATGCATTTGCTACAAATTATAAGTTATTAGCAAATTACCATATATTACCAAGTTCTTAAAGTGTTTTTCTACTAATGAATCCTGAACGGTATCACATTTTATTTATTCATTTAGTTATTGCATTGCTTCTCCTGTGATACCTTAATTTTTTAAATAAATATATACCTTTTCTGAAAGAAAAAAAAACAAACGCTTTTTCACAGCAAAGGAAATAACCAACAGAAAGTACAACCCATAGGATGGGAAAAATTTTTGCCGACCACCCCTTGGACAGAAGACTAATATCTAAGATATATAAAGAATTCCAAAAAATTAGACCTCCCTGCAAAAAAGACCAAATCACAGAAGGGCAACAGAAATGAATAGTCACTTCACAGAAAAAAAAATACAAATGACCAATAAACACATAAAAAAAAAAGTTCAGCATTACTGGCCATTAGGAGAATGCAAATTAAAACAATGGTGGAATTTCATCTTACTCCAGGAGGAATGGCTATCATCAAGAAATCAAATAATAAATGCTGCTGAGGCTGCAAGGTTAAAAAAATGCTTATACATTGTTGGTGAGAATATAAAACTGTACAACCATTATGGAAATCATTAAGGAGATTCTTGAAAGCACTAAAATTATAAATTCCATTCGATAAATTATTCTTCTAGGTATTTTTCCCAAAATGTTGAAGACATTATATTACAGTGCTCCATGCATGTCAACGTGTAAAGCAGTACAATGCATTATAGCTAAATCTGAGAAGCAGCCTATATGTATATCAACAGATGAATAAATAAAAAATGTGCTATCTATACCTAGTGGAATCCTACTCTGCTATAAAGAAGAATAAATTTTATTTATTTGTAGAAAAACGTATACACCTTGAAAACATAATGCTAAGTAAAATAAATAAGATGAATAAGATTAAATACCATATGATTTTTCTCATAAAGAGCAACATAGGGCCAGGGATTTAGCTCAGTGGTTCCGCCGCCGGGCTCGCAAGCGAAAGGCCCCAAGTTAGATCCCTGATACCAAAAAGAAGAAGAAAGAGCAACATAATACACAGACCAAAGGATACTGAGAAATACATATTTTGCAAATGAGAAAGGGACTGAGACTTGGGGGTAAGATAGAGGGGAGAGAGGGACTTAAAAAGAATTAAAACGTGTCATGTGCATGTACTAACTACTCAAATAACAAATATAATAGTCATGAGTTGCAGATATGAACTAAAAAATTTTAAAAGGGGGAAAGAAGATTTACAGATGTATAGAGGGAGGATGGAAGGCTGTGAAAGGGAATAAAAATAATCAAGATTTTTAAGTACACGCACCTACTCCCTAAGATGCATGCACTGCAAACATGTACTAATAAAATTTTTAAAAATTAAAAATTATTTGGAAAGATATCATCCTTCATTATTATTCAGGAACAACATTATATATGAGAGACACAGATTAAAATACTTTCATGAATTTTTTGTTATACTTTTCACCCCAGGAATGTTTATTAACGTTCTTTTAATAAGTTAAACTCTGTAACTCTCAGGAAGTAGTATGAACCCTAGCCAGAAATCACAAAACCTAGTTCTAGTCTTAGATTGTCTGCTTATTGCTCACATCTGACACATAAAAATACTCATTAAGTATTTTCATAGTTCATGGATTAATAAATATTATAGTACTATGCACACTCCATATATGTAGAAGTTTGTACTCTTGTTGCACACAGTGTGGTTGAGAATCTAGACAATAACTGTAGAGAGTGATTGGATCTGAATTGGAAGTATGAATGGAAGTCATCATTGAAGACATCATAGAAGACAGAAGGGATGAGAAAGGAGTTCAAGAAGCTAATAAGTTCCAATTTCCATTGACCGATAAGAAAAATCATAATGTTCCCTCTATGACATACCTAAGATTTTCATCTACCATACAGAGAGAAGTTTGAATTTGGTGCTGGTAAAAATCTGAATTCCAAACAACTAGGAAGATTTGATTACTAACTTCCCAATACCTGCTCCTCTAGTTTGGTTTAAATTTATTGAATATTGTACCTTTTTCTACTTTGTAACTTTTCAGGATTGCCCACTTGTAGCTGCACATGGATATACTTAGTGACCTGAATCATGAGATAAGAGCAAACATTTTCAACTCAGTTGACTTCACCATCTCATCTATTATCAGTCCAATTTTAGTGCTTTTCCTGTTGCTAATTTTACCCACAGGTTTCATATGATATATTATACCTAAAATAGTTTGGTTTAATGCTGATTTTTCTTGAGTTAAAACATTCGTTATAGATGTGGATGCCATACTCTTAAAAAAGGTAAAGTATCTTTATCATATATGCAAAATAATAATGTGTATTATAAAAAATACAATCACAGTGAACCATTTTGTATAATTTAGTGATTTTTATTTTGTTTCCATTTTTTCATTTTCTCATATTAATACCATTCCCTTCTTTCCTTTCTTCTACCCCTCCCACTTCCCCTTCCCCTTTACCACTTTTCTTATTTCACATTATCTATTATAACTTTTAGTCCTTATTTACACGTTCAGTTTCTCACACCAGAGAAAATATTTGTTTTTACACATGTGTGTCCTATTTATTTCACTAAAGAGTATCATGCTATGTGTGTCCCTTTAGCTATAAATGTCTCTAATTTCTCATTCTTTATAGCTGAGTAGTACTCCATTTTATTATTAAAAAAAATTTTTCTTGATCCAGTCTCCAGTTGATGGGCAATTGGGCTATTTCCAAGTTTTAGCTGTTACATGCTATGAACATGGGTGCACATATATTACTGTGGTATGATTCTTTTAATTCTTTTGGGAAGATACCCAGCAGGGGAATAGCTGGGTCAAATGAGACTTCCAGTCCTAGTTCTTTGAAGTATCCCCAGACTGATTTCCACAGTGGCTGCACCAGTCTATACTCCCATCAGAAGTGGAACAGGGTTCTTTTTCACCACAGCCCTGCCAGCATTTGTTATTGATTTCTTGATAGCATCCATTCTTTCTGGGCTGAGGCAGAATCTCAGTTTCGTTTTCATTTGCAACTCTCAAATGACCAGTGATGTTGAACATTTTTCATATGTTTATTTGCTATTTCTAATTCTTTGTGTGAGAAATGTCTGTTCATTTCAGGTGCCTATTTTTGGATTGGGTCCTTAAATTTGGAAAGTCTGATTTTTTAAAATTCTTTATATATTCTAGATAGTAGACCTTTGTCTGAGGAACACCAGGTGAAAACTTTTCTCCACATTGTGGGTTTTCTCTTCACACTGTTGGTGGTTTTTCTTGCTGTGAAGAAGCTTTTTAATAAGAAGAGATCCCACCTGTTGATTGTTTGTGCTAGTTCATGTGCAACTGAGGTTTTGTTCATAAAGTCTTTTCCTATGCCAATGTCTTCAAGAGTTCCATGTAACTTATTTTCCAGCAAGTTTAGTGTTTCTGTTTCAATATTTAGATCTTTAATCCACTTCAATCTTAGTTTAGTGCATAGTGAAGGATAAAGGTCTAGTTTTAATCTTTGGCAAGTTAAAACTCAATTTTTCCAGCACCATTTGTTAAAGAGGCTACCTTTCTTCCCTCCAGTGAGGATGTTTGGATTTCTTCTTGAAGATGAGGTGGTTGAGTGAGTCTGGAGTTGTTTCTACATCTTCTAATCTATTCCACTAGTCCTCTGGTCTGTTTCTTTGCCAGTGCCATGCTGTTTTTATCACAGTAGCTTTGTAGTATAGTTGCAAGTTCGGGAATATGATACTCCCTACCTTGTTTTTATTGCCTAGAGTTGCTTTTGCTATTCTAAGTCTTCTTGTTCTAAATGAATTTTTGGATTTTTTTCTCAAGGTCCATGAAGTATACTGCTGGAATTTCAATTGGGATTGCTTTGAATCTATATAGCAGTTTTGGAAGTATGGCTGTTTTCACTGTGTTGATTCTTCCTATCCAGGAGCAAGGAATGTCTTTCCATTTTCTGATATCCTCTTCAATCTCTTTTTTCAGAGTGCTATAGTTTTCAGAGTAGAGGTCTTTGATTTCTTTTGTTAGGTTGATTCCTAGGTATTTCAATTTTTTGGATGCTATTGTGAAAGGAATTGTTTGCCCCACTTCTCTCTCAGTGAGTCTGTTGTTATGTAGAGGAAAGCTATTGATTTTTGTGTGTTGACCTTGCATCCAGCTACTTTACTGAATTTGGTTATTAAGTCTAGGAGAATTTTGGTGGAGTTTTGGGGTCTCCTATATAGAGTATCATGTTGCAAAATAGTGACAATTTGACTTCTTAATTTCCTATCTTTATTCCTTTTATTTCCTTCTCTTGTCTAACTGCTGTGGCTAATGTTTCTAGAACTTTATTGAACAGGAGTGGTGATAGTGGACATCCTTGTCTTGTTTCTGATATTAGTGTGAAAGATTTCAGTTTTTGACCATTTAGTATGATATTGGCCATTGGTTTTTCATAGATGGCTTTTAGCATATTGAGGTAGAGATCATCTATTCCAATTTTTGTAGGGTTTTTATCATAAGTGCATATTGGATTTTGTCAGATGCTTTTTCTGCATCTATTGAGATGATCATGCTGTTTTTGTCCTTGACTCTATTGATAAAGTGTATTACATTGATTGATTTGCATATGTTGAACCATCCCTGCATCCCTGGGATGAATCCCACTTGGTAGGGGTGTATGATCTTCTTGATAATCTTCTGCATTCTACTTCCCAGTATCTTATTAAGGACTTTTGCATCTACGATCATTAGTGAGATTGACCTATAGTTCTCTTTTTTGGTTGGGTCTTTCTCTGCTTTGGGGATCAAGGTGATGCTTGCTTCCAGGAATGAATTTGGGAGTATTGCTTCCCTTTCAATTCCATTCAACAGTTTAAACAGTAGTGGCAATAGTTCTTCTCTAAATGTCTTGTAGAATTCAGCAGTGAAGTCGTCAGGACCTGAGCTTTTCTTTGTTGGTAAGTTTTTAATTACATTTTTAATTTCATAGATGATAAGGGGTTATTTAGAATTTTTAGGTCTTCTTAATTCAACTCTGGTAATCCATATGGAATCTGTCCATATCTTCTCTTTTTTCCATCTTATTGCTGTATAGTTTTTCAAGGTAGGTATTGATAATCCTTTGAATTTCTGCTGGGTCCATTGTAATTTCAGCCTTTTCATTTCTAATTGCATGGATTTGGGCCATTTCTTTCCTTTTATTGATAAGGTTGGCTAAGAGTTATTCTTTCGAAGAACCAACTCTTGGCTTCATTCATTTTTTGTATCTTTCTCTTTGTCTCCATTGTATTGATTTCTGCTCTGATAATCCAGTGATTTTTAGTATAAATGTCTTTATTGTATTCTCAATTTGTGTGACCATCACCACTATTTAAATCAAGAACATTTCCATCATTGAAGAATCACTACACCCATTCATAGCTTAATTTTAGTGACTACATCACATGATCAGCAAATATCCTGAAGAAGTTATACATTGTGTTATTTAATAGTGGCAACAGAGGTAGTTAGGTAAAATTCTGTCTGTTTTTTAATGGAGGAAACTAAAACTAAGAGTTTGATGAAACCGGCTGCATGAAAGAAATACTTTACTACTATCCTACTTTGCGGCCTTTCAGATTCAGTAAAACTTTGTTATTTTTTTCTTTCCCAAAGATGAATTAGACCTAAAGAGTTCCTTATCTGATATTGATGGAAAGGACACTAACAAGATATGGGAGTTAAGTGTTCCTTGTAGAAACATCTCTGTACTTCAAAAGCACATATCTCAAATTCTCTAGAAGGATACTGACTTCAGACCGTCTGTTTATTCCTATGTCAGAAGATGTGAAGTTTGAAGTCCTCAGACATAAAGTTCTTATATATTGTAGAATTATGTCATATAGTAGAATACCCAGTTCTGCATAACAGCTGGAAATTCAGGTTTCAGTTTCTTCTGAAAATCTATGGTGTTTAAACAGAAATGAATGTGTCCTATGATGTATTTTCTTAGCTGTAAAGTTTATTCTGTAGAAAGTCATGGGGATACAACCTTATGTAACACTCTTGCAATAAAAAGAAAAGATGGTGTCCCAAACAGCAAGCTTACTAATAGTATTTTTGCTGACTAGTTACTAGTAATTTAACTAATGTTACCTAAGTAAATGAATTAAAGAATGTTAAATATGTAAATCACAAATTGGGCATTAACTATTTTAAATAAATTCATCCTAAAGTGTTTCCAACATTATGACATATAGTTGAAATATGTTTAATCGAAACTTGAGAAGAATTTATACTTTACCTAAAGAAGTAGGCTGTGTATTTAGACTGCAAAAGGTTTATCCGTACATGGAATTTTTACACTGGATTCTTGGTTTCATTAACTTTCTCATGATGTTATACACTGTAGAGACAGCTACCATGATACTTCTATTTTCCTTCTCCTGAGTGCTCCAGGTGCTTATCTCATAATAATTGTTGCAACACTAAGCAGTCATTTTCTACTAGTGCATTCAGTTGTAAAATGTTGAATCACCCATTTCTACCTACAAAGCAAGATGAACACTTAATTTCCTTTGGGTGCCCTGTGAAGAGATAATTTTGGAGAGTTGTCAGGGCCCTCCGGATCATCCATATTATAATATTAGTCCCTTTGTGTTACCAGATTTCTTCCCAGTTCCTGCTTGCCTAACAGCATTCTGCCTAGGTTTGATAAAAGGCAATAGTTCCAGTGATATCTCCTATAAACTACACTCTCAAGGAGCAATAGTCAGAATAAATTTTGCCCATGTCTTCAATAGATACTGTAAAAGAAATACTTAGCATTATTGGAAAAATCTTGTAATAATACTTGTAGGTATTACTTTTACGTAAATTCAAATTTTTAGTGGCTTCAGATTCAATGCAAATGCTATCTTTGAGCCTCAATGAAGATAAGCATTTCCACCTGGGAAAAGATTAAACATAAAACAAATGCAGTATATACACACATGTATAATATTTAAAGAAATGTATAAGTTTTTGCTAACTCCTTACTATATACCTTCTGTTATGTTTGTTTTTTTAAGAGAAACAACTCCAAAACATTTTGAAGAAGCAAATATTGTTTGTTTTTCCTTGGTTGATTTATGTGGACTTTTACTTTAAAAACTTATTTCCCAGTAAATTTAAAAAGGTTTACAGGCTGGGCATGGTAGCACATGCCTATAAACCCAACACTCAGGAGGCTGAGGCAGGAGGATCACTGTGAGATAGAGACCAGCTTGGGCTACATAGTGAGTTCAAGGCCAGCCTGCAATACATAGTGAGATCCTGTCAAAAAAAAAAAAAAACAAGAAGAAGAAGAAAAAGAAAAAGGCTTAGAGCAGATGAATTCCATGGAAAGCAAATGATACCATAGAGGCCTAAGTTAAGTTGGAGTCTTTTTGTAGGTCAAAGATAACAGCCTTAGTATTCCCTAAAAATAAGTACTCATACAACTTTTTATATGTATTAACTCATTTAATTCCTCATTAAGACCCATTTTAAAGATGAATGTACTTATGTACAAAAAGAATTTAAATTATAAGCAGTAAAAGTTTTGAGCTGGATTTCCTAAAATGAAGCAGTTACAATCACAGGAACAGTTGCAACAGCTACTCTGTTTCTGTGTTCAATGTAAGGAACAATCGCGGACAGGGCTTTCTCCGGAAGGAATGCAGTTGGTCCCTTCCGGAGAGAGTGTACAGTTGGACCTGCACACTCAATCTTCCCAATCAGCAAGAAACTCTTGACTTGCCACAAAGAGGTCACGACATTAAAAACACTTGTTCAAGCTCCTAGCAGTAGGAAAGGGATCAAGATTTGAAGCCAAGCATAGAGCTGTCTGATCTGAAATGGATCTTTCCAGTTCATGCAATTGACATTGCAAACAGTTTGAACTACCCCTTACACGACTGAGAGGCAGAATATGGGGAATTTTCATCAGAGGCAATCAGAGTGGCTGCAAAGGAGAGGATGTTGGATTGTTTGACTTTTGCCAAACCCCTTAAGAAAGCAACCCCTTAACTGGGATAGTGCCCATGCACAATCAGCCCTATACAGTAAGCCCCTGACTTGGGAACAAGTTCCGTTTCCAGAGAACATTCGCCATTCAGATTCATGTGCAAGTCCGACAAGGTGAGTCCTACACACCTTTGACACAAATATACAATGTAAAGCATTAAAAAACTAAACACACATGCACACAAATAGAGTAAACCTCCATCTATACTGTACCACTTACTGTACCCCCACCACACTGTACAGTAGCACACAGTAGCACAACTGTGGTAGTGTCCAGCAGACATGTGAGCTACGTCCTGATTTGTTTCCATCAATGAATGTTCCTTCTGCGAGGTCCCTTCCTATCTGTGAAAGTTTGCAACATGAATATTTGTAAATTGGAAACTCACTGTACTTTTTCTATATGTAGGATAATATACATCAAAAGTTACAAATAAGACATGGCATCTGATCTGTTTGGGCTTTTTATTACACTTCTCATTTTTCATCATAAAGTTCGCTTCCTTTTTAGTCTTTATTAAGTGCTTTTAATGTGCTGTATCTTTTGCTTATTTCTGTACCTTTTTATTTAAATAAGTTTTAGTGATTTTCAGCTATCTAAACAACTGATTTCTCTACCTAGAGTCAAATTGTTAATGTAACCAACAAAGTAGACTACCATTGGTTTCTTAATATGCTACTATAATTTTAAATTGTTTTTAACACTATAGCCTCATCTCAGATTTTATGAAGCACAGTCTTTCACAGATTAGAGGTTAGCATTTCATTAGACTGCCCATAAACATGCCTGGAAAACATTAAAAACACTCTAAGGAAACTGATAAAATAAAATTTCTTTACCTGAAAATTAGAAGGCAAGATATTGATTTTATGTATTAATTTTCCACATTAGGAGTACAGCTAAACAAACAGCAAGACTGTGTTTCCCTCTCCTTCTCGACTGTGGAGGGTCATGTACATTGTCTTGGTTTCTTTTCTCATTAACAAAATACCTAACACCTAAAGTTAAAGAATAAAAAGTTTGTTTCAGCTTGCAGTTTATAGAAGTTTCAGTCTGTGGTTGGCTTGCTCCAAGGCAGGGTGGCATGGCAGAGGGGCAAAACACAAGAGAAACAGTCCATGGCATGGCAGGAGACAGTGAAACAGCAAGCAGTAGGGAGCCTCCCGTTTCCTCTTATCTCACTCAGGCTACAAGCCTTTTGGGCGGTGCCAACCATTCCCAGGATGGCCTTCCCATTATTCACACCCAGAGCTATGCTAATCCAATCAGTGGACTGATGTAGTTATCTCACACTTAATCCACATTCACGCACCCTAGATCAAGCCACTTCCAAAAGCCCTACCTAGAGGCACATGAGGCTTTGAGAGGATATCTAGATACAAGCCATAACACATGTGCGGGAAACAATATTAATTATAAGTCTTTTTAACTTTTTTATTCTGTGTCATACTTCCTAAATTCAGCTCATGATCATCTTTTTCCATTTCTACTTACGTCCTTATGACATGGTGTGCTGATCACAGTGGGTTTTTTTTTCCCCCCTCAATAAGAAAAGATGAAATGGTGAACTGAACACTGGATTTCGGTGAAGAACCCTGAAAGTCATTCCGTCAGCATCCTGAATTCTATTCCTCTTTTGGAGAGGCTAAGATTCTTTTCAGCAGCTGTTATAAATAAACCCAGTACCTCTCACATGAAAAGTATTTTACCATTCAAAATTATATTGGATCAGGTTCACAATGAGGTCAATTTTCTTAATAGTTTCACTCTTTCCCCTTCATATTAGTCAGAAAGTTCAAATTATCTGATTTTGAAGGCTGTATTGACTATAATTGTTACCTTTTACCATATCAGCTGAACAAGATTGGGCTCATGTCTTCAGAACAGGTATATCCTTACTTGTAAATTACATGAGTATTTGTAACTTACAGGAACACTATAATAATGTGTTTTGTATACTATTTTATATATACAAATGAAAGTCTTAAAAGAGACTAGAAGATAAATTCCTGTAGCTTATAACTAATCCAAATAACACTTTTGTACCAGCCTACTCCACCACCAACATGTACTTCTCTAGAAAATTCCAAAACATGACGGTGCCTTGCTTCTGCACCTGCATCCCATTATCCTGTGTGCTTTTATCCAGGAAATCTGAGACTTTAGACTGGGACTGAGTATAGCTTTACATAGACTCTGCACAGGCATGGAGGACAGAGAAGAGCCATAGGACAAGGTGCTTGCCTGCAAGGACCTTCTAGTCCAGTTACACACCAAACTGGACCTGCTGTAAAAAGAAAACTATCAACTGTTACCATACATAAGCTGGACAGAAGGTGTGATAAGAAGTCACAAGAGAACAATTTCTGAGGTTTCATAGGGTCTGGAAGGACTTTAAGAATAGTGTAGATTTTATAGGGTGCAGAATATTTCATAGGTCAGGAACCAGAAGAAAGTGATAAAGATATTTGAGATGTGGAATATATATAGTTTCAGAACTTAAATGAAAAATAAAAATTCTGCAGGGAAGGGCAAACAATTTTTGATTTTATATCCAAGAGTCACTATATGCTATTAAGTTTTTTTGAGGAACTGTCATTAATTAGTTTGCTTTTTAATAATCATTAATGTGACTAAATGTAGAAATTTTACCACTTAAAAATCCCCAAAATGTGTAGTGTGTGTGTGTGTGTGTGTGTGTGTGTGTGTGTATTCTAGAAAGAGATGGACTTTTCTTTCTAGTACAGATCCCCTCATTTATTATATCCATCAACATATTCAATTTTATCAGCTGTTTGTAAGCATATTTATTTCAGGTGCACTGCTGGGGCACAGGATTGTCTTTGTGGTTCGACTGTGCCCCATGGTCTCTCAAATGCTCAATCAGAGTCACGCAGAACAAGAGATCCAAACTCTGCTACATCATCAGTTAAACTTGAAAACAGCAACCCTTATGTAGGAGCATGGTTTCTGTTACATGCTGGGTATCCAAGCCACTTTTAGGCCATCCTGAAACCCCAGACCAAGTCACATGTCATTCCTAAGTAGGAAGACAATGAGGAAAGCCTTCAAGCCTATACTGAACATTCTAATTTATTTGCACCATTTAACAGGTGTTATTCTGATATAAGTAACTCATTCCAGGAAAGTAGATTGAAGAAATTTCTTAAAATTCCAATGCTATCAATAAATATTGGGCCTTATTTATTATATACAAGCAACACTTTTGCATCTGCCAAACCAAAGCACCCACACAAATTTATTCTTGGCATTTAAAGCAGATATAATCCCATTATTTCAGGCCTGTTGAGGTTGAATATTAAACTTTCTTTTCCTAAATCCTTGTGTGACACAAGCATACATTTTTAGTTTATTACATTTAGTGGGCTAAATTACATTTTATGGACTAAACCATCTATTCTTGTGACCAAAAATTTGAATAAAAATGACTTGTTTGGACACTCTGATTCATTGGTGACTCCAAAACAGTCACTGTAAATGCTGTTCTTATAGCAAAAATGCAAGACCCCTGTCTTACTACAATGGGGCAGTTCAGTGTGTATTGTTCAGTTGTATAGGTATAACAGAATGCATATCCTGGGTGGTTTATGGACAGAAATTTAGCTCTTGTAGTTCAGTGGGCTGAAAGTTTGGGGTCAGGGTCCCAGGATGGACAGGTCCTGGGTGTGCCCCCTTGTGATTTGCACACTGCTATCTTTTTAGTTGGTGAAAACTGAGAGAGCTCACTGGGGCCCCTTTTCATGGGGCAATAAGCTCCTTGACAAGGGCTCTGCCTTCCTGACCTAATTAGTTCCCAAAGATCCCACCTCTCACAATTGTATTGTCACATCAGGAGCTACAACAGCAACATAGAAATTTTGAGGGGACACAAGCATTCAATCCAATTACTGACTACATTTTCTTTTTCTTTATTACTGAGTTAATAATATTAAAACAAAATCATTAATATCGAGGAAACCATGTATTGATTGATTTATATTCCAGTCTTGAGCACACTGCTATGATACAGTAACAGTATTTTAAAGTTACTGGATTTATAATTTTTAAAATGCTTTCTTTGAATTTATGCATCAGTATTTGTTCGAAAGGAAAGCTCAAAAGCATGCTTATTTGTTCTTTTACTTAAACTAATCTGTAGAATGAAAATGCAGGTTTAAATAGAGGTACGAAAATAGAGTTTAGTCACTATTTCCTACAAGTTTTATGACTATGTTAATCTAAGAAATGGTACAATTTCCTTCAAGATGTAACTATATTTTCTTTAAAACCAAATCCTATACCTGTAATCTCAGTATTCTGAGAGGCTGAGGCAAGAAAATCCCAAATTCAAGTGTAACTGGGGCATTTAGCAATTTAATGAGACCCTGTCTCAAAATGAAAAAAGGCAGTGTACATAGCTCAATAGCTCAGTGTGAGGCTCTGGGTTCAAACACTAGTACTGCAAAATAAATAAACAAATAAATTAGTTGAAAGAAAGAAAGAAGGAAGGAAGGAAGGAAGGAAAGAAGAAAGAAAGAAAGAAATCAATTCTGTTCCAGCATTTTGTATTGAGATAAAAGCCCTGTAAGTTAGCTGTTCTTTGCATGTTGAGCTTGTTGGTTAAATCGTTTCAGACAGATGAATATGAGTCTTCCATAAGGCAAGGGTTACAAGTTGAAGCAGTCACCTTTCCCATTCCCAATTCTTTCTGTTTCTTCTAATACATTTCTAATTCCTCCGCTTCTCCCCTTGTGTCATGAATGGATTGAACTGTAGTTCTGACAAATGGTTTGAATCCCAGTGGCTGTGGATCCATTCTACTCTGCATAGGGTGTTAACATTCTGGTTTAGTATAATAAAGGGCTTACACCACTTTGTCCTCTGGTAAAATTGTCATTATTTCTATTTTTGGTTTTTCTGCTCCTGTCTGATTTTCTTTTACTGTAAGCTGTTTTGCTATTCTGTGCCACCAGCTATAATAGTTTGTTACCAGCTTCCTTCAGAGGATAGACTGTCAGACTGTTTCAGTGAGCTTACTTAACTTATCATTTAAATGTGTCCTCTTCCATTTGCACTTAGGTTTTACTTAGCGCATTACTGGAATTTTCTCCTTTTTCTTCTAAATTTGTATTTACAGTCTCCTAAGTAGTGCTTGTGTTTGTCACACAGTCCCTTGTTTGTTCTGCTCACATACTCAGTGGTGTCATCACTTGGAAAAAGATTGTGCACAGCAAGCAGAAGAAAAGAAGCTGAGGATGGAATGATCTTCCATGCTTTAGTTCATTCATGTTCCCACTGACATTTATTCATAATAACCCCCCATTGAGTTCATTCTGTGTCCTTTAGAGTCAGTAACAATAGACCCATTTTGCAGTTGGTTTCAGAATGGCTTTGGACTTGTTGGCTATACTTCCTAAAGCCGAAGAAAAGCAACTTTAATGCAATAAGACGGCTCACAAAATAATGGACACTGGCATAAGGAGATATAGCTGGAAAAAAATCTTTGAGTTTAATGGATAAATCAATTGAGACATAGAAAAACAGAGCTGGTGTCAGGGTATTATATTGAATCCAAGATCACATAATTAGCATCAAGGACAGGACTGAAATCCAAATCCCAATCCTGATAATTGCATTCACACATGGCAATGTGATGGCTCCATGGAAAAGAATGATGTAACAAATGATCTTGATTCTAGAGTGCCTTCCATATGGATGCTTTGGGGGATCCCAAATACCCACACACACACATACGCATACACACACACACACACACACACACACACACACACAGCCACTCTCAGGATTGTATCCCTACCATTGTACATTTGGATTTAGAAGAAGTATTACCATGTATCTCCATCTCTTTCAGTGCAAGACCTGGGTACATCATCAAGAGTGAATTGGCCATCTGTAAGAGTAGAAATAAAATAGCTTTGTCTCTTCAGAGAACATTTTAAGACAGAAAACACAGGTGAACACAGGTGCAATGGACAGAGTTTTGAAAGTTTTCAGCAACAAGGAACATAATAAAAATCTCTACTCGTGTTGGTGATTCAAAATAGATTTAAACTGGATAATTTTCACCCAGAATAGATTCAGAAAAAGACAACCAGATGGTGAGGAGTCTGAAAAGCATGTCTTATATTTAATGTTGTTAAAGGAAATGTGTAGGGGGAAAATACTAAAACCATCTCTAAAACATTTGAAGATTTCTCACCTGGATGAGGAAGCAAGAAATTTTACAGAGGAAAAAATATAAAATAATAGATAATTCTAATGATACAACTTTTAACAAAATAATGAGAAGAAAACTATAGAAGGCTAACTGTTATACAGTTATTCTATGAAGTACTTATATAATGATTAACTTGTCTTTGGAAAATTAAATAGAAACTGGTGACCAGTCACCCCGTCAGGATGTATACGATGCCAGGACTAAGTAGATGCTAAATAAGAATATATGAAGGGACTTGTTTGTGACTCAAAAATTCTGTCACTTTACAAGATGTTTCCTTATTTTAAAAAGTATATTCTTTATGTCTAGACAATTTTTTTCTTATTTTGAAGTCATGCACTAAGGGGCTTTACCATATTTCTCAAGATTCTTTGAGTTAATTCTTTGAGTCACTTATTATGTAAAAAGAGGAAGAAGACAAAATTAAGTGTCCACAAAAAATACAGTGACACTAAGTTATGGAAGGTAGATTATAATATCAGAATTAGCTGAGAGATCTCTTTAAAATTGGAGAGTCTCGGCGCCATTCCTGTCCTATTTTTAGAATCTCTAGAGATAAAGCTGAAATACTACATTTTAAAATGCTTTATAAGTGAATATAAGCACAGTGAATTTGGAAAATCACATCAGAAAGCTGGAAAGCACATTTGCCTGAATTACTGGGAATGTATGAAGAATGTGATAGATTCCACGGAAAAGTAGCATATTTAGGTATGGATGGTGAGGACAATGAAAGAGAGGAACGAGAAGGCAGAGAGGATTAAATATTATAAAAAAGCTTCAGGTATTTGTGGATAATTCAGTCATATCAGTGATAGCATCCTGTTAAAGGTGTAGAAGATAAAGCAAACAAATAGATTTTTATACATTTCACAAGTTTCCTTGAGTCTGTCGTGGTTCTCTGTTTGGAATGTTTATTACTTTCAGCTCTGAACAGCATAGTTGGAGAAAGAGATATAATGTTGAAGTCAGGTTGGACATAGCATGTGTCAGACTGTGCAGGTAGGCAAGAGAGAATTACTGTGATGCAACATCTACTGCAGTGATGGTGAACCTTTTAGAGTATTCAATGACTCAAAGAGCCCGCTGCACACTTGTACCATGGGTTCCCCACCCCTGATCTACCCTCAGAGAGGCAGTGGCTTTGATTTCAAATTGACAGCCATAATCATAGGACACCAGAAGCTATAAGGCATGCCAGATTTATTGTGCTTTAAGGAAGAGCATAAGACAGGAAAGCAAATATGGGACCACAGCTTCATCAAGTAAGTATTGCTCATGTTCTTCTCTCAGTCCTGGCACTGCTTCTCTGGCCACACAAGGGTTCGTTAATTTTATAAAGATTGATACCACAAAAGTGAGTGCAGCCCATTCCCACAGGGCTCCCACATGACAGCCCATTAGAGTAGCTGACATACCTACCAAAGGGCCAGATTTATTTGCAAGAAGTATCACATGGGGAGCCAAAGCATATATTATTTTCCAGCACGTTTTGTGCATCTTTGTCATGTCGACCTTCAAGGTTTATATGTCTATTGTCTGACCTCCCAGTACTGATACATTTCAATCAGAATTAAGAAACAATGGTGCCTGTAACACAGACCCCTTTATGCATTTCCAGAGAAATAATGCAGATGGGACAGGAAGTAAACCAAAGCGTATCTTTGCACAAAGGAAGACGTGAGACCCTTAATCCTTCTCTCCAGAAGATTTTTGGGCAGCAGCAGATTACAATGAGTACTGTGGCTCCAGATTACTTAGTAGCAGATGTATGAGCAAGAACTGGCAATAAAAGTGAAGGTCGCTAGCAGTACATGATGTGTGATACAAACTCCAGTCAAGAAATGAGGGGAACATGATAATGGTTTAAATTAAAAATGGTAACATGAAGATGTTGGCACTGAAAATGGAAAAGCAGGATTACATCATCCTTCCTAGCATACAGAGGTACTGAGGCCTGAATTTATAACCTTTGTAGGAACCTGTAATGGGTAATTGATGAATTAAACAACTAGTAGAGATGCAAGTAGACAAGAAAGGGTATGTCTTCCCTACTCCACAGAGAGGAAAATACGAATGTTTGGGTTTAAAGCATTTATGCAGATGAGACCAAATTAACACCATATAATTTATGAATGATGAAGTAAACCCTTTGGTTTGATGACCTCAGAAATGACAGGACTTCAGACCTTGAGCATGTCCAATTTGTTAAATTAGTTTGGTTAACGTTTAACAGAGACCCAAAAGCTTTTATCGAAAGCCCTGGGATCAATATGTGTAATATAATTCCTCACCTTTTTTCCTGTGCACAACTAACTTTCTCCCACCCGAACCAAACATGAGGGAAATTAAATAAATAATGTATTCATTCAGCAAATATTTTGAGTGCCTTATGTATCAAGTACTGTCTAGGCACTTGTGATTTAGCAGTTAAAAAAAAAAGCAATGAAAGATCCTTGCAATCATATTAAGTAAGGGATTTACATAATGTCATATAGTAAACACAGTGGAAAATAAGTAAATAAGCATGTAATAAAATAAAAGACCTTCCTATTTATTTATTGTGGATTTATATTTGTTTTTAATTATTTCTTAATTCAATTAAATTATAGATTTGAAAAAGTAAAATTAAGGAAAAGTAGATGGCAATAATTACTGAACTTTCTGGTTTAAGGTTAATGATTGGTGTGTAATTTCAGGGACCCTTTTCTTAAACAAGTTTGTTTTCAGTAATAAAAATAAATATACAGTTTTGCATGTTTTCAAAGAAAAAGTAACAAACCTTATTTTACTGTATCTTTCCTCTTGGTAGAAATGAATAAGTGCTAAACCCACTGGAAATCTTAAGTTATTGTCACATCAGCGTTTGCCACAATGTTTTATTTCTCCATTAAATCCCACTTAGTATACACTCAGAGAATGAGTTTACAGACCTGGGGTTTGTTCCAATTTTTTCTTTTTCCCTTGGCCACCTCCTGACTTATGGGAAAGGTGATGGTGAAACTTACAGCAATAGCGGATGTAAAATTTCTTTAAAACTACTGGGAAAAATAGATGTTCTCCACTGAGCCATTTAGGGAAGCAATATTTCCATCATACGTGGGGGCCTTAAATGGTGGAAATATCACAAGAATTCAGATGAGTTCAGACTGATTCTGTATGTGTATCTCATGTGGGCTTTGGGACATCTTATTAATTCCTTCCTAGTAACCTGTTCAGGACCATGAGCTGAAAACGCACCAGGAGTAAGAAACTCACAGAACCCTATGCTTTCCTCTAAACCAAAGCCAGTAAGAAGGATTTTGGAATAACCTCAGAAATGGGTGACATTAACTTAGTGTCCATGGTCATTAGTGCCTTAGGAAACATAAAATTAAGTGAAAACGTATTATGTCCATGCGTTCTTTTTCTCCTGAAACAAACATCCAAAAACATTCATCAGATTTCAAAGCCTCACAACTTTTAAAATGTTAAATTGATATTTTCAGCTTTAGAAATTCCACAGATCCAGAGCCAATAGCACCCTGAGTAGATTGATACATAAAAACTGCCTGGAGTAGAGCCATATTCTTTTATTTGTACTTTTTTTCTAGACATGGCCGTGATTTTTCAATTTGGCCGGAAGAACTACAAGCTATTTTGCACTGCTGTGGGCATTGTCGTTATCTGAATGTTCTCAAGTCGCCATAGGAACCTGCAGAGAGGGGAAAGAAGCCAAATGGCCCAGGTTAGCAAATGGTGTATAAGCAGGGCCAGCGTGAGGAGCCAAATGTTTCCGATGCCACAATGCAGTCCAGTAAACGTGGGGCTGAACAGAGTGTGCTGTTAGCATTACCTGTGATTGTGGTGAATGTCTGAAACTCCCACACTGGGTTCCTGAACACAAGGCCTGTGGATAACCCATCCCAGGGAACATTTCACTTTTGAGTACTCTTACGTGCCGACTCTGAAAAGGATTTTAAATATCACAATATTTTATGTACACTTTGCCCTTCGTTGAGAACAATTGAAATTCTCCTTGATTTCATTTTTTAGCTTTGCTGCTTTTAAAAGCTGTTAGCCAATTAAAATTACCCCCAAAATGTGTATTTTAATAAAACCAGTCATTCGAAAAATCTTTCAAAATACTCTTTCAAAAATCTTTCAAAAACCCACTACAGAGCTTTACTCCTACCTGACTCCCCAAACCATCACACACAAAAAAAATGAAAGGTAAAAGTACGGGATCTAATTGATTAATCTGGCCTCACGCCAGTACGAAGCCATTTAGTTCTTCAGCTACAGTGTCTGCGGCAGTCACCAGTGTGCAAGTCTGACTGGTGAGCTGTCTGGTTGAAGTCTCCACACAATGAGCAGCCACATTTGAGATTGAGAAAATGGGGCAAATTTAAAAATATCTTGTGACTTGATTTTTTCTCTTCTATTAACGAATGTGGATGCTTTATTTTGGTATCTTCTCTTACCCAATGTCCTTTCTCTATCCTGATTCCATCCAAGATATCACTTTTAATTATGTCTCCATAGGTTTCTCCACTTATTTATGACAAATGCTCAGATTGTTTCTGCTTTTGATCACATTTTTTTCTTTAATAAATTTATTTTATTTTATCCCATTCCCCCCTCAAGCCCCCTCCTCTCCCTATGTACAAAAGCTTTGTTTCCATTTTTTCCTTCTATTTCCACTTGTTTTTCTTGTCCCTTCCTTACTTTCTCCCTCCCTCCTCCCTTGTTCTCCTCCCCCTTTGAACACTTTCTTCCCATTTCCCAACATCCATTATACATCTGAGCCCAACAGTTTTCAAGGTTGTTAGTCAAGTATTTTGTAGAATGTCCCTTTTGGGGATGTGTCTCATTTCATTACGGTTAAAGTGGGGGTTATGAATTTTGGGAGGAAGATCATATAGGTACCATTTTTGTCAATTATATTAAAGGCCTATACTTCCAAAGCTTCAGGGAATCAGTGATTTTATTCTTGGCTGCCTGGCTTAGGGAAGTTGGTCAGGTGTCTCCACTGCTAAGCCCTCCTCCTTCTTCCTCTTTTCATGCCGCATAAAAATCACTGTGCACGGCCACCCTAAGGAGTGGGAATAGAGTTCCATCCCTCTAAGATAGAAGATTTGTCTGAATTATTTAGATAAATTTGCATAAGAAATTTGGTTTTTCCTCTCTTATTTATATAGTTAGTTAATAACATTTGGGTATTAGATGTAACTATTGCTACTGGGACGCTGTTGCTTTGAAGACCATTGGCTGTGGGAACAGGATGATCTAGGTGTGTACACTAAACTTCATGTGTACATGTAGCTTTAATCATTTATATATATTTTATATGAATATTTATTAAGCTAAACATGAGTTTGTACTGATGTGTGAACTTCTAACATGTTACTACATGGACCACCTGAACTATTTCTATTTTCTTAGCCATAAACTTCCACCTCTTGGATGAGAGATCTGACTGCCTCTATTCACTGTCTAGGTGGTTAGCTCCTCGGTCCCAGTATGCAAGGATTGTGGTGATGGATCGAAATCTTTACTCCTATGAGACACAGCTTTGTCAACCATAGATCAGTGTAAAAAGTTTCAGTTGTCTTTAGCTTTTGAGAATACACATGTTTCCAGAGTTACCTTCCCACCCGTACTTAAATTCTCATGTCAGTCTGCATTCCATCTTGGTATGCCACAAACTAATATACGTTTATATAATTCATATAAGTGAAGACTTACTCTCTGTGTTATAAAGTTCTGTGGATATTGACAAATGCCTGTCGTCATGTATTCACTACTGTAGTATCATAAGGAAAAGTTTCACTGCTATAAAACTCTACATGCTTTATCTATTCCACCTTCCTCATCCACTGAACCCTTGATAAGCGCTAAATTTGTTTTCCATCTCTATAGCTTTGCCTGTTGTCACACTGGTTTCCTTCACTTAGGAATATTCATTAACTGATGTCCTTGCATGTATGGATACCTCATTCCTTTTTGCAAGTAAAGTATTACAGTGAATAGATGTATCACAGTTTACTTGTCTCTTTACCTATTAATAGATATTGTGATTCCTTCCAGTTAGGGGAAATTATGAATAAAGTTGTTCATTTTATGCAGCTTTTATATGGGTATATGCTTTCATATCAGTTTAATAAATAACTATAAATGCAATAATTAGATCACATAGTAAGAATTTAGGTATCTTTGAAGAAAACTGTCAAACTGTCTCCATGGTGAGTGTACCCTTTCCAATTCCCTCTGGCCATGAACAAGGGTTTCTGTTATTCTACGGTACCCTTGCCAGCAATTGCTATTACCTGAGCTGTTGATTTCAGCTCTTCTCGTAGGTGCCTAGTGATGGGTCATTATTGTTTTGAATTATTTTTCTGTAATGGAAAATATTGAGGATATTTTCATATGCTTTCTCTCACTTGTGTATCTTCTTTGGTGAATTACCTTTTGCCTATTTTTAAATGATTTTTCTTGACGTTACATTTTTAAATATATTGTATCTGGATTTAGTGGCACACGCTTGTATGCCCAGCACTCAGGATCATCTCAAGTTCAAGGACGGACTGAACTGCATGGTGAGACCCTGTCCCAGAAAACTGAAAAAACCAAGATATATATTTTCAATCATTTCTGCCAGACCAGAAGTGTTTTTGTTTTGTCTTGTTTTTTGTTTTATTTTCTTAACGGTGTTTTGGACAGAGTACTATGATTAATTTGTAGAAGTCCAACTTATCAATTTTCATGGGATTTTGGTTTTATATCTAAAAACACATCACCAAACTAAAAGCCACATCTGCTATATTTTCATTTAGAAGATTTGTAGCTTTATGCTTATTCTTAGGCCTTCCATCTTGGTTTTATTTTTGTGAAAGTTTGAAACTTGGGTCTAATTTCTTTTTAAAAGCATGACATACAATTGGTTGAGCATCATTTGTTGGAGACACTATTATCTACTGAGATGCCCTTATTCCTCAAGCTATGTGTACTATATGTGTGCAGGTTTATTTCTGAACTCTCTATTATGTTCCATTGATATGATGTATTCTTTCACTAATATCTCACTGAGGTCATTATTGTATCTTTATATTAGCCCTGAAATTAGGTATGATAAGTCATCTAAAATGTTTTGTTCTTTTTCAGTATTATGTTATCTATCCAATATTTTTTGATTTTCTATATATTTTTACAATCAGTTTATCAAAGTGCATATTTTCTGCAACTGATTCTTTTTTATTTTATTCCAAGATAATATTGTGATTATATGTATATTTAATTGCTCTTTGTGTTACTTTCTGTCACAGGATTTCTTGTATATAGTATTGAAAATCTCTCATTTAAATGTATAAGTGGTGCTAGATTTTATCAATAATTCTACAAAGATACTGAACCCAACTCAAAGAAATTACATTCCATAATCATTGAGCGCGAAGGACACATAAAGTTTAGAAAAAACCTTGTAATCCTTTTTTCCTACTTTTTCATCTCTTCATGTTCTAAGTTAAATAATTAAACAGTCTTGAAGGAACAGAAGAGTTTGATAGCTGTACATGGGTAAAAATGATACAATGGAGAAAAGTGTTGAAAAAGAGAAAGGAAGGAACATATATACAGTGGTATCCTGAGCCAGAAGGCCCAGTGTATAATCCGCCTTTCTTTATGTATGCATTGGGCCCATACATTACTACTATAGAAATATAGTGGACCCTTGACTTACGAACTCGATCATTTCCCGAAGGCTGGTTGTAACTCAAGTTGGTTGTACATCAATACAGCTGAGACCTGGATGTTTAACAAGAGGTAGGTGAATCTTCCATTAATCTAATTAACCCAAGGTGTTCATATGTCAGGCCAGTTGTAACTTGAGGGTCCACTGTATTTGCTTTTCTATTGAGCAAAAGAGTCACCTTTTTGTTGCCATTTTACATTCCTAAGCTTTATACCAAAAATTCTGGCTCACTAGACCTTGATTTCACCCTAGAAATAGGCATTTGGGTAATAATGAGCATGACCTGTGTGACATATTTTGACAAATATTCTAGATCATCATTCGTACTGTATTTATTAAAAGCTAGGTAGTTATATATGTGTGCTCAATATCTTAATATGTAGAATTCCATTCTTTACTGAGTACATAAAGGAATGGACATAAATTCATTTTTTAACATGGAGGAAAATTAAGCCAACAAGATACAGATGTATATCAACTTGTTCATTTCTCGAGAGATGTCATAGTACTCGAGGGAGATGATTTGTGATTCTTGATTAACACTATTTTTTATTTTCCCCCTGCAACAGAGAACATGAGTTATTATCCCCTGGAGATATATTTTGTATTGTTTTTCATTTTTATTTGGAGCACTGGGGTGTTATTGAGGCCAAAGATGTCCTAGTGGAAGTTTAGTTTTAATATTAAGCCACCTGGTCAAAAACTTGTAAAACTCACATGTTATAATTCTGAATAATTGCATCTGGTTGTGTGGAATGAGGAAAAACATCGTTCCCTCAAGAGACATTCTGGGAGCAATTCCACTAGAGCTATTCACAACTGACAAATGGCCAAATAGTTTGGAAATATATGTAGAAGAGAAAATCCAGCTCCAGCAGGGAGCTTGGCAGAATAGAGCATCCCAAACCAGGAAGTGTCTAATGCTCATGGCACAATTCCTACAGGTGCTCACACTCACAGTTGTGATTCTAAATCACAAAGGGAGGGGCTCCTTACATGCACTTTGCCTTGTGACATGCTCTGCTGACCTTTTTACCTTCTCATAGTCCAGGGTTCTTCTCATGGGGTTTCCACACCTAATATCTAGCCTATGTGCTATCTGCATTCAGAAGGTGAGGACAAATGTCTTGTCTCCATTCCCTGTCAGAGAAATGGAAGTTGCACAATGCCAGAGGGCTAAGCAGAATGATGAAAGCCATTTAATGAGGAGACTATGGGTTGATAAAACAAAGCCAGACTGCCAAATCCAAAAGGCTGAGTAGGAACTGGCAGCCAAAATAGGACAAAGAAACTCATTTTGCTGATGAGCAAAGATTATGGCAAACAAACTGGTTAATGTGGTAGGAATAAGCTGAACCTGAGATAAGTCTGAAAACGGACTACAAATGTACAGGATATCTTTTATTTCAGGGAGCCTTCTTTATAGATATTTGAGTGTATTTAAATGGGTCAAATATACAAAGGTGGCATGCATGTTAAACAAGTAAAAGAGAAGAGGATATCTTTGTACTCATTCTTTTTTGACATTTCATGTTGTTTCCACTATTGCTGGCCTCCCCACCTGCTTCAACTTGGTAATAGAATATTGCTTTCATCCTACAGAGGTAATAGTCACAAAGTAGAAGTTGCATTAACAGATCTTTTAGTTTCATCAATTTCTAAGTACTGGTCTAGAGAAGCTGATGAAAATGAAAGAATTTGGGCTTTGTTTTTAAAAATACAGTCCTTTCTATCACATTCCTTGTATCTGCAAATTGTATATCACTTATGATATACCCCCATATTATGTAAATGAAAAAAAAGAGTTGGTTTGCAAAAGGACATGAAATGTGTGGTGTAGCAATCTAAAGGACCAGGAGAAAAACACTATTTCAGTTGTATTCTTTGTCTTTATCATATTATTAATTACAAAATAGTTTAATCTGGGTTGTTTTATATTACTCATTTTGGAGGTGGTTAACATAGTGGTTACTATATCCTTTTTATGATAATAAAAAAATCAACTTCAGGAAAAGTACAGGTTTTCTACTACCTTCTGTGCCTTTAGTCAGCCTCTCAGAAATATGAATTATCAGTTCTTATTTGTTAGCTGATGTTCTTTCTCTCGCACCTGATTGCCTTTTGCATAAAGTAGGAGCAACCGTATAATGGACAGTGATCCTACAACATGTTGCTAATTTATTCCTTATTACCAGAGCTGAAAAACTTAGAGCCAAGGGACGTAAGACTTTATCAGAAATATGGAAGAAAAAGTTTGAATTGTGATCCCCAGTCAGTTATTCCCAAATCCCAACAGCCATCTCTTCTCAATGCTATGTTTAGTAGCATAATATTCACAGTTTCAAATTGGTTGTGGTGGGAGTATTTATACCAGAGAAATTGGCACATGCTATAATCAGAGAGGTAGTTATTAAACATTTATCACATCATCACTACAACTATATCATTTGTGCTACTATGTTGGGAGATAGTGATATGAGTAATGAATAATAGAAAATGATGGTCTTTAGAATAAAAAGACTTTAGTTTGAATTCTGACCCTACCATTATATAATAGAGTGTTCTTAAACCAAATTACTCTCTGAATTTCCATTTCTTCCTAATATAAGCAGGTAATAATACTTCCTTGTGGAGTCTTAGGATTAATGGTCATGTATGTGAGTGCTGACAAAGGCAATTGATTTTAGATTATTTTATCATGATTATTGAAAACCATATTTTTTCCTTTAGTTTTTAAATTTCCACGAGTAAAGTTAACATCACATTACAGTTCTATAGATGAATAACTTTGTTAAAAATATAAGAAATCATAAAATTTGTTAGGCTCTTCATAAATAGCTACCACTATAATTCTAGCTATTTATTGTTGCTACACAATACAACAGAGTATAAAATTCAGCTAAGAAAATGCTACTTTTGCCAAATGGAAGTAACAGGAGGTAAATGGTACTGCTCTCCTCCAAAGGAGCCATGGACTTACAAATTGGTTGGAAGCATGGAGTTTTGGGTTTTTGCTTCATATGATTCACAGCACAAAGCACTACAGTCCTAATTTTATCCCAGGGCATCCATTCAATACTTGCTTGGAGAGAATAGCGCCACCAACCGCGTCCTCACAAGCACTGCCAAATATTCAGGTTTCCTTTTTCCCCGTTTGAAGAGGAATACACTCTACAGAGCCCCTGTGAAGACTAATTTTTATTTTTCAGAAAACCCAAGTTCGTGTCAAAGTGAGAGTTTATATTAGGAGTGAGATTTTCATAAGATATATTTTACTTCAACATTCAGAAACTTGAGGAACACAACACACTAAAAATAGGAACTCTTCAAGGGTATGAAAGACAATAACAATAAGGTTGAAACTAACAATTCATAAGAGAAAAACAAGCCCATAACTATAGCAAGAAGACAATACATTGAAAAACTGTTTTTGCTTAGTGAAAAAGCCAAAGAGGTATGGATTTTGTTTTGGGGTCTCAGACGTAGGGAAGTTTGGTACCTCCTTGGTCATTCAGGCATATTACATTAAAAGAGTTTAGAAGAACCTAAGTGCATGAAATGCCAAAGGGAACAGGACACTTGATAGGCAGTCTTCCTACTGGGACATAACTTCATCTCAAAAATAACAGCTCTCAGCTATCGCATGTCAACTTGTTCTATGAAAAGTGTTGTTAAACATGAAGCATGTGAAATTGAGTTCTATATTAAATTTTGTGTATATTTTTTGAAACCCAGTAATAAATTATAACTAAAGGCTTTCATTAACGAAGTAGCTTTAGAGCATCTCTACAAAAGAAAGAACCATTGTTATCAATCAGGAAGCCACTGAATAGGCACTGAATGTGCCATTACTTTTTTGTATTTAGATGGACAAACATACCTACAGAACAGTGCTTTAGGTTCCGAATTATGGAGCTATATTGGTAGTCAGGTAATCTTTGTTACTGGCTTTTTAAAAGCTATACCAAAAACCACTGACTGACATAGATAGACGATAGATAAGATAAATAGATAGATAGATAGATAGATAGATAGATAGATAGATAGATAGATAGATTGATAGATCCTCTAGAATTGGCAAAAAGACTGGGTCAGTGAACAGATCATTCACTTTACTGAGAATAAGTAGTTCATTCACTTTTAAATTCCAAGAGAAATGACATTTTTTTCAGAGATAAACAGATCAATAAATTTAAACATTTTTGAATGAGAAAATTTAGTTACTTATGTGCAACCTCTTGAATGATGTCTTAAGGAAATTTACATTTGCTTCATTTACCTTGTAATATCAACATATGAAAGGAATGCTAATGAATCAGAAATTGGAATAAGGACTAGTACTACATAGTCCCTCAAATGAAATGGGTCATATGATGGATCTCCTTTATTCTTTTAATGATTGATGGATGCTTTTCTATGCAGCTTCTCTAGGAAAACCTTTAAAAAGAAATCACAGAACCAGTACATTGTTTGGGAGCTTGACTGGTTTTTTCAGTCTTTCCCTATGCACCTTTAGCTCTTCTAATCCTTGGTATATATGTGGAGCTTGCCTTCATGACTCCAGTAATCTGAAAATTTATTTAAAAAGACTTTTTTTCCTCTTATGCCGTATGGGGCCAGAATTGTATCAAACCAAAAATTTGCTTGTATTTGTAATAAAAATGATAAAATACTATAACAAAAGTCAAACAATTTAGTCTTGCAAACAAATAAAAGAGGCCTTTTGCCAGGAAAAGAGCCTAATGGATTTCTTGCTCAAAAGAGTGAAAAGTGAAGCCATCTGACCATGACAAAGCTATGTGATATTTTGTTTGTGTAGTTTCATGTGCGTGTGTCTGTGTGCTTGTGTGTGTGTGTGTGTGTGTGTGTGTGTGTGTGGTTAAGGATTCTGGCATTTTCTATGTCTGCTGGCCAGTGACAAAAAGCAAGCAGGGATCCATTGAATAACAGTCCACAAGTCTGCACCAGTTACCTTGGATGAGACCAGTGCTATCAGGCGTGCAATGCGTCCAGACTGGAAATGGTGAGTTTCTGCATCCCTGAAGCACATATATATCACAGCAGAACGTTGGGCAAAAAAATTAATCTGGAAATTTGCAGATGCAATGCAGGATTCTAGGCAAAGCACATTTTTGTGTATATCTGGAAACATCTTTTTATACTTAATTGGTTTTCTCTGGTTCTTAATTAAATGTTACCAATTCAAGTCAGCTATTGGCTGCACAAACACGAAATCTGAGGACAGTAATTGTGTTGAGCTATAATTTCTGTGTAGCATTCAGGTCCTGCTTTAATATGTAAAACATTGACCCAGACTAGGAAAATAGCAGCTCTAGCTTTTGAGCTTAGGGGTTTTGTGGGCTAATTGCTTAATATCTTTGAAAGTTTGTAAGGGGGAAGAAGTTTTCAGAGATGATGAGACCAAACCTACTCTGAGCTTCTTGGAGGAAGTCAAGCTTGTAGAATTGTGATAATAGTACCTTAAAAACATGTCATTAACCATAACTCTCTGACTGAAAAGAACTTGATTTTACTGAAAGAAATATCACATGTATCAGAGATAGATACATTTTCACCTCTTCAGAGACACTAAAGTATAAAATGATCACATATGTCATATACATGTATCATTTCCCCAAAACATACGTGACTGTTACGTACTATAAACAGAGTCACTAAAAAATAAAGAGGCAGAAGTCTATAATATTTGATAAACAGGTTTTTCTCATGGTTTTTGTCATTTTGAGGTTAGCTAGGGTTTGGAGTATCTATTATTCAATTCTAGCACACATTTGTTGTGTAATTGAGTCTCAATACTCTACTGAGCAAGGACGTATTAATGGGACATGGTCCTTCCCTCAAATGACTCACAATAGAGAGGAAGTAACAAGTATTTCTGCAACTCACTGTCCTATGGCAAAGAGTAACAGAAAAAAACCTCTTTAAGAGAAATAAAGAATAATTCTGATAAGAATAAGCAATAAACAGAAAATGTCAAAAAATCTTTTATGTTACACATTGACAAACCAAAAGGACTTTAGTAATGTCTCAAAAAAAATTCCCTTAGGAAAATCCAGAAAATTTATGACAGTTTAGAGAACACATTTTTTCTGTTCCTATGATTATGTTCTATGTTATTCATAGCATTAATATTTATTCATAGTACTGCTGTTTAAGTTATTTCAGTTGAGGATTGCCCACTAGAAGCTGGAAATTTTGAGGTTTTAAATTTTTTTTTCCTAGTACTGCTATCTCTAGTAGATTTTATTGTGGTCCATTTTTCCCTTGACAGGATTGTATTGCTACATTTCAACAAACATGGAATACTTTTCAACATGAATATCTAGGAGTTTCAATATCTGAAAGTTATTGGGCTTCACATCATTAAGTACCAAATTTATATATTTTAGTAAAGTACATGTGATGTTAATATATTTCACATTAGAGCTAACAATTGTTTTATTAAGTACACTGTGTTCGGACATATAACAAAAATCTATTTGTTCAAAGACATTCACTACTGAAAGAAGTTTTTTTGCAAAGTTCATCAAACTAGTTTTTAATAGATATAAATCAAAATCTACAAGTACCTTTTTAATTTTAACAACTCAGTTGTTCTATCTACAATGTATTTTAGCATTCTTTCCTTATTAAAATATGCTTCAATGACCTAATTAAACCCAATTTTCTATTAACAACTAATATTGAAGGAGACATTTATTTCTTGAGAGAAAATTGAGAAATATATATTTCTGTGCTATTGATTGGTTCACTTTTTATAACTTGAGTAGTTATGTCAGGATGAATTGGTTAAAACTTTGACAGAAGTAGAATAGCTGAATTTTGCTGAATTCACACTATTATATTTCTGTAGAACTTGACCTTGTTACATACAATAACATATCAGAACACTGGCTTTATTTGTTATAACTGTTGGATTTCATGTGGCAGATTCCTTCTGCCAATTTAGCAGAATTTGGCTTCCCTGAAGCCAATCTGAAAATTGCATCAATTTATTTGCTACACTAAAATTTCCAGATAATAGGATTCTATTTCCACAATCTTTTCTTGACATATTCATTCTTAAGGCAATAGAATGCTCACACAATATCTACAAGAAAAGTATACCATTTTATCTCTCTCATTTTCATGTTATCTCAAAATTAAAGGATTAACAGGGGTAAACTAAAAACAAACCTGAGCCATGGATAGACTTTACAATGAGTGTATTGAAATGGGATGACTCAGAAATCCCAAGAAGAAAGATGTTGAAGCATAAGTTGAGTAGACTGTCAGGAAAAACAATATGAAAGATTTAGAAATGGGTAAAGCAGAATGAATTACTAAGTGTCCCAACCAGAATACCTTTCCCTAAATGCCTATTTCTATTTTACAACTGGAAAGAAAACTGGCTGTATAAAACCAATATTATAAATGATCCATATAAGGGGAAATGGTTTGTACTTAGGGGAATGCAATTGATTACTGCCCTGTGGATAGAGTAGTCTTACATCTTTTGTAAATTCATCTCAGCATTTTTATTACCTAGATATAGCTATTTGAACTCTCCATTGGGCTGTTTACAGTACCATGCTACTACTCTATTAATGAGTTAAATACATTGACACAATATTATTTAGTCATGATTTTAGCTTTTTTAAAGTCATTTAACAGTGTGTTCGATGGTACTAAAATTGCAGTGTGCATTATAATCAATGGAGTGCCAAATCAATTGGCTCCATTTCCAAAGTTTCTGGCTCAGTATTCCTGGGAATAGCCAGAGTCTCTCTGTGTGTGTGTGTGTGTGTGTGTGTGTGTGTGTGTGTGTGTGTGTTAAATCCAGAGCCTTTGCAGTGAGCTACTTCCCAGCCATTTTTTATTTCAAGACAGACTCTAGCTAAGTCACTAATTTTCCCAGGCTGGACTCAAACTTGTGATCCTCCTACCTCAGCCCTTCAGATTAGAGATGAGAGGTAATGGCTAGAACTATTTTTTGAGTTCCAAGTGATAATGATGTTGCAGGTTTAGAGACCATAGTGCTAGAACCACTGGTGTAAATTGTAGTCACACAGCTTGATGATTATAATTTTCCCAAACCTTCATTTTTCATAAATGGAAAGATATGCATTCTAAAACCTAGACTGCAGCCCTAAACTATTTTCATATCCTTCTGTGCAAAGAATCTATCTAGTCATTTTAGTTTTTCCCTCTTTAGCTGGATAAATTAGCCTCTTAAATCTCTTGATTTGGGTATTAGAAATAGTGCCAACTTCTATCAAGTGACATGACAGGGGATAAGAAGGTATCATAGAAGACAATGTATGATTCACTCTCGACTAATTACACACTTAATTACTCTTGATGGTGAACTTAGCTTACAAAGCAATCTCATTTGGGCTGAGGAAAATGCAACTACAGATAATTATAGGATGTATGTGATGTGAGAAGGAGAAGGGGAAAGCTATTGTTGGAAGAACAGTGTAAATGCTGAGCAGTGTAATCTGAAGTAAACATAAGTGCAACCGTGTCTCCCCTGAGCTATGTTCTTCAATGCATACAAGGTCCTTTCCATTCTAATTTTGATGCTTTATTCACTCATTGCAACAAATTCTACATTTTCCTTCTTTCCCCTTCCTTTCTGCAGGGGCTGCATTATCTTTTTCTATTGTGGCTATTGAATTCAAGGTGTGTTTTCATCGCAAGAAAGGAGGGTAGCAGTAGAGAAATTTTAAATGAGCAAAGATCTTCCATAAGTCAAAAGGAAAATCTAATACTCTGGGTGAAGACCTTACACCTGACCTAAAGATGTGACCATTGTTTTCCTTTTGTTTTCTATTATTCCTTTTTTTTAGTGAAAATAAAAACAAGTCCTGTCACTGCTATGCTGATGATGGGAAAAATACAGGCAGAAGTTTCAAATACTGTTTGAAGGCTTTTGTGAATCTATAAAACATAAAGTAAATTAAATCTAATTTGCATGCAATTTGTCATGTATTTAGAGGTTGGTGGCAATTAAGGAATGCAATTTGCTTTTAACACTTTATTTCTCTTCAATGTACATTTAAAAATGAACACGTTTCTGTCATATTTGTGAGATTACTATGGTGCACTCTAGTGGAGAAAGTGAAAATTTAAAATTGTGCATCATATTTCTGTAAGATTCTCATAATATTATACATCTAATTTGACCTGTATTTAATTCATATAGAAACCCAATACTGCTACTTTTGAATAGGTGGAAGATTATATGTTATCCTGAAGGGTAAACATTGTGACTGGGATAGTGTCACTGAGTGAATTTGCATTGAAAAAGTGGGTTTCTTTCTATCACATTCTTTATTTTTCCTTCTCCTTTTCATTTTATTTTAACTAATAAATCCTAAATTAATGATTATAAAATACTTACAAAATTTAGACTTGAAAGCTGAGAAGAGAAATAACATTTTCATCAATTTTACTTTATATTTGCATCACTGTTGTGGGGCAGTGGTGTACTTAATAAATTTCTGATTTATTTTCCCACTGACTTTGTAATCGTAGTGATGTTATGTAGTTTATGAAGTACAGAGCCCAGTTTGCATGAACATTAATTATTCAGCAACACTGTGTAGTTCATGGTTCCATAATGCTGTTTACATCTGTATTATGGCATTTGTACTGGCATATATTATTTTCCTAAAATTTCTCTTAATTGACATTCACTTTATCAATATTCCAAGTGGTGCTCAATCTACTTCCCACCATTGGATAGGAAAACCAGTGCAGCACAAAACCTTGGTAACAGGCCCTGTCCCAGAATGGATAGAAGACCCAAGCAAGGATAACTATAATTGTTTGAAACAATGTCTAACGTTCTAATCGAATGGCACTATTTTTGTTTCAGTCACTGTGGCTAAATAGCAAGGATTCAACTATTATTAGAAAAAGTAATCAGTGTTGACCTGTTCCATACTCTTTGTATTAATTAGAGGACTTTGGGCTGTATGCAACTGAAAGCCCACACTTGTATAACACATAAAGGTTCATGCTCGTTTTATAGCAGGACATTCAAAAGTAAAATATCGTTATAAGTAGAATTGTTCCCTCAAAGGGACATGTTGAAGTTCTCACCTCCAGGACATCAGAATGTGACTTTTTCTGGAAATAGCATTTTACATGGAGAATCAAGTTAAAATGAGGTAATGAGATTATGAGTGCATGCTATAATCTAATGCAACCAGTGTCCTTATAAAAAGCAGAGTATTGGACAGAGAATTAGAGATGGACAAAAGTATGAAAATGTAAAGAGAGAGAAAAGACATTACTGTAACTTATAGTCCAGGAATTATTAAGACAACCGCTAGCTAAGATAGGGGAATGAGGCAGAACCCCTCATGTCTTCAGAGGAAGCATGACCCTATTGATGACTTGAGTTTGAACTTCTGGCATCCAGAATTGTGAAACAACATATTCCTATTGTTTTAAGCCATCAGTTTATTTCACTTTGTCATAGCAACCCTAAAGAAACTAATAGAGTTAGAATCTACAAATCTTCCAATCAGAATTCTGGGGCTATTTCCCTACAATTCTCCTGATTCTAACTTCTTTTTTTATAACAGCTTTGATTTTAAGGCTGTCCGCATCATGGTCACAAGGTGATTCCATTAACATTTGGGATTTCTTATCATCAGAAGAGCAAAGAGAGAGAGAGAGAATGTAGTCAAATATAAAATAAAAAGAAACTTGACCAATGATGTGTTACTTTAGGACCAATAGAAAATGCATTGGGATGCCAAATACTGATTGATATAAGCCTCAGTTCATAAGCCATTAATCAGTTAATGGAAAAGAGTTGGAAAGATTACTATAAATATATGAGTCTTATTAGGCTCTACCTTTTGAGTTCCATCATTGTCTTACTTACCTTTTTCATTGCTGAAACAAGATACTTGACAACCAAAGTTAAAGGAGGAAAGGTTTATTTTGGTTCACAGTTTATACAGGCTTCAGTCCACAGTTGGCTGGTTCCAAGGCAGGGCAGCATGGCAGACGAGCAAGAAAGAGGAGAAACAGTCCATGGCACAGCAGGCAGGGGGTAGGCAGCAGTGAGCTGCAGCAGCAGCAAGTCTCCCTTTCTGTTTTATCCCATCTAGGCCACAAGCCTTTTGGGTGCTACCATCCACACCTAGGATGGGGCTTTTTTTCAGTAAATCCATTCAGCAACACCCAGAACTATTCTAATTCCAATCAATGCACTAATTTAGTACCACATACCCTAAAACCCAGTATCATACACACTAGATCCAGTCAGCTTTGAAAAGCCTCACTTATGAGCCCTTGAGGCTTTGGAGGGACATCTAGATACAAACCATAACAATTGTCACCCTAAATTACCTGTTCTTTATTGGGAATGGGCTGTATCTAAAATTCCAGTGGTCTTTTAGGAAAGAAACTAGGAAGAAGATGTTACAGTACACACTATATTCTCTATCACTGAAACAGATGGACATCATTATTAAGGGCCTGTTTATAGCAGAGCTCTTCTGATGATCATTCATATACAATACCAATATCTGGGTTTTCAGGGATTGCCTTAAAAATTTTGTCAATGTGCTCTTAATAAATCTTTATGTCACGATTTTCCAACCCTGTCTTCTACAACTGCCCAACCATGTGTCCAATCTTATCCATTACCAATGAGTCAGTGTAGACCTTAAGCTCAGAAAATATGTCTTTTTCCAAAAAAGTAGAACACATGAAGTATTTTTTAAATGCCATCATTTGTGAAGATTTTTGTTGTTGTTAATTCACTTAGGACTACAAAAGGTGGGGGGGTGAAACTATTTGGAAGCTCACTTCAAACTGATCCTTGTTCAAAGGATCTAATGCTACCATCAATTTCTTGATAACGTTCCATTTAATGGTTGGGTTTTTACCTCTTTAGGCTTTTTGTGACTATTTCATACATTACATATCTTCTAATGAACTACATTTTATACACTCTATGTTACTAATTGGACTCAGACTGATACAAGAGTACATAATTATTTATCATGTTGGTAGATGATTGATGTTGATGTAAATGTGAAAATTCCTTAGAATTACTGTACAACCTCCCAGAACCTTATGGCTCTTAACTAGAGTACTTCTGAAATAATAAAATAAATCCAAGAAAATTTAAGAGTTGTACCCAAAGTTAAATATGCAAAGATACAGTTGTGACTAAGAGCTCCTTTCTAATCTTCTAATTTGGAGTTTCTTTATTTCTACATTGCCTCATATTTTATAAATATTGTATTTCTACTTACGCTTAAAATTCTTCACTTAGCACAACTTTACCCATTTTATTACCATGAACAATAAACCCAAAATGAATACCTAGAGAAAATTTCAAACTGCAACAGTTCACACAAATTTTGAGGCAAATCATTTGTAAGTCATTTCTTCAGGATATTAAATAACACCATAGTGATCTGAAAGAGTTAATTCGGCTTGTAGAAGAGCTTAATTTATTCCCAAGATATAGCCTGTATACATGGAGAATGTAGCTCATTAAATCCCTTTCAAAGACTCTCACTGGAAAAAGTGTGTTTGGGGATCAATATCATGTTCCTCTGGACTTTGCTGAATCACAATTACTTTGGGGAAGATATGAACTTTTCCATCAGGTTGTGGACTTCTTTTCAAAAATGGACAATACTTCTGATTTTTAATAATTTTGATTAAAATTAAACTAACTTAGGACAAAGAACTTTAAGAAATGATAATGACCTGAAAATATGGATTTAAAACTTTAAAGGCACAATAAAAAGATTTAATACTTAGGTAATTTCTTATCAACAGTGTTTTCCTTCCTTCCTTTCTTTTTTCTTTCTTTCTTTTTCTTTCTATCTTTCTATCTTTCTTTCTTTCTTTCTTTCTTTCCAGAAACTAATTGAAAGATTACTCTTCTGTAATTGTTTTGTTTTGTTGAAGCTTTTTGCACCTGCAAACTTTAGCTAGTAAGATGCTCTAATAGAAATACTGTATTTCAGGATATATTCTTATAAAGTGTTTCTCAGAGATCAATGAGCTTCATTAAGCACTTCTTTCCCCAGATGTAGGTACATATGTATATATGTATGTGTGTGTATCAGTTGTATTGTGTCATCACATAAATCATGACAAAACTGACCACCTGATGTAAGACAGTTGGACGAAATCTCAGAAATTTTCATAGATCCCCCTGCATAATAAAGTAAAGTGATTGATGGTCATGGAGTCAGTCTTCTGCACTTAAATCCCAAATTTACCACTTAGTAGATCTGTAGCTTAAGGCAAGTTATGTCAAATCTCTCCATTACACTTTATCATCTATATATTAGAGTAAAACTAATACCTACCCCTTTAGAACATATATAAAAAACCAAAATTCCGTGAAAACATATAGAAAATTTTCAGTATTACTATGTATTGAATGAATAATTTTGTGAATATTTGTAATCTATCACTGTTATTTTTAATATGCAAATAAACACATTAATAAATGTGACATCAAAGAAAACTTGCACCAGAACAGTAAAATAGGCGTGTCACAACATTGGCTGTTATATAAAAAATAGTGCTATGGACTAGGTGGCTTAAACAATGCACAATTATTTCTCATAGTTCTGAAGGCAGGAGAGCCCCCATCCAGGCACCAGGAGATTTAGTTCCTGGGAAGGAAAATCCATCTTCTGTCTGTGTCTTCCTATGGAAAAGAGAGAGAGCTCTGTCTCTCTCCTCCTCTTGTACAGACACTAATCCCAACCCAGGGACCCAGCCCTCATGGCCTCCACTGCACTTAATTACTTCTGAAGGCCCCACTTCCAATCACCATCACACTGGGTGTTAGGGCTCCGCCATATGGTTTTGGGGAGACAAAGCATTCAGTCCATAATAGCAAGGAAGACTTTATTAAAGACTATTGCAATAAGGGAGAGAGACTGCAGTCAACTTCAGTAAAACAAAAGCCAGGAGGATTTTAAAATGTGGGGTGACATTAGAGGTCAATTGATAGATATGATGCAGCTACCTGTGTTTGCTAACTGTTACTTATTTAATGTTAGAACTACTAATCTCCCACAGACACGGAAGACAGGGCAGACTGTTCTTGATGATAAGTTTCAGAGGAATGACTCCCAGCTCCTTCAGAAAGGCATCACTGAGCTGTGCATTTCCATCTCCAAAGGGTCAATAAAGAATTTATAACAAGTTGTCTAAAGTAAACAGTTTAAGAAAAGAGAGGTCAGAGGCCTGTAGGGGAATGAAGCTCATTCTGGTTACTGGCAAAAAATATCCTAACATTCTAATCATTAAAAACAAATATTACTTATTTAGATCACATAATCCAATCCACATGAATAGAGACCTATACCCTATCTCCTTTTATATCTGTTTGTCTCTTTGAATTGAAGATATCACAAATATTATCCATAACATATTAAGCACAGCCTCACTGGTGTCCTTGACAAATCTATTCAATACTTCTCATCACTGTTAGCTATTGGAGATTTTTTCTTATGGTTCTGACAAACTTGAAACAGAATAGATTGAGGACAAGAGTTTACTTTTGGAAAGTATAATACACAAAAGAAATATTCAAATCTAAGTTATGTGTTAGTTTTATGTAGTTCGTCTTACATAAAGGTATGTGCAGCATAAAGGTAGAACACAGTGTTTTGTCATGTGTTTAGAGACTCTGAGTAGGGTCGTACAATAGAAGGGCGATCTATGACAAGCAAGTTTATGAGATACTACCTGAAAACCTGAGTGAACTAGAAAGAACTGCTGATTGTCATTGACTGTTCATGTAACAGGTCATTGTTTATGGATAGAATCAATTTTCTACTCAGAGTACACAAATACTATATGTTCCTGGTATTTACCTACTCAGAATAACCACAGCCAGTGTCCTTTTAATTATAATGTACCGCATTCATAGTGAAATATTTAAATACCTGACCAGATACCTCCGTGTTGTCTTCTCATTTGTGAAAACCTCTGGAATCCTGTGAGAAGCAAACTATTACAGACTACTGAGATGCAAAGGGGGGATGACAGGAGAAATAAGGTGGTGGCATAACTTGTATGTTCTCCTTGCACCTGAAACTTCAAATTCCAGCTTTCAAGGTTTCTGGCATGTTTGAAGTTCAGCTCAGCTCCATTTATTAACAAAAATCGTTTTTGTTAAGCATACACACATAAGTTATTTGCAAGTTTCACATTGCCTATATTGTCATTTTTGGGACCATACAGAATTTGTCTTACATATTTTTCTTATGACAAAATTTGTTTACAGGTGATATGGTTTCACTTATCTCTGCATTGTACACATTTTACATTAGTATAAACTTTAGCTATTTGTAATAAGTACATGTATTATTGACATATATATATATCAAAATACATATATATATATAAATACATATATATATATATATATATATCAAAATACGTTGTTCACAGTTTCTTCCTGATATCTAATGTGGTAATTGGCACCATAATACCAATATATATTTTTTAAAGGAATGGAGGGGAGAAGACATAGAGAGAGGAAGAAGGATAAAAGGAAGGGAGAGTAAATAGATAGTTGGATTGATGATGGATTTGGAAGAAAGGAAGAATTTAGGTGGTAAGAAGGAACTCTGTAATATTTCAGTGGAAAAACCATAGACGTTGAGTGAGAAATGCCTATATTAAATCCTGAATCTTTTTAGGTATATGACCTGAGTCTTAGTTTTTATATCTGTTTTAAAAAATGGGGAAGATAATAACAACCTCATGTGTTTTAAAAATTAAATCAGATAACATGGGAAATAGACCTAATTTCACAACACCTGATATATAATAGGTATTTCTTAAATGTCAGTTTCTCCTCTTTTGCATAGCTTGGCCTGATTTTACCTTAAAGGCAGGTTTTTAGTATTTTCCAAGTTACAGTTGAACAGATGACTTGAAGGTGGAGAATGACACAGTTCCAACTCCTAGCACATCTCCCTCCTGTGCTTTTTCTTTTGGGAGTTTGCCACTAAGTAGGCGCCTTTTTTTAACTTCACTGAATGAGCTCATCTTTAGAAAAAGTTTCCTTCTTACATTTCACTTTATTCCATCAATAGGGAATATTGATTTGGAAATCCAAGCGGAGCAACCCCTGAGACACACAGACAATGCTATCTGAAGATTAGATTTTCATTTTAAAAATGAAAAATCATAGGAAAGAGTCTCAATAATTAGCGAGGTAAAAATATGCAGTTATTGTGTATATATTGTTAAGTAATATACAAATTTTAAAATTAAAATATTTTAGTATTTGTATTAATTAAAAGAAAAAACAACTGTACTTGAAAGGGAAGAAAAATTAAGTGTGTTCTTTAAGGAAGGGAATATTATTTTGCTTTTCATTAGAGACCAAGTGTAGAAAATGAATGACAGAGGTAAAGCAATTGGTGCACCTTGACACAGGCAAAGAAAATCTGTGGTGTCACCAATATCATGGAAGGAAAGGAAATACACTAGGACCAATAAGAAGAAAAGATGAATTTAAATGTACTATTTGGGAGAGTTCTCACAGTGGGAGAAGAATCGGTTCTGATTACTATTTCTAATACTTTAAGGGAAATAGTAGTGATCAGTAATCACCAAAATATAACCGGCTATGCTTTCATGAAACAGAACTATTTTCTCTCAAATTATAAATAGTCTTTTCTTTGCCTTTTGTAACATACTAAATGAACTCTTTACTTAAAACTAAAAATGATTTCATTCCATGTTTGTAGAAAATAATTTATAGGTACACAGAATTTGGCAGCTTCTGTATTTTTTTCTTTTTTTCTGTGGTGTCAAACCTGCTGTGAAAATGTATGGCCTTTTATTATGCCTAAGGTGCACTTAAAGCAGCATGGGATAATATATGTTTGACATTTTTAAAGTTTTAATGTGTATGTAAAATAGGCATTATATATGAATACGCTTTTTATAAAGTTGAAAGAGGAAAATGAATCACCATTTGACTTTATGTAATTTTCTAATAGTTAGAACATTTTCAGGTTACAAATGTGTGGAGAATCACAACCCCCAAAGTAAGAAAAGCCAGAAAGTTTAGAGTTAAGTCTTCCAAAGGCAGACTCTCACAGTCTCCCAAAGCCAGCAAGTTTAGCATTAAGAAGGAAAGGCACAATGAAATAAAATAAGGCAAGTATATACATTTGGGAGCATTCCGTGAAGATTTTTCTCATTCTTGGTTTATTAGCCATTCTTTGAAAATATAATTTTACTTACTTAGTACATATACAAAACAGTGTTCAGGCTCATTGTACCAAGCACGGTCAGATTTGACAGCAGCACAGAAACATAATATTTCAAGGCCATTGTAGCAGCCATCCAGTGTGGCCTAGCAAGTCCTACCTAGAGCAGTCTGCTCTTTTGCTTACCATTTTACCATTCATTCTCCCTCTCACAGGACAGCTCAGACCTCAGGTTATAATCTCAAAATCCCATTGGTCCTTTGCTTCAACAGATTTTTTTTGAACCTATTATTCCAGGTTGTAAGGAACTGGTTGTAAGGAATGAGCTTGGCCTTTGAGATCTCAGGTTTCACAGAGCATAGCTTCTAATGAAAAAGCAAACAAACACATACAAGAAAAACATATGAGAGTTAGCAGCTATTGTCAGATTGCAGCAAGTGCCAAAACTATGTATTGGCTTCTGAGACAAGTCATGGCAACATGAGATGAAACGTGACTGATGTGACTGATTGGTTTCACTTCAAAGACTTTATCAGGTGTAAACATTTTTGCTACTAACGGTAAACAGATTTACCTGGTGTATATGCCTTTCCATTTCTCTAGCAGTAAATTGTTCATAGAATGTTTATGAGTAGCACTACTTTAAATAATTTCTGAAAAATATTTTAACTAAAACTGGCTTTCCCTCCTAAGGCTGTTTGTGAAGAATCCATATAGAGCTGCAGAGCATTAGTGTTGGAAAATTCTGATTATCTTTCACACAGCAGAAAGTAGCTTGACTTTCTCTTTAAAAGATTTTCCTCATAAGTATATTAACAATGACCCAAAATCTTTAGCAGCATTACATCACTTGATATAGAAAAGTGAAGAACCTGACTTAAAGTGGAAAAGGGAACAGATGGCAAAGTGTGTTCTATATCCATATACGAACCCCCGCCCCCTTTGCCAGAGAAAGTGCTTCTCCTTTTAATCCAGTTCAGTATGTTCTAAGGCAGCTACTATTTCTGAAAGCATTGAACATGCAGGGCTGAAGTTTCTAAGTAAGGCCTCACCAGAGGCAGGAAGAAAATGGTGTATGCTAAACATCCTAGAAAAATGAGGAAGCTGCGCTAGGTGATTGCAAGGATCCCCTCCATTGCCAATACCCCTGCCTCTGTTTTCTGAAAATGCCACATAGAGGTAATAACAGAGTCCCTTCCAGCTGTCTACTGAAGTCACTGCTTTCTCCTCTATCTTTGATTGTCTCATCGTGTATATGCCACTTATATTTTAAAGAGTTCAGCCTTCTTTTCCTACTGAGTTAAAGGACTCAACTCTCACTTTCTTTTCAATTAAATTTATGTCAGTTTTCCTCCTTAATCACTCCAATAAAGTGTGATTCAAGACATCTTAACCCTAAATAATCCTCTATTACCACTTTTCTTCTCTTTTTGTTTACTGAACTTTACTTTGTTATAAATCAGATATATTTAGGAGTTATTAATATTTTAGTAAAAGAAACACCTAAAACTAAGACTTGTTTGCAGGAGGGTAGGGATTAATGATCAACATGGGTTCCTTAGAGGAAAGGAGCCATTAAGCTAAAAGAATTAAGCATAAGAATGAAAGTTGCTTGAAATTCCTTACTTGCTCTGCTAATGGTCCTAGATCAGACCTACCTGGCACTTTTTTCCCCATCAGCCCTAGGATGATAATAAATAGTGAGTATGAATGAAGCTAGAGTATAAAAGGTAGGCATCAATAAATAGAAGATTCAAGATTCAGGAAAAGTGGAAGTCAAAATACATCAGTGAATATGAAGACAAGAAGAGAGCTGGAATTAATTCATATGGCAAGGGTCAAGCCAAAAGAACAGGTCAAAGAAAGCCAAAAGAACATGTTCCAGAAAGCATGCGAAAGTCAAAGACCACTGTGAAACAATGAATCTAAACTAGATAAAGGATGCTTAGCAGAGACTACACAAACTTGAGTACTTGTTGACAGAAACTCAGACAGAGGTTGTGAGAGTTTAAGAAGAAAAGGGCAGGAAGTCAAAACAAGAAGCACAACAGAAATGAGGAAACACAGTAAATGGAAGATTCAAACAACAGTGGACACTAGCTGTTAGAAAACAACAGTGAGAAGGTGGCAAACATGGGTCTCTTTTTATGCATTTCCTGCTTGCATCAAGAAATAGATGACTAAATTCAAGAACAGAGCAAACCCACAAGTTGGTGGCAGCTAATGCTTGATTAGTGAAGCTCAAAGGTTCACCTGGTTGGAATAGAATGGTTAGACACCCACATGGATTAATTGGCAATTCTGATGTAAAGACATGAAAGTAAATAGGATAAGGTGGGCTGTAGGAAACAGCTAATATTTCTATCCTAGGCTTTTTGCCTGTTTTAGCTCATTTACTCATCCTTGCAAGTATTTTGAGAAAATAGCAATAATACGCTATATCTGAGTAACGATAATAAACTTCTGCAGTGATCCAGGTAATTCTTCAGTTTTCAGATCCAACTGAACAAATTAATAATTTGAGAATAAAATTCAATGTTATCCTAATTACTTAAAGTACTTGCAACATAAAAAGTGAAATTTTCATATTTTTATACTTACAGACTCAAGAGAAGATTTTGCCAAGGTAGCTACAATACTGTAACAAAAGAAAATACATGGGCAATGTTGAAACAAAAGTCCAGAGATGGAAAATTGCAAATAAAAGGAGGATATATTACTTGACTGCATTTTATAGAACCTGATGTTCAATAAAAATTTTGTTTCTTCAAACCAATAAAATTAACAATAGTGATATATATCCAACAGTGAAGACATACATATTAAAATCCAGTTATCCTAAAGTATTTACATGAATTATCAAATATATGAATAGGCACAATTTTCCTCAGAGCCACGTAAGAGTTATTTTTATTAATTTTGTAGAACAAGAAACTGAGACAAGGAGGAATTGTAAGACATAGACTAGGGTCACAAACTTTTTAAAGGTTTGGAGCAGAGATTCACACACAAGTGTCAGTCGGTCACATTTTAGTCTTCAGACACTGCAATACATGCTTAACGATATATTTAACTTACATGCACTATAGATGGTGATATTCAAACTGTATGTGAGCTACATCCTAAAGATCACTCTTTCATACACAACACAGCAAAAGGTGTTTCAGTAGCAGTACAACATGACAACAAAATATCCATGACATTTAAAATAGCATTACTAATTTTCAGGTATATCTGATCTGCTTTTTATCTATAAAATATTCTAATTTAAATGTCTGGAGTTGAACTGCGGAACAGATTTTCATATGACAGGTGTAGTGGTGTTTTAAGACTTGCACATATTTTTGTGGTATCTCCATTCTTGAACAAGGTAGGTATTTAGCCAAACTAACATGTCTTTGCTATAGAAATATTATCCAGAATGAAAGCAAACACATGTTCATCTTAATTGAGTGGGGAATATTAATTGTTCTTCATTGCAATTATTCATCATATCAATTTAGATAACTGATGCAAGTTGATTAACTATATTTTCTCTAAAACTATTGCAAGTAAATAATATAGATAGATATAGATAATCATTGTTTTCTGAGAAACTTTGATGCATTCAGAGGAACTCCTGGCATACTCTCACATTTCTCATTCTGATTTCAGGCTGCCATATCCTTAGAAACATCATTAGAGAATTTTGAACTATTATTTGGTCAAGGCAAAAAAGGCTTTCAATATAGCTTTGACTGTAAAGGGTCTATGTATTTGCAAATCCTGAATGTTATGGCAAAAACTTAGTAGTTTCTCAAGTTTTTCCTTTTTTCAGTGAGAAACTTTTCTAAGATAAGACATTAAAAGCCAAAGTTATGATTGTGTTTTAGCTAGAAAAAAACTAAAACTTTAATGGATAACTGGAGAAAATTATATAAAATAGAATGTAAAATAAAGATTTACATAAATGTATGTACATTAGCATGTTTACCTATAATCACTAATTAAGCCATCTAGAAAAGCCATTTAATGATGGTTCATTATTAATATGTGCAAACAAATTAGTTGACCATTAATAAAATACAGCTGCTAGAATGTTTTTGTGTATCAAAATTTTATAAAGTATTATTTTGTAACAATATACTTCACATTTCATAATTTACCAATATCTTCTTAGTACTAGAATTCCATCTTTCATAAATTTAGGTATGAAGGGAACCATTGTTAGATTTATATCCTGTTTTAACTTAATATATTTCCTAATGTTGACTTTCCCTATAATGTATTATAAAAATAAGAAAAAAAACTTGCTGTATGATATAGTTGTAATTTTTAACACAATAAAGGGAGCTATCTTCTCTATGAAGAGAATAAATATTTCTTGTACAACAGCACAGACTAGTGGTGATGTCATTGCAACAAATGTTTGTCTTATTAAAACTAGTCATTTAAGATGTGTCATCTGTGGTAGCAATCTTTTTGCATTACAGAATCACATTAAATAAGCTATATATTCAAAAAGCAATTATTATAATAAAATATAGTATTGTGGAACATAATAGTGCATTAACCAAATCTATTTTATTTTTTTAATTATTGTAAATGCCAAAGAAATTATTCTCAGAATGATAGGTGAAAACGTTCATATAAATGCTATGGCAGAGAGTACATTAAAAGGCACATTGTTAAGTTAGATATTTATGAGGTCTGTGTTTCTTGTTTTAAAGTTCCAATATATCTAGTCTTCTTGAAGTAAGGCTATTTTTCATTCAAACTGGTGACATAGATAATATTGCAGCCAGTTTTTATAGGTGACAACTTGCTTGTTCCACGACTGTATATAAATTCAGTTAATACGATTTTCTTATATTTAAGTATCCCACCTCCATTTTAAGTGTTTTTTCAATTGCTGAAATATTTTCCTAAATAATTATCCTTTTTTTTAAAGAAACTTCTGGACAAATTCCTTGGTAAACAAAAGGATATTACAGTACTTAGGACAAAAAGTGGTCACAGGTATTTTTTGGATTGTTTTCTAGTAATGCAAAAGAATAAACAAATTGGTTCAAAGATAATTGGCAGATCATGTCCTCTAAATATTGAATGTTTTTTCTTTCTCCAAATATATAATGAGATCTTCCTGCACTGACTAGATATGCCACCTCGAACAGTAGAGAAAGTAGCCGTCACATTTTCCAATAAGCAGGAGATTCTGGAAATGTAATATTTAGTTTATTGTTTATGAAATGACTCACATAATGGTAAGAAATAGGAAGCCAGAGTATTGAATGGAGGTAAATAATAATAGTAGTGGATGATAGGGCAGGATAATTTAAATTATGTCTACTCCCGTGGATATGTAACATGTGACCTGTAACTTTGGCAAGTTTTCCATTGGTCTGTGCTTTATAATAAATTCAGTTTGGATTCCATTCCCATCTCTATTAGTTACTATCTTTGCAAACTTGAGAAAAAACTAATAGTCTCCCTGAATTTAAATTGTCTAATCTACATATTGAGTATAATATAATGATCTAATTAAATAGTGTTTGTGAACACCAAATATATGAAATGATAGAATATTATTTGATTATTGAAAAAGGTAAACTCATAGTCTATATTTATGGCATTTTGGTTATTTTTGTTCAGGAAATGATTTTTAAGATCCTTGTTTCAGCTCTATTTATGTGGAAAGATCATATATATATATCAATAAAATCTGATCTCATTTTCAATATTAAAACATTGTCTTTGAATATAGAGCCAAAACAATAAATTAGAACAGGGATCTTTATGTTTTAGCATGAAGAAAAAAATCTATAGCATAATTTATATCTTCAAAGTTTGACGATTATCTATTATGCCCTCTTTATTATTCAATCAGCAAATATTTTAAGGAAAAACTCTCAGACTTTGTTCACTTTTCTAGTATAATAGACTCAAAATGGTAGCAAAAGTATCTTTTATATAGTGTCAAAGTTACAGTGTATTGTTGGTGTCTTCAACAGTAGATAGCAGAAGTCAGAGAAGAAAAATGTTTCCTGGTCCATTGCCTGAGTTTGCTGAGACTGGCCTGTCTCTAAGAGTAAGGTCGCCCTCTGAAGGGACGTTGGGGGCTTAAATATTTGTCACAAATTCTACGTCTTGTCCTTGCATTACATAGAATAAAAAATAACCAGTAATAAAAGTGGTAGAGAGTCGCTCGGAACACACCGAACCAACCCGCTGCAGACAGTCAGGTCTGCGCATGCCCTACCAAGGTCCTGAGTTGCGTGGAACACGCCGAATCAGCCTGCACCCCAACAACAATCCACTGGACCCCCCCCCCGCTCCTCTGTACAGCCACCTGGTTCCACACTACAAAGACACAGAGGACACCAGAACACCAGACCACAGCACTGAGTCCCACTGCTCCCGGCCCAGAGGTAGGGGCTTCTGAGCCACCCTCCCACTACTCCTGGTCCAGAGGAAGGGGCTTCCCAGCCAGCATCCCTCCCGCTGCTCCCAGCCCAGAGGAAAGGGCTTTTGGGCCACCTTCTGTCCTGCCGCTCCTGGCCCAGAGGAAGGGGCTTCTGGGCCACCATCCCTCCCACTGCTACTGGCCCAGAGGTAGGGGCTTCTGAGACACCATCCCACTGCTCCTGGACCAGAGGAAGGGGCTTCCCGGCCACCATCCCTCCTGCTGCTCCCAGCCTACAGTAAAGGGCTTTTGGGCCACCATCCCTACCACTGCTCCCAGCCCCTGTCCCACCTCTCCCAGCTCAGAGGCGGTAATCCATGCAGGTGCCAACACCCCATCACCACCAGTTGAAATGAGAAAACATGTAAATAAGTCTCAAGACCAGACATCCAGATCACCTACAGCAACCCCAAAGGGAAATGAGATGGAACACTCTGATACTCAACCACCTGGACCCACTGAACTGGCAACAAAA
>NW_004624736.1:14482955-14509682 GCF_000247695.1 Heterocephalus glaber | reverse complement strand
ATCCATAGTATCATGGTTTTGCTTTTGTTTTTAGTTATTGTAATGACAGAAATGCTACTAAAACCTGAAGTGATATAATTAAAATTATATACTAGAAAGGAAACTAGTAATTATTTAGTTCTAAAATTGTGCTAGTATTGTTTATTACTATATTTTAAGATGTAACGTTCAGTGAATCCCTGGTTAACAAGCAAGAATTAAGTGAACACCCATGAAAGGATCTGAAACTAATAAATCCTATTATTTGTAATACATAATTATTATTTTGCATGTTAAATTTAAATTTTAATGTGAAACACTTATTATGCTTGAATTTTATGTCATAAAATCAAATATATAGCTTTTCTCTTCTCCCATGTATTATTTCTCTGTTATCTGAGCGCACCATTACTGTATGCTGGTGTAACATTTCTCAATAATGCTCATCCTTACCAGCACACTCTCTCTCTCTTTTAAGCACACACACCCACACCCACACACGCACATATAAACACACACATGATCCCCTTAAGATAGTGCCTCATCTTCAGAACACCATTAACTTACTGTTCAATTGGATCTCGGTGTCTGAGGCACTTCTCCCCCTCACTTCTGATCACCAGAAACCTTTGATGGAACACTCCATCAGGTAAAAATCCTAACTATGCTCTCAGGTACATGCACATTGTTCAACAAATTGCATGGATTTATTTTTATTTATAAATATAATAGTAATAATATGAAATGCAGCCAACAGAAATTTTAAAAGATAAAATGAAAATAGGTGTGTAGAGAGGTTATACCAGATTGTGAGAATCAGAATTCTATATATCCTATGATTCTTTCTAACTTCTAGAAATGGTATTCAGCATTCAGGCTCTTCAAAAAATTTGCCCTGAGCATGATATACTCCATGTTGCAAAGCAGCAGTCTTCTTTTAAAACTATGCATAAAAATGTTCATGTGATGTGGTTGAAGTGGACAAGATTGGATCAAGAGTTTGAAGAGTCTCCGAGAAAAAGTTGAAAGAGTAGGAGAATTTCAGAGAGGTTGCTATAGAGAGTCAAAGAGCTAAATAATTAGGAACAATACCACCTATCAACGGAGTATCTCCAGAGACACCTTTCCAAGTTAGTGTCTTTTGATTCACCCTATTTATCATCACTGCATGCAAGAACCCCTGAGGAATGGATGAGCTTACTAGGTTTGGTTGTTGGCTTGCTTATGTGTTTCCTCAGTGGGACCCTCAGTGGAAGGCAACCAGATGTTACACTATGAGGAGAAGAAAGGAAGATTGAATTATTATAGTAAGGTTCTACATATGTGAATCAAAATTCTGTGTGCATTGTTTTTCACAGTACATAAAGGATAATCTTTTTGACAGTTAAGAGCTGGCATGGTGACACAAGCCTCTAATCTCCACACCCTAGGAGGGTGTTGAGGATGACAAGCCGAAACCCAGCCTGGGCAATTTAGGGACTTAAGGAGAACTTGTTAATCAATCAGTCAATCAATTGATCAATAAATGACTGGGGATGTAGCTCAGTGCAAAGGATCTGGGTTTAATCCCTAACACCACAAAAGAGAAACAATAAAGCTACCCATTCCTATTTCTATTCCTTATAACAGTGTCTCACAGTTAATGAGTCAAGTCAACATTCAGATCTGAAGCCAGGGAAGTGGAAGACTGAATGAAAAATTTAGGACAATCTAGAGAAGCAAAATTTTATTAACTCTTTAATGGAAAAGTGTTTATGTTTCCTGATTCCACTTATTTTAAAATTCCTCTAACTCAAAACATAACATCACAGAGAAAATTTGAAATCTATTTAAGTATTATGTTATATGAGAAATAATTTTCCATCTCTCGTCCTAAAAATTTTGTACTTTTCTGAAATATAAGGCTACTGTGTCTATACCCTATCTTTAATTTATACAAATGAATAAATGAATGAAAGAAGTGAAGGTCTCTTGACACAACTCCTTGGTTCATTATTAATAATAGTGTTCATCACAGGCCACCTGGCTGATAAAAATGAAATTCAACCATATTCTGGGAATAAATTTCTGTCACATCAAGTTTTAACACACATAGCTTACTCTATACATGGGTCCTATCTGTTCGTGACTTTCCTCAAGGGAAAGAAAGAACTGGCAGGCTGATCAAGTTGCTCTTTCATTTGTGATAGCATTTTTCCTGTTCTGTTTTTTTCACTAAACCACTTGACAAAGGTGTTTTGAGTTGCCTGCTGCTTACCATACACAAAAAACCTAAATACAGGGGAGTTAGTTTGACATCTTTCTAGAATATGAGGGAGATTTAAGCAGCCTTGTACACAAGGTTCAAGGTTGGTGACGAAAAAAGAAAAAAGAAAACACATACACACTGAAAAGCCCAAGATTCAGAATGAACTAGGATTGTGAGTGTAACACGTTGATTAGTTTGTCATCTCGCTCAGCAATCCATGTTCAGTGTTCAAGGCAAACGGCCTTATTGATCAAACATTCATGAGTGTCTCAGCTGGAATTTCCCTCATGAATGGATAAACCATGTGTGCTTCCTTTCTTACCTCACCAAAAACCATGTCCTTCCTATACTTAACATTTCCTTTTCCCCTGATCTTTCCTTTTTCCAGCTATCTCTTCCAGAATTTAGCATTCACACAATCACTTGTTAAGTTTCTTTTCTTTTCTGATAATAGCTTTCATGGTTGAACTCTTCTACTCTTGCAGCTTCAAAAGTGATTTATAGCTCATGACCTTCAAATCAATACCTCCTCCTAACATCTCATTCCTGAGAAACAGTGAACATATCTATTTGGTAGCACATTAGTTTCTCCACCTCTAATATATTAAGACTGAACTGACAGTATTTTCCCACAAACCTTTTTTTGCTTTGTTTTGTCCTTTCCATTCTTTTGGGTTGAAGGGTCTTCTACCCAGTTTACCAAAAAGAAATCTGGAAAGTATCTTCAACTCCTCTCATACCTTTTCAATCTCTTTATCAGTTCATTCATAGAGTCTTGTCAATTCCAGAGTTAGGCAGATGGGAAATGTAACTGGAACTTAAAAATGTAATCCATTCCTTTTTTAAACTATGTTTGCAATGCTTCAGTGCAAACATATCACCCTAGTCTAAATAAAAACAAAAAACAAAAAACAGTTAATTCACCCCCATGTAAGAGGTAATGTGAAATATTTTATCAATTATTTGGTATGTTTTTATTGTTAACTTCAATCTCTAATATTTTAACTGCAGTGTTTTCCAACATATATGTGTGGTCAACCTTCTATATTCATAAAGCCTAAGTTATTTTCAATCAGTAACAATTGAAAATATTAAGGAACAAAAAGTCCATTTGTTCTGGATATATACAAACTTCTTGTTCTTGTCATTCTCTAAACAGTACAATTAACAACTATTTACATAGCACGTACATTGTACTATGTATTGTAAGTTATGTAAAAATTATTTAAAATTTATAGGAGGAAGTGTGTAGGTTAAAACCAATACTGTTCAATTTTATATAAAGAATGTGAATATACATGGATGTTGGGTCTATAAACAATACCAAAGATAATGACTGTTAATTGCATACTTATCTTCACACAACCATTAAATCATATCCCATAATCCTGACAAGTTTCGTGTTCGAAATTTTCCAACAGATGATGTCAGTGAGAATAAAGTTCTGTTTTATAAGCTCATGACAAATGCTTCCATATGTAGTGAACAAATACATATATTCTCCTTTTAGCCTCTTAAATTTAGTAGCACATTTGGCATACTATACATGAATTTGACCAAACATTAGCTATGTTTTGGTATTTCTGTACACAAACTCAGCATGACCAAGATATTTGAATTATGCATATATACATCTTTTATGGTGCTGGGTCATATTTGTGAACTAGGGAAATTTGGTTTTCCCCATACCTTGGAGAAGGTCAAATCCTACTCCTCTTTTCTCTTCCTTCTCTTTAATAGTTATGCTTTTTATCTCAAACAACAGTTTTGAACATAATACTGAAAATTCCCATTTATTTATTCAATATATTTTAAAATATTGTAAGAGCAAATTTAGATTACCTTCAGATATCAGATACAATAAAATTGATCATATTGCATTTCACTTCTATTTAGTTACAGAAGACTTTTTCTATCAAATGCAATGTTTTCAGAAACCTGACTCCATATTCCTATCAATGGCCACAGTGAACTGAATTAATAGAAGGAATTACCCTCTTTTATTTATTCTACCAAGGCCAAGTCTCCAGAGGGATGTTTCATTATTGCAGACAATAGATTCCCTGGTTTGCTGTCTGGCTTTAATGGGATGTTAAAATCAATTGGAGCTATTTCTCTGTCACCTGAGAAGTACTATAGGTTTTGTGGTGTGTTGCAATTTCATATCCTTCTCATGTCTTTTTTTTTTTAAATTGACATCACTAGTGTCTTCCTTACTTATGTGACCACAGCCTCATTTCTCTGAGGAAATAGTTCTTGTAAATGTGTAGTGTACCTGGAATCCAAGCCTACCACATTGTTTGGGTCAGAGTTATGACAGATAATATCCTGTGGCCCGGCTCAGCCTTTTGGTGTTTACAAGTCAGGAAAGGTGCAGCTCTAGTGGAAAGCAGCGCCCCCTAGGGAGGCCGGTTCATTATCAAATGTTACTGTTCCAGAGAACAGCGTGCAGACTGTAGGATAAAATAAATAAAGCGAGTTTGTTTTTGTTTACCATGGTCTTTTTAATGTTCCCTGTGTCAGGATATTAATTCCCTGCTCTTTTAGAGCCTCATGTAGGCTCTTTGACTTTTCATGTAACTTTTAGATTTTAAAAATGTCCTCTATCTTTTCAGATGTTTGAAATTGTGCATGGATTTTTTTCCTACTTAAACCTCCCTTTTCTGTCCGGTGGGTCAGTTTGAAGGCCAGTGGTCCAGAAAGATGAAATGGTCAGCTTCTTTCCCTCTCTGATCAAATGCTGTAACGTCTGGATTCCTCCAGCTGGCCAGAGGACTCAGAATGTTCAGATGGGGTGTGGTGAGACAGAAGTACCATGGGCAGCTTTGGTGAAGCTCTTTGTTAGTGGAACTGGCCTGGACTGGTAGGTATTTAAAGCTACTTCTTTCTCATCTGTGCATTTGTGGTTTCTTCAAAAACACCATCTATCTCTAGAGACATATTAAAGCAGCATAATTTACTTAAGTGGCAAACTCTTCTGAGATTCACTGCTTCCACTTCCTTAGCACTGAGCATCAGGTCTTACCTCTAATTTCTCTTTTTTGTGGTCTATCTATACCTTTCTGGGCTCCCTCCTGTTAGGATTCGTTCTCAACCTTTATATTTCTCAAAGGGTGAGATTAAAATGCCCCTGACTATAGCACAGGGTTTTAATCCTCCACATGGTCTCCTTGGAGTCTTTTTCTTTTTCATTGGGATGAATAAATTATTCCTTGAAGTCTTCAAAGGTCAATGGAGGAGTCTCAATATAGTTCTCTCCGGGGAAGGCTTCAAACATCCAACTCCTTGTTTTCTCAAAGTGAGTGAGAAATTTTAAAGTTACCTGAATTTTAAAAGTTCATGAGATCGATCTTAAATTTGAAACTTCTTTGGAATGTGCTCAGGCAAACACTCATTCTAAACCCCTCTTACAAGCAAGAATACTGTATGACAAAGACTAATTTGGCAAAATCTAGCAAAACCAGTTCAATGCTGGTTGTCAAATAGTTATTTTAAGTTTGTTGTTTTAAGTACACTTAATTTTATATTTATTATTCTCAGGTAAAAATGCTTAGTGTCCATAAAATTTCAGAGTTTCTTGAGAAAAAACAATCACAAAGTTGAAATGTATAAGTGAATCAGAGATGAAACATTTAGGAGTAGTAAATTGAGACACCGGATTAGAGTCCTACATATAGTACAGCGTTTCTTTGAGGTATCACAATACTGGAGAGTTCATGATAAAATTACAATGACAGTGTTGTGAGTGTGTAATCATAAATGATTTATATATTAAGGGATGTTGTTTTCTCAAGATATCAAACATTCGCATTTAGCAAGAAAACATAACAAATAATAAATAGAAATTCTTCTCAGAGAAAAGCTGGCTTCCCAGTTGTGAAACAGAATTGCCAAGCCTCTGTTTATATAGTATTATCCATACTCACTCTAGAATAAATTAAAATCATTCTTCAAATAAAAATACTAACACTTTAACAATAATTACAAATGCTCATCATAATTACACATTGCTATAAATTTTTTTGTCTTATATACATCTTATGGCAATAACAACAAAGATATTCAAAAAGTATTTGAAAACATTTTAAATGGTTGAAAAAATACTACCGTTTAAATGGTTGTCAATATAAAATATAGGAAGTACAGAACTGAAAAAAATAATACACATTTTAGTTAAAACAAAAATAATTGAGCATTCCAATTAAAGCTCTTCATAATAATGACAAATATGTACTTGAAACAATTCACAACCATTACATTACCAGCTATAACCCTATCATTGAAGGTATTTTGAAGCATAGGATTAAGGGCAAATTTTTTAGAATAAACTATGGCATGACCACCATGAAAACAAAAACAATCTTATGTTCATTAAACGTCTTTCTACTTTACCAGGTCTTTTAAAAAAAAAAACAAAAAACTTAAAGACTTCTGAAGTATTTATATATAGTCCCTAATTTACAATGCCATTTAACAATTGAATGCAGTTGCTAATAATAAAGTAATTTTAGACTTAAATACAAGACCGTGAATTTTGTTTAACTCTATAGTGACTCTCAAACTTTGTCAGAAGACAAACGTTTAGTTTGAGGTCTGACAATAAAGTTTACTAGTAATCATGATCAAGTGAAAAGAATCTGAGAAAGAATAACAGTGAATACAAAGGTTTGTGGAATATTCAAAGATTAAACCACGGATGGTGGCCTTATTTAGAGAAAAAAATATACCATTCTCTTTTCTTCAACTGCATAGAAAAATATGTAGAGAATTGATTTTGTTCGCACTTTTCCTTTTTGGTTTAGAGTTTTTCCTTTTTTTGGTACAGCCTATCTCACTGTACAGAGCACCTGCCTATGGCACAGCTTGAAGCTTCAGACTTCTTTCCTAGTAGAAACCCTGAAGTCTTCTTTCTTAAAAAGTTTGCAAGGGAGTTAATATAGCTAAGTTGTGGCTTTTCTATATGGAAACTAAAATCTGACATCTTTTTAGAATCTTTGTTTTGGGAACAGTGTATAGAATATTACCTATCTGTGATACAAACTAAAATCCCTGAGGTAATAAAAGTTTTGAAAAAGTTTGGTTTCTGATCTATGAAGAAAATTTTTGAAACATGTATATCATGTCAAAGTATTATTCCTAGTATAATTAATCAGAACAGTGATATATTTATATACAGTGTGTTTGTTATGGTTCAAACATGAAGTGCCCCCCAAAGACTCACGTATTGAGGGCTTGGTCCCCCGGGCACCAGTGTTCAGAAGTGGGGCAGAAGGGGTGGTTTATCATGAGGGCACTACCTTCATCAATGGATTGATTGTAATGAGTTCATCATTGAATAGACTGTTAGGACCCCAGGCCTAATTGGATGAAGCAGCTCTCTGGGGTCATAGCTTTCAAGACTATGGCTTGTGTCTAGCCCTTTCCTCTGAATCTCTCACCCTATCTGCTTCTGGCTGTCATGAAGTGCACACCTTCCTTCTGTCACTGTATTCTGCCTCAACGGAGGCCCTCAACCATGAGCTCAGAAGATGTGGACTGAAACCTCTAAAACCATGAGCCAAAAAAAACCTCTCATTTTTTTGGTTGATTGTATCAGGTATTTTGTCACAGTAACAGAAAGCTGGCTAACACAATATATATTTAGTGATTTACAAAAATCTGATTATGCATTGTTCTCAATGTCAAAAAAATCATTAATATAAAGACATGCAGTATAAATACATAGATAAAATACTATTTTCAATTTATTTTAACATTTAAAATTTGGAAAATTAATATATACTTCCAGAAAAATATTATTTCCTGATAGTGAATACTTTCCTATTCAAGGACAGCATTACGTAAAAGCAGTGTAAGATTTTTTTTGAGACAGAAAATACTGACGCATAATACGTTTTCAAGAAATAATCTAATTACAGTAATTCAATGGATTTTCTGCTCTATAATAGTGAATTATTGAGAATAGAAAAACTATAAAAGAAATTTTTTTTTTTTTGGTACCAGAGATCAAACTCAGGCCCTTCCACTTGTGAGGCAGGCGGCAGAACCACTGAGCTAAATCCCTGGCCCAAAGAAATCATTTTTAAACCAGGGATTCAGCATTTTAGCTCTATCTATAGCACTTTATTCATGTTAGTCATTAAAATAAAACTTTTTAATGTAAATCTTAGCAGCTACCTACTCAATCTAAACAATAAATTAGTTTAATGATTTCTCCTACAATTTAAGATTAAATACTCACTGTGTAAAATTTGTGTAGGTTGGTTTTTAATCAGTGGAACGTAAGTATCATTTGCTTTAATTTCTGGTTATTTCCAGCACCATTACTTACTTACAAACACAAAAATTTGAACCTAGCCACACTTGCAGTGTCATTCCTATAATACACAATATTGTCAGTCATAATGCTGATGCAACCAATGTAGTGGGCTTGGATTCTCTTTTCAATATTAGAAACTGAATTCAAAAGCAAAAGATGAACAATCACATGCAATCACATACATACAAGCACTGTTGCATGTACTTTAATCTTTTTATGAATTAACTGCTAATGCTATCTAGAAAGGACCTTTATTTTTCCAATTACATAAATTTGAGGTGCAAAACAGGTTCTGTGAGAAATTTGGCACTTTCTTATTCTTATTTTTTTCAGCCCACCAATTTATCAGTTTCAAGTTTCAATCTTATACCTTAGGAAAGCTTACTGAGAGATATCTGTGATTTGGAATATCACCAGGTTTCCAGGTTAAATTATTTTAAATAATATTTTCTTTAAGAATTTGATTTTTTATTTCAAAAAAAAAAGTTGAAAACTGAACATTTTACAAAAAAGTGCATTTAAAAGATCATGCATATCTAATGTACCACATCTATATTAGAATCACAATTCTTAAGTAAATTTTAGCAGAATAATGGTATATTTGAGAATAAAGATTTTTAAAAACTTAGAAATATAAAAATATCGGATATTTTAGTCACATGATACACATGAAATATGTAAGGAAAGATAAATCTAGAAAGTTAAAAAAACTGTGAAACAGACAGGTAGATATGAGAAAAATCTACCTACATCTGCTAACGTACAGCTTCAGACTTGAATTATATGGAAGAGAGATACAGTGTATCAAAAGCCTCAGGCTCTAAATTCCAAGAAGAAACATTTTACTTCAATGTGGGCATCTATAGCACTGCTACCACTTTCATCCTCTTCTTGCTCCTCCTCCTCCTCTCCACCTTCTTCCTCCTTCTTACTCCTCTTCCTCTTCTGTCTTCTCTTTTGCCTTTTGCTTTTATTAGTATTAAATTATCCACCTTTTCACCACCAATTTGCACCTACTTTTTCAATCATGATTCTGTTCTTTTATTTATATATTTCTAAGAGAATGACTACTTTTTCTTAACTGATATATTTTAGTATTTTTATATTTAGAATTACGCTTCCTAGAATGTGCAGGGTGTTTATCAATCTATGTACTCCTAGTATATAACTTAAGAAAATTTCTTCAATTGAGTATCTCATGGTGTAAAACCACTCAAATGAAGATTCAGAACACCTAGTTAGCTCAATAAATAACACAAACTATGAAAAGGACTACCAACAAGAAAGATAAGTCAACCAAACCGAACAAAGAAAAGACCATGAATTTTATAAATGTACCTATTTGACAACATGATAGCTATAAGATAAATGCAAATTAAAACACCATGAGAAGGTTCTGTCCCCACTAGCTTGAAAAAAGTAAAAAAAAAAAAGAAAATCTAGCTTCATTACTAATTGTTAATAAAGGGGTACTCTATATAAATGGGAATTTTTATACAAATTGCTGATGGTACTATAGATTGAAACAGCCATTTAGGGAAATAATTTGATGTTTTCTAATAGGACTAAAAGTGTGTGATACCTTCCACTAAATATCCCAAGAATATATCCTCCAGAAATTCTTACAAATTCTTACAAATGTACATAGTAAATCACTTGCAATAATATTCCTAACAACATTATGCAGTAGAAAGACAAATCCAGAAAGACTACATTTTGCTCTACTTTAAGATTACCATTTAGCTTTCAAAATTAATAACTACCTTGTAGAGATGCTTTGAAACTGTGAATATCCTGAACTATCTCCTGTGATTTTAGCTTTTATTAATAACTTACAAATTCCCCTGTGTTCTATATGTGTATTGCTTGGCATCTTACGATAGGGAAGAATTTTTTCCTTTATATCTGCCTCTCTTTTTTGATGTAGACACATGAATTTTATTATATTCTTGTGATTATAATCCATTATTTTAAATAAAATGTTTTAAAAGATGGTAATGTTTTTAACAGTTTAGAAAATAAGCATTTTCTAGTATTTATTAGATTGCTAAAAAAATGGCTATAAGTATACATCTACAAACCATGTAAAACTGCACACATGTTTTGAGATATCATATTAAGCTTTCATCCGGTGCATATGCTTGAACTCAGATTATATATATATATATATTTCCAGTGTATCAGATCATATCCAGTATATATCAGGTTTCTGAGGAACAGTGGTGAAGAGAGGTAGAGATGGTAGGGAGCCTGGTACCCACTCAGGAAAGGTAAGTCTGAGTAGATCACCAAGTAGAGAACACACAATGTCAGTCAACTGTAGTGAGAAAGGTATATGAGACATACTGCATATGAATTCCTAAATAGCAAGACATCTGTATTTTCTCTTGGAATAACCCTGAAGTGAAATATTTCAAAAGAATACTGTAGAATGTTGTATTATAGAACATTTTCAGTTCCTAAAGTTCTCCAGAGAAGAAATACATTTTGTGAGATTCTATGATAATGTTGGCTCCTCCAGACTTCTATAGTATTATAGTCTCTTCTTCCTCCTAATCCTCTGCTTACTTGGCCCCTTATTTTTCACTCTTTTCTTGTGCTTTTCTACTTCTAATAATATGAGTGAGGTACCTAGCATTATTTTAAGTACTTTGCTGTACAAAAGATAAGTCTTATATTGATTGTGATGTTAGAATTGAGGCTAAGATTGACTTCTTCGATATCTATATAAAAATCTAATTGCCTTTGTATTTCTATTACATTTTAAGCATCCTGAGAACTCAATTTTCAGTTGATTGTGATTTTATTTTATATTTTATATTCCTAAAGGGTTCCTTTTAAGAGAAAAATGAATAATTTGATTGCAAATTATTTCCATTATTGAACACTGAATTTGTATTTCTGTGGATGACATTTATTGACCTTATTTTGTAACTGCTAAAATATTTATCTAGCATAGTAAGAATGAGTATAAAATGTAAGTCAGCAGCTGTACTGCCCACATTTTTGTTACTGACAAATTCAATTACAATCCTTGCTAGAAAACCAATGAAAAAATAGGTAACTCTGAAAAGGTCAGTTCTGAATTATTATTACCTATAATCATTTTCCAAGCCATTAGGTCTATAAAATCCAATTGAAACTGGAAGCCATAAAAGTAAATTATAGAAAGGCTGCCCAAGTAGGTGGTGAGAGTTTCATACGTGTGAGTAAGACACCTGTCTACAGAAATTACTTCAATTTGATTATCAACAGTAGAACTACTCTCGTAAATATTATGTCTCCATTACCATTTACAAATCCCATGTCTCAAAGGCGTTTCAGTTACTCAACCCAAAGCAATCAAATGAAGTGAAGTCCTAACTGAAGGACTTTTTAAGTGCCCTATAAAGTGGGACAGCAATTCTCTTTATTATAAGGAGGAAAGAAGCACAGTTAAATATACAAATAATTATATGCTTAATCACAGCAGCTTGTATTTTGTTGCAGCAGAATTTGATGCCAAAATTCTTAGGAGATAGGTTATATATAGTAGACTACTTCCAATTGAAGATTAAAATATATACAGTGTATTCATTCCAAATAAAAATGTTCTCCCCTTGTTTTGTTCATTTTTTATTTAATTTCTCATTTCTTATCCACTAAATGAGCTTTCTCATGTCATTCATGACTTGTTGAGGCTCTTCCCTTTTTATTTAAAATATATGGAAACTGTGAATAAGGTATAATTTGATAATTCAATACATTTTTCCATAGTCTGTAAAAATTTTTATCATGTTCCCAAGTCTTTATAGAACACAATTGATAATGCATCTATATTCTCAGAGTCAATACCCATATATGAAGCTTTGTGGTCAGTGGACTTTATATATGCAATTAACAATTCCATAATAAAGTGTTAAAACTAATAAAAAGCCTTTACTTGGAGGAAAATGGAAAAGTGGAAAGAATTTAAGCGTTGCAGTGTGAAAGCCTAAGTTGAAATTGCAGCTTTGGTGTATTACTTAGCCCCTCTGAGAATCTGTTTCATTGTATATGAATTGAAAATACTATTTTCCTATTTGAAAGGACATTTTATAATGATAAAAATATCATTCCATTATGTAAATATAGATGTTTCGAAGTATTTCACCTAACAAAGGGTCCCAGATACAATAAGTAAAACTCACAAATTGAAGTGAAAAATACTTCTTTTAACAATAATACTTAAAGATGTTATTATGGCTTGTATCTAGAAGTTCCCCACAGCCTCCTACAGTCACAAGTGGGGGTTTTCAGAGGTGGCTGGATCCAGAGTGTGTGATGTTGGGATCAAGGGTGTGTGATTACTAAATTAGTCCACTGATTGGTTTGGCATAGTACTGGATGTGGATAATGGGAAGGCCCACCTTGAGTATGAGTGCTATCTATGCTAAGGGCATGTAGCCTGAATAGAATGTAAAGGACAGAGAGAGGGCTGCTGTCCTTGCTTGCTGCTTCTTTTCTACTGTACTACTTTGCTGCCTTCTGCCTGCCATGAACTGTTTCTCCTTTGTGATTCCCCTCTGCCAATCTACCTTGGAGCCAACCAACTATGACTAAAACTCTACAAACTTTGAGCTACAATAAACCTTTCCTCCTTTAACTTTGGGCATCTGGTATTTTGTCTCAGCAACAAGATAAATACCAGGACAGAGGCTCATATGGCATTTTAAGTAACTGAAGAAAAGAAAAAGAAAGACAATGAGCAAGAATATTAAATGGCAAACCAACTAGACTTACAAATATCTATAAAAAACCTCCATCTAATAATGACAGAAGAGGGACAGATATTTCCTATCCATAGGATTAACTGGATCATGACCTATATGGAAAGATTTCGCAAGATAAATCATGCAAACAAATTAGCTTTTAAACAATAATTTATAATTAGTCAGAGTAGTAATTAGTAACTTTAGAAAATTCTAAAGATATATTATTTCCTCAAAAAGTATTCCTACTTTAATATCAAAGAATTGCAGAATTTCAAAGTGTAATGAAGATTGTGTTAAAATAAAATTGGAAAAATTAGTAAGTCTTATATTATATATTTTTTACCTTGTCTCTCCAGTAATTCCTTGCAAAATGTCTCAGTGGGTGATACACACTCAATAATTGTGTCATTTTGATTGATGTAAGGGCATTTCTTGTATTGCCTTTATGACTGAATTGCTTTGTGACTTTTACAAATGAATCCAGTCTTATCATTTTCCTATTGGCAACTTAAAATTGATGATAGAAGAGCTGACATAGGAAAACATATTCATTCTGAAGCTCTGAAAATCTTGGAGATGATTTTACATTAAAGAAGAAAATGACCATATAGTTAGAATTTCTGTTTCTCTTTCTTCCTTCCTCCCATCCTTCTTCCCTCCCTACTTCCTCCCTTCCTCCTCTTCATCTTCTTCCTCTTTTTCCCTCTCTCCCTCTCTCTCTCTTTTGTTCTTTTCAATCCCCCTCTCCTATTAGGCAGAAAAGTATGCATTTTTACCTAAAGCTTACCTACAGAAAAAAAAAAACAAAAACAAAAAACTAACAGATGACTGTGCAGTTTGACCAGCAATGTCAAATTTTAGCTCTTAACATGAACTAAAATGTAGAATGTCTAAGAAAACTTTAAGGAACAAAAAACACGTGTATTTTTCAGTAAAATAACAACTTGGAAAATAATTCTGAAATTAAATCATCAACATATCTACATCTGTATTAAGAACTCAACTAAGTATTTCATCCATATGTGGTGCAGTCTTTGTAGAACTTGTATACCTGTTGTAGTAGTTGCAGTAAAATACTTCTCTGTGGTGTGCATGTTTTTAAAATATCATGTGTCACTTGAAAAAGGTGAAGAATTTTCTGCCATTTATATTTATTTGCTTCCAAAGCTAAAAAGTAGAAATTTCTGAGGTGAATTTCTCTTTCTCTTGAGTGTTGAAATAGATTTTTGAAAAGAGCCTTCCTATGTAGTCCTTAAGAGGTTAAAAAATATGTAATGTAGGGCCGGGGATTTAGCTCAGTGGTTCCGGCACCTGCCTCACAAGTGCAAGGTCCCAAGTTTGATCCCCGGTACCAAAAAAAATAAAAAATAAAAAGTAATGTTTATTTTTAACAAATAAAAAATAAAATCAGAATTGATTATTAATGTGTTCAATAGATTATAACACTTAGTTATTTTTACATTTTTAATATGAGTTTAATTTTATTCTTTGGTTACTTTGATGATGTGCTTTCACTAGTACCAGGAGAGTAAAGTACATTAAACCATGAGTTAGGGGCCTGATATCGTTTCCAAGATTCAACTATGTAGCATAAATTGTGAAAAAAACTCTCTCTTTTTTTAATCAAACAGTTGCAACAAAGAATTATTCTAGGTATACTGGTAAAAAAGATAGAATAGAAATAATATTGCCTTTCTGTTCATATAACTGAAATTTAGATCATGTTTTTGCCCCTTCTTTTCTGTGCTTAAAATACTTAGACTCTGTGAGCTTTAATATCCCTGAACGCAAACTGATACTAATGGCAAAAGATTGCTGAGAATTTTTAAAAATCGATAGTGAACATAATTTTCTAGAAAATCATGGAAATAATAAAATATTAATATATTTCATTTATCTAGTCATGATCTTGAAAATTCCGTGAGCCATTTCTAAGGAATGATTTAATCTCACTGTTCATTGATTTAAATGTATTTCCTGGGTTTTATGTACTCTGCTGAATCTTGTTTGGGAATTATTCATTCTATGAGAAGCTATGCAAATACATCCAAAATATCAGTGCAATAAGTTTAATCTCTGGAATTTTCTACTCAGAATACAGTTGTTTTTTCTTTTTTGTGTATTTAATATTTGCCACAAATATTGTGCATTTCAGTGCTATTACAGTGGGTCTAATTCCTCAACATTGAGGAATTGTTGTGTTTTAGTAACAGTATTAAGTTTGAGAGATGAAAGGTGAGGAGTAAAAACCAACCTTTCATCTGGATTAATGAAATTTACACTCATAAAGAAGATGAATATTAATAATATTTTTAGAAATCAACAAATACTAGAGAGTAAAGTTGTAGTTGTGATAGTGCTCAAAGAACTACTGGAAAACATGATATTATACATCAGTTTTCATATCTTCTTTTCAAAAATACTATTTCTTCTCACGTGAATCTTTTATTCCTGTTTTTAAAGTCTCTTTCTTCATTTTGTGATTATAGTTTCATCTCAATTTGATCATATATTGGATTATTCCTTTAATCTTATAACAGTTATTTATATATTTCTTTAAAATTATTACAAAAATTTCATTTTTAAACCACTTACAATATTTAAAAGCTTTGAATATATAGACAAATATTTTCAGAATGCTTTCATTAAGGCAATTCTATGAATATATGTGTATGTGTATATATACATATATATATTAAACAGTCCCTATCTACCTAAGCTACCTATCAATATAAATATTTATAATTGAAAAGGAAGAATTTAATGTAATAAAATGTCAATACTATGAAGACAAATAAACTTTGAAAACATGTATTGACCAAAATACTTACTGTTGTCCAAATGCAACAAAATTACTCCATGAATTCCTGATGTCTCACCTCCAACTTGAATATTGAGAGTTGCTAACATAAAATTGTATTTTATAAGTTGATTTGTAACACATATGAAGCACTTCCACAAACCCAGTGTAATTTATTAATAAAAAATTAATAAAAGCACTAGGAATCTCTGACACCCTTGTCAGACTTACAATGATTATTACAAATGCCTGCATCCCCAGAGTTCTACATGCTACAATGGTGTGTCTTTTTGAATAATAAACACATACCCCTTCAAAACGGCAAAGTGACAAGGATCGAAAGCAGCCTTTCTTTGTCTGTCATTAGTGAGGGCATTTTGTGTTGATGCTAGTCTATTCTTCATCAAGCTTATACTTCAACTTACTAAATAAAGTGGACAAATCAATGAAAACTCACTTAAGAAATCTGTACATTAGATACCTACAAGTGAAAACTCAGAATGAGATTTTTGTTTGTTTTGGATGCAAGGAAATACTGGCTTTTGCTGTCTTTTGAGGGCAATACCTTACTGACTGAACGACCAATGAAAAAATTGGATAGAAGTTAACTAAATTCAATCCAACCAACCAGTTTCACAGTTAAATTCTTTTCTAAAGTTGAAGCTTCAACTTTTTCTATGTGAAATAAAAGTTAACAGCTTGAAACATTATCAAGAGTCTGCTAAGTCTTCCAAACTAAGAAAAATAACAATATGTAAGATGTTTTTCTTCTAAAAATACAAGTAGTATCCTTTTATAGTTATTATATCTATAGTTACTATGGTAGAGAGATTGTAGAGGGTGATTTTTTTCTAAAGACAAGTAGTTATTATTCATTTAATTCTTATTTTTAAACAATTTTGTAGAGGAGGCAAAAGTCACAGTGTATTCCATGTAGTAACTCGGGAAATAGTTTGGTATTTGTTTCTTGTCTCTAATTACTTTAGGATATAATTTCTCTGATAAATTTTGACAATTTAAGGTGCTGCCTAACAGTTTGATTACAACAGCTAGTACATTGGCTTGGATACAGTGACATATATGATAATTCTGGAATATTAAAGATGGTAGTAACATTACATTAATTTTAATACAGAAATGTCATAGAGTTCTTTGTGGTTACTCCATAATGATGAAGATCTAAACAAGATGTCCTCTAAATCTTTACTTTGTCCTTCATTATTTTCCCAAGATCAGTGTAGCACATGATGCAAAATGACTGGTTAACTGGAAATTAATCTTAAATCATTTTAGAAACGCCATCCTTCCCCACATCTTCCATATTGCAATAATAGTGCTTCTCCTAATATACTAAGTTTACTACTTTTCTTAGAAAGATTTGTGAATGTTATATAGAGCTGAAAGTATAGAACAACCATTATGAGAAATATAGTTCACTGGTACTTATTTGAAACTCTTGAAACCAGAAATATTTTGCATTTTGGATTTTTGGGGGTTTGGAAATATTTTCACAAAGAAAATGGTATATCAAGGGAAATGATTCCTAAATCTAAACATTTAAATGTAAAATTATTTAATGTTCATATACATCATATATATAGTATAGATACACATTATGCACTGTATATACATATATATGTATATATATATATTCTGAAGGAGATTGTATATGCTATTTTTAGTGAGTTTTTGCTTCACTCCGTCTCATGAGGTCAAGTGTGATCTTTTCCACTGTGGCACTGTTGGGACTCCAAAAAATTCAGATCTTGGAGCACTTCAGATTGTGGAGCATTTGAGATTTTGGACTTTTCTATTAAGGATGCTCGACATGTATATGTTTACCTTAGACTGAAATATCTACAACTTTATTGATATTTCACCCTAAGTATTCCATGTGTATATATATACATGCATATGTCAATGTGGATGCCTTACTAAGGACAGTCTTTACCTGTGTCATGTTTCTCTTGAGAAGGCAGTTTAGATGGGGCAGGAATGAACCCCACTGAAATGGACTCACATCACCAAGGCAGCTCCTGATCACATGGTGCTCATGCTATGCAAGTTATGTGCAGCTGTCCAGGCTGATGGCCTCTGTCCCATACAGCTGGTCCTCAGGACAAGCAACCATAGCATCTCCTGATTACCTGTCCTCACTGATACAATGACAAAGTTGTTCATTTTTCCTCAGTGCTCCTTTTGTTTTGTTTTCTCTTTATGAGATTGTATTTCCTATACATGTTACTTTTCTCCATTTTTCATAAATTTTGAAAGCTCAGTGTATGCTATTTTTCTACTAATCTCTTCTCCAGTATGATAAAACAGTAAAAACAATGAAAATAAATTAAACCACTGTGTTAACATCCATACCTTGCAAATATATGTGGCTTCATGCAGAGATAGGAATTTTAGAAACCAACACCTGCATTTAATTTCTGGATCAGATCATTTTTGAACTGTATATGTTAAACTTTTAGAGTTTCAATGTTGTCTTTTAAAAACAAAGGCAATAAGCTTTATATTCAAGTGTTACTGAGAGAACTATATGAGTGTCAAAACAGTAGATGTATTGAAGAAAGTGGTTATATTAAAATGGTTTCTCATATATAATAATTATTATACTGGGCCAGGGATTTAGCTCAGTAATTCCGGTGCCTGCCATGCAAGCGCAAGGTCCCGAGTTCGATCCCCTGTACCTAAAAAACCTCAAATAATTATTATACTAGCGGCAAAAAATACATTGAAAACACATTTAGAAAGTAATTCTGATTACCAAAAGCCAAAGTGAAATATATCAAAATAGTCATGTTCTGTTTCTTTCATAACATTATCAGACCAACAGCTAGATTAGGAGAAAGTTGTTAGTAGATTGCATCTAGATTGTAGCCAAGTCTTGAGGGATGTTTTGGTGTCTTATGGATAACATGGAGCAATGCGAGATGAAAGGTAAGAAAGACAGAAGAATTCCTCCTTGATCAATAAAGTATTAACTGTGACTATTATTTCAATCTAAGCGGAAGTAAACCAAACTAGATATAGGGACCGAGTCTGTTCAGTTATTTGAACGGAAATATTAATTACATGCTGGTCATATTTGAAAGGGATAAAACTGGAGAAACGATAGGATATTAAATTCCAGAAAACAGAAATATGATAGGAATATAGCTTATTCTAACATTGGGGAGAATATTAAGGAAGAGAAATCAGTATGTTGTAATGTTCAGAATACCTAAAGCATAAGTTAAGTTAGTGAGAATAAATGGCAGTAGACTTAAGGAGTAGTCTCTTTGTCAAGAGCTCTCTATCTAATGGTGAGCAGTTAAATTTTTTTCCTAAGGCTAGCAGAGAACAATGCAAATCATTAAATAAAGGATTAAAATGATCAAATTTGCACTAGCATATCTCCAGTTATTTCTCTCGTTTGCATTTTTAATACTAACAAACTGAAGTTTCAGAATCAAACCATCAGAAAATTATTAATTGCAGTATTTATTATTTTCTCACTTCATCTTTCATATGATGGAATTTTCATATATTTGCATACACATGCTTATGGAATTCCATACATTTTTCTTTATGAGTAAGAATTTTTGATATTATTAATTGCTGCTGGAAATTTTAATTATATAGACCCAATATTTTCTGTTTTAATTGATTGCTATTTAATTATATAGTTACCATATTTAAAAATTTTAGTCCAATTTTTTTTCTTTTAGAATTAATACTACGTGAATACCTTTGCAATTTTGTTTGTATTTCAGATATTTAGATTGATAAGGGAAAGTTTTAAATAACTTAATAGATTGAATATTAAGGTAGTTGTAGAAGCAAAGTAAGTAATGTGTTCTTTTAAGATTTGCTTTTCCTGTAACTTCTTGTTTAAGGTGAGGATTATCTGACTCTAACCAGTAACTTCATTAACCTAACAAAGTTACCATGCCAGGGTGAATTTACAATGTATATGTGCCTATTTTATGTCTGTGACTTGTAAATAGGAACTGGAATTGTATTTACACATCAAAGACCACTAGGGATGAGATAATGGCTAAAAAGGATATAAAAAGGGAAACGCTGAACAAAGGGGGCACAGATACTGACCAGATTGATTTCTGGCATTCCCTCCTGCTCTCCAGAAGAAATTTTATTATTTTATCCGAATTCTGTGTCTCTGTGTCTTTCTTTCTGAGATTTCTGTAACAAGATGAAGGTAGAATCTCAAAAGGCAAAAATATGGCCAAAGATTCTTGCTATTTTAGTTCAATTTTTTTATATCCTTTCATTGGTATATTTTAGGTGTACAATATAATGACATTCATCATTGGAGATATGCACCTTTACATACTGTCTTGGTTCTTATTTTTCCCCCTTCCCCTGCCCTCCCTTCAACCCCTCCATCCCTCACTATTTACAGACTTTGTTTCCTTTTTTTATTTTCTCATATTAATTCCATTCCCTTCTTTCCTTTTCCCTACCCCTCCCACTTCCCCTTCCCCTCTGCCCCTTTTCTTCCTATTTCACATTATCTATTATAACTTTTAGTTCAATTGTTGTATACTATCAGCTTCCCACAAAGGAATCCAATATGAGCACTCCTATGTGCTTTTGAGTAGTGACCAGCTCTATGAATTTCTGCCTTACACAGTTTGATTTCTTTAGTAAGAAATAGAAAATATGGAGATGGTACACAGTTTTAAATTTTAAACTTGCTGATAACCATTTTGGAGTTATCTGAACAAAAAAAGAAAAGACAAAAATTATTTTGGACAAAACTTTTTTGCTTGGCAATATATCCCACCAATGAAAAGGAAACAAGACTTTTCTAAGTAGCAGTTTACAGAAAGAGAGCAGAAAGTGGCCAATAGCTACTTTCTGAGGAAAATCTGTATCTTATATGGTGGTATCCAAAATAAGTGACCATCATGACCCAGGAATAAAGACTAGCACCAGAATTATCCTATGCCAGGAATTTTTAATTTCTCACATATCCTAAAGAGTAGATGGGTTTGTGCTTTAGAAATATCATTAGCAGCCTTGTACCTCATCTGCTATCCAGGACAGTAATAGTTACAGTTATGGTTATACAAAGGTCATGAGACAAAGGTGGAGGTAACTGAATATAGGAAACAAATTCTATGAAAAGTATTTTCCTTATTTTTTAACCTATCTATATTTAGTTTTCTTTGCAAGAAAATATGATCAAGTTTAGAAAAGTAAAAATTGTTCAAGAGTATGGGGCATGAAAACTTAGCATTTACATTTGGGCACCTTTCAACCTCGTTAATAATTTTAAAAGTAAAACATGCAAATATTTTCCTGATTTTCCAGTCAACTCAGGGAATGAGTGAACAGTAAATACTGGACTATTTTTCAAAAAGATCTAAACTTTAATTTGACTCCTATTAGTTTTTGAGTTCCATCACTTGTTAAAAATATTATTGTAAACAATTTATTTACTGAAAAAATTGTATTTTAGGCCATATGAATTTTTATTTTTAGTAAAACTCATGGCTATTTTTAAAATAGAAGTATTTTAAAACATGTTTAAATCATATGAAGACATGCAGATTTGTGTGTGTGCATTTGTGTGTGACTGTTTGTACTTTAAAATGCTAAACATATCAGAGAGCTAGATGACACCATAAAGCTATGGACTTATTTTTGGAATAATTTCCATTTAAAAAATATTAATAATTTTATTTCTCTTGACTAATGGTAATAAACAATTGAATATTTTGATGTTAAAAGAAAATGGTGTTAATTATCTCAGGACAAATTTTAGTCAGCTTCCCTTGACTGTGAAAAAAAGTACCTTAGTAAGACATTTAAGGGAAAAGGGTTTCTTTTGGCTCACAGCTTTGGAGGGTCCAGTCTGCAGCAGTTTGTTCTTGTTGCTTTGAGCCTGTGCTAGTGCAGTACATCTTGGCAGGAACAAGGAGCGAGAAGGTCTTTTCATGCCATGACAGGCAGAAAGCCAAAAAAAAAAAATGGACAGGAAAGGAGTAGGGTCCTATATGTCTTTAAAAGGCAGGGGCTCAGTGACCTAACTTCCTTCCATGAGGCTCCATCTCTTACAGAATTTAACCACCCTCGATTAGTACCTACTTGCGGGACAAACCTATAACACCTTTGACACCTGTAACACCTATAACAAACCTATAACACCTATAACACCTATAATGCCATTTTCCTTTGAGGAAAATCCCAGTTCCAAACTACAGCAACCTGCCATCCACATGAGAAAACATCATGTTTTGCAGAATGGAGGTTCTTCAATGTCCTAATATAAATTTTATTAATTTGGTTAATTGTTCAGCTAACATATTCTGTAATGGCTTTCTTTTGGGGGGGGCAGGGGCCTGGGGATTGAACTACAGGACCTTATGCTTGTGAAGCAGGCGTGGTGCCAATGAGCTCAATCCCTGCCCCTCTATCTAGTAAATTTTACTAAATTTTCTATCTAGTGAATTCTTTATCATTCTAAATCTACCTTTAACTTAACATAGTTTTTTTGTTCTCTAGACATAGTTAACAGTTTTACTTTCTGGATCAATAAACATAATATAAGATTAAAACCTATGTTTTAAATTTAAGAAAAATGTATTTTCTCTTTCAAACTTATAAAAATTTTACATCAGGAGCTTTTTCTTTCTATTTTCTTTTTTTCCCCACAAACACTGCATATTTGATAATGCTACTTTCTTACTAAATGTCCATTAAATTATTGCTAACGGCTCTTAGAGCAACAGGGATAGCCAAAATAGCCTTAAAATTTCTCAAACATAAATTTCATTTTTCTCTTCTTCATCGTGAAATTAATACTGCAAGGCAATATTTATTTCAAAATTAATTTGGAATATTTTGTATGAGTCTATAAGAAAATAAATGAAATGTGTTGGCTTGTTTTATTTACTCATCAGGTTATTAAGAAAGAACTTTATAGTTTGAAATTCAAAATCAAAGCAGGAAAAATAATAGTCCCTATTCCATAGGCTTATTGTGAGACCAAATTGTTGACATATGCTAAGTTCTTAGAACAGTGTTTGTAAAGGTTTGTAAAATTATTACTATTATTATAGTAATATGTTTTATTAACTTTTGAATTTTTTTTTTTTGACATTGAGGATTGAACTAGGGACCTTGCACTTGCAAGGCAGGAGGCTCCGGAACCACTGAGCTAAATCCCCGGCCGACATTTTTATATTAAACTTACTGGGTTGTTTTAGCATTAAATTTATAAGAACATCTCATTAAATTATCTGAGATTCTGTCTTTCATGTGTAATGAACTAATTTATTACCACACTGGAGCTCCAAGATTCTGCCTTTCAGAATAACATATTCTCTTCCCCAGTTCACTATCTCTGAAGTCATGTTGAACCTCTTTATAATCTAATCCAGAATACAAAATTGCTCTCTTAACTGAATACAATATGTATCCAGTCTCAACATATCCTCAAATGATTCTCTCCAGTCACCATCCCTTGTACTACCCCAAATTATTTTCTGAACTGTATCATTGAACATTGCTTTAGAGTTCTTCAATAGCCCTGTGTCATCCTTAGATAAAATCCAAATGTCTTCTTAGTTTGTATTCCTTTCTAGCCATTCTTCTTTCTGCATCATTTACCCATCATCCTCATTGACTTAAATTTCTCACTGCTAGTACAAAAGCCCAAAACCACAATTTAAAGAAGTGATTTAGTTTGGCACACAGTTTCAGTGGGTTTAGTCCATTGTTGTCTGGCCTCAAGGACAAGCGAAGCTGTCCTTGGTGGAGGAGCAAAGCTGCTCACTTCACCGCAGCTTGGAAGCAGAGCCTGGGAAAGCATGCCAGTGGGAGCTGTATCTCAAAGGAATGGCTCTGGTGAGTGCCCCATCTCCAACTGGGCCCAACCTCCTAAGAGCACATCCAGCTATTAACATCAGTAGATTAATCCACTCATGAATATTGTTCCCCAGTGATACAATAACCACTCTAGGACTCTCTTGATCCAGTCAACTTGACAATTAACTTGCTTACCCAGTATTCCAGCCACATAAAGGTGTACAATTCCATGGATATGCCACTAAGAGTCCATAATTTGGCAATATTGGTAATTGATATCCTTCTTGTGCTTTGTCTAAGAGAATATTCTCTATCCTTTAATAAACATATGATACTGTCATCTCTTCTGTACTGCTGTGATGTCTTACTACATAATCTTTAAGTTTCTAAATTTATTTTGTCATTGATTTATAATTTAAGCCAGTTTCAGTTAGAGACTTCTGAATTTATTTATTCATTTAAAATCTGTTGCAGTTTATTGTTTGACATAATTACTATATAGTCTATACTGTAGAACGTCTTAAGTACACTTGAGAAGAATATATTCTGCTATGATGGATGAAGTATATTCTATACATATTTACAAATTCTATTTACTTCATAGCTTTGTTGAACTCTTTTCTTCCTTGCTTATCTTTTTCATTATATCCATATTGAAAGTGGAGCATTGAACTGTTACTAATATAGAAAGTTTTGGTTTTTTCCTTCATTTCTATAAGTATTTGCTTCATATATTTTGGATATCTGTTGTTAGGTAGTATATGTTTAAAGTTATTACGTCTTTCTGATAGAGTCACACTTTTAATGTAATAAAAATATTTCTTTTTCTTAGTAAAATATTTGGGTTTGAAGTTCATTTCATCCAGTAGTAGTTATAGTTACTCCAAGTATATTTTGGTTGATGTTTTCATACTATATCTTTTATTATACTTTTATTTTGCAACTCACTTGTTTCTTTGAATCAAAAATGTTTCACTTTTACACAACATATAATTGGATTATATGTTGTTATTTTAAAAATTCCTTTCTAGCAATCTTTGCTGAAATAATTAATCTATTTACATTTAATAAAATTCCAATAAAGTATCATTTATATATGTCATTTACTAACTTTGATGCCTTATATCTTTTTTATTTCAATATATCTTCACTGTTCTATTCTTTGGTAACAAATATGTTAGTGTGTTATTTTAATTTTTAGTTATTTCTTTATTACACTTTTTATTTTCTCAGGAATTATTTTGGGATTATAATTCTGACTTTGCATTAAGATATTCGGGTTCATATTAAATCCTACTCAATTTCAATACTGTACAAAATTTTGCTGCTGTATAGCTCCTTCCTCAACCTTCTGCCCTATATACACATTGTTTTGCAGTTTACACTTTTATAATTTTAAGCCTATATAGTTATTGACTCATGAGATGCCTTCAACAGACAGAAAGACAAAAGCCTTGGACCGGGGATTTAGCTGAGTGGTGCCACCGCCTGCCTCACAAACACAAGATCCTGAATTTGACCACCAGTACCCCAAAAAAAAGAAAAAAAAAGAAAAACAAAAGCCTTACAAAGAAAATGTATTCATACGGTCACTTATATTTCTCTCTGTTGTTTACTTTGCCCAGTGTTTGTATTTCTCCATATGGACCCAAGTTTTTGTCTAGTGACCTTTCATTTCAGTGTTAAGAATTCAATATTAAATGTTTTTAGAGGTGTACTAGTGATGAATTCCCTGGCTTTCTTGATTAATCAATTCCATTGCATTAATTTTTGTATGATACACAATATGTTTTCATTTCACAATTTATCCTACATATTTATGGATAATTTTATTCAATGGAAATTTTTATTTGCTAGATTTTATATGTCTTCTGACCTCCACAAATTTTTTAGAGAGGTAGGATTTAATCTTACAGAGGACAATCCTATGTGTGGGTCACTTCTCTTCTTTCAAGGTTGTGTTTGTCTGGCTTCTGACACTTCAGCTATGATGTTCATAGCTGAAGATCTTTTTGAGTTTATTCTACCAAACTTTCACTGAGCACCGTGGATAGGTAGATTGTTTCTCAACAAATCTGGAAGGTTTTTGATTAATAATTCTTCAAGTATTCTTTCTGCTCCTTTCTTTCTATGACCATTTTGGAAATTTCATTATGTTAGTCTTTTCTTTTTTCTTAAATTCTTTTATTGGTACATTTTAGGTGTACAACACATTTACATTTCTCATTGGGAACTTGTAGCTTTACATGATGCATCTTGGTTCTTGTTTTTTCCCCATTCCTAGCCCTCCCTTCATCCCCTCCACCTCTCCCTATTTACAAAGATTTTATTTCCATTTTTTCCATTTCTCATCATTTTTCCTTTCCCTTCTTTCCTTTCACCCTGCCCCTCCCACTACCCCTACCCTTTTGGACCTTTTCTTCCAATTTTACATTATCCATTATTCATTCTAATCATTAGTACATTTTAGGTATACAATATACTGACATTCATCATTGGAAATTTGCACCTTTACATAAACTTTAGGGATCAAGATTATGCTTGCTTCCAGGAATGATTTGGGAGTATTGCTTCCCTTTCAATTTCATTGAAGAGTTTAAACAGTAGTTTAAACTACTGGCGGTAGTTCCTCTATAAATGTCTTGTAGAATTCAGCAGTGAAGCCATCAGGGCCCGGGCTTTTCTTTGTTGATAAGTTTTTATTAAGTTTTCAATTTCATTGGTTGGTATTGGATTGTTTAGAATTTTGAGGTCTTCTTCATTCAACTTTGGTAATTCATATGTATCTAGGAATCTGTCCATTTCTTCTGTGTTGTCCATCTTA
>NW_004624736.1:14453034-14481276 GCF_000247695.1 Heterocephalus glaber | reverse complement strand
GCTATTTGGAGTCCTATATGCCTCACTTATCTGTATGTGAAGTTCTCTTCCCCTGCTTGGGAAGTTTTCTGAAATTACTCCTGTGAAGAGTTTTTTTTATGTCATGTGCACTCTCTCCTGTTTCTTCTTTGACACCGATCAGTCTTACGTTATTCTTCTTTGCATCTTCTAGCAGCTGCTGGATTGATTTCTCGCATTCCCTTTCAATTTTGAAGCAATTTTTCTTTTCCTGGCCATTATTTGCAATCTTATCTTCTATATCTGAAATTCTATCCTCACATTGGCTCTTTCTGCTGTATAGACTTTCAATGGAGTTTTTCATCTCATGGAAATCTATTTGCATCTGTTTTATAGATTTCTTTTGTTTCCTATGTTGGGATTCCATCATGTTCCTGAGCTCCTCTCTAGATTTATTAATCATGTCTTGCACTAGGGGCACAATCTCTGCTGTTATCTTAGAAATTATTTCTGATTTCATTTTTTCCGGATCCCCTTTTGTTGCCAGTTCAGTGGGTCCAGGTGGTTGAGTATTAGAGTGTTCCATGTCATTTCTCTTTGGGATTGCTGTAGGTGATCTGGAAGTCTGGCTTTGAGACTTATTTACGCGTCTTCTCATTTTGACAGGGGTGGGAGGGGGCAATGCTCTTTTCACCTGCATGGCTGACCTCTTCTCCACTGAGAGAGGTGGGACAGGGGCTGGGAGCAGTGGGAAGGACGGTGGCCTGGAAGCCCCTTCCTCTAGGCTGGGAGCAGTGGGATGGTGGCTCAGAATGCCCTACCTCTGCACTGGGAGTGGCAGGACAGATGGTAGCCCAAAAGCCCTTTCTTCTGGGCGGGGAGCAGTGGACTGTATGGTGGCCCAGAAGCCCCTTCCGCTGATGAGTATTCTTCAAAGTCTATCAAGGACATCAAAATAATGAAACTCTGAGAAACTATCACAGCCAAGAAGAATCTAAGGAAACAGGACTACTAAATGTAATGTGGGCTCCTGGATGGAATCCCAGCAAAGGATAGAGACAGATGAGACACCAAGAGCAGCAGTCCTCCTTCTGTTGTCTCCTTCTTGGCTTCAGGCAAATCTCCGCTGGTGAGCAGATCTCTGTGTCCTGTTGGGGAACCTAGGAAATTAGTCCAAGGGGCACACCTTTCCTCTCCAGGAGATAGCCGCTCCCTCAGGTAGGGTTTGGGCCGATGCCCAAAAGGGCTATTTCATTCCAGATTCCTAGCCAACGCACCGAATGTTGCAGAAATCTCGGAAAGAAATACACAGAGACACAAAATTTGGATAAAATAATAAAATTTCTTCTCATGAGTGGACAGGAATGCCAGAAACCAGTCTGGTTAGTATCTACAGGTTAATCTTTTTTATCTGCCTCCCAGGTCCCTAACATGCTGTTCATTTTCCTCATTCTTTTTCTGCTTTTTTGTTAATTGGCACATCTTCCAGTGAGATTATCCTTCTTCTACTAATTCAAATGTTGTCTCTCCTGAATTTGTCATTTCGGTTCTGTTAATTTCAACTTTAGAATACCTATTTGAATTATTTTCAAATTTCTATCTCTGTATTCATATTCTATATTTCATATGCTTTAATTATTTGGTATCATTTCTTTTAATCATTTAATTATATTTACAGTAGCAAATTTGAAGTCTTTGTCTAGCAGGTCTAATATCTGTGCATTTCTATTGACTTTTTCTTTTTAAACTATGTATGGCCATACCTCCTAGTTGTTTATCCACTTTTTAAGAATATTTTTGAATATTAGATTTCTAAAGTAATATATTATGTCAACTCAAAAATCAGCTCTTCTTTCTCCAAGGATTAGCTGCTGTTGCTGATTGTTGCTGATGTTATCATTTGCTGAATAATATGAATTCTGTACAGTCTACATTCCTTATCATATGAAACTACTGAAATTTCTGCTCATGTATCTTAGAAGTGAGCTAATGCTTATAAAGAGATGTATGTTGATGCTTTGCTTCAATAAGTCTCCCAACCCTTTCAGAGGGCTCTGTGATTTTGATGCAACATTCACTCACCCAGGCAGTTTGTATCTTTGCCTTATCTTCCCTTCCTGCTTGTACACAGACTCAAGTTTATCCAAGTCTTTCCTAGACATTCACAAAGCCCTGTCCTTGCATGGGAATTCTAGATTCCATGAATATGATAGAGTTTTCAAAGATCTCTCTGGACATCCCATTCCCTGATTTTTTTTGTTTTAATTATTTCTAATAAACCTCTCTTAAACTGGGAGTTAGACTCATGTATTTTATATCCCAATTTACTACCAGAATATTATTTCACAAATCCCTGTTTAATCTTTTGAGATATGTTTGGATTCATTTCTTTAACTCTCTTAATTTATTAGAATAACTTCCAATCTTTTCAAAGGATTAATACCAATATAAGTTTCTTCAGACATTTCTGGGCAATATATTCTAAAAGATTTAATCAGAATAGAACAAATTATACTTTCAATGATTTAATACATGTCATGAGTTTCAAAGAAAGGAAATGGTAATACATGAAATGGTGTGGCTTAAAGAGTCAACAGGAAATTTCCGTGGAAATGAAATGGCAAAATATTCTGGTTCAATCAAACAAAAGGATGAGATAACTTTATATAATTAAGACTTGGATAAAACAAATGGATTACTTTAGGAAGAGGAAGTAATGTGCTCCTGGTTAATGGTAATATTCAAGTAGAATCTAATTAAGAGCAATTGAATAATAGAGGATTGAATTGTGGCCTTACAGAACATTTTAGGACACAAAAATGGACCGATATAATTTGGGTACAGAAAAGCATAAAGTAAAATCACAAAAATATGTGCAGTATAGTCCCACAAGGAAACATGACCCACTCAAATTGAGTAAGAGCAGGTGGGTGGGGTTAAAGGGGAAGGCAGAGCTGGAAACACCAGAGAGCTGCTGCTCTGAAGAGGAAAGGGGGAGCTCAATACTGAGGTCTGGACCTGGTTTGTCCCCAAAGGTCGCTGTCCTCGTCCTTGGTTCTCCATGTGGCAGTGCAAGTGCTAGGACTTTTAAGAGATGGGGCTTAGTGTGTGGTCCTCAGGTCATGGGGAACTTATCCTCAGAACAATTAGGATAGTTTCTAGAAACATCTTGAGATAGTTCTTGTGCAAGTGAATTGTTACAAACACCTGAGCCTGACCTCCACCTGTCTGCCTTCCTTCAAAAAGATGAGATCTCTTTCTCCTACACAGACTCCCACCATGTGATACCAGGCACCCTGTGCCACCCTGTGACACCCTGAGGTCTTCACCAGAGCTGAGGCAATGTCGGTACCTTGTCCTCGAGTCTCCAGACCTGGGAATTGAATAAGCTTTTCTTCTTTATGAAGTTATCTAATCTCAGATATCTCACTAAATTCACATGTGACAGACTTACACAGAAAGACGCTACTACTGAACCAAAGTGTCAAGTGAAAGCCATTTGATAAAAGTGGCACTGTTCAGCATTCTCAGGGCACAGAGTGTGGTGAAGGAAATGGAGAATGGGTCTGGAGAGGTGAGCAAAGAAAGGGTCTATGAAAATCATTCAGAAAATTTTGCCTTTTAGATAATTTATGGTACGTTCCTTAAGAAGGCATAAATCATCCATATCAAATAAGCTTGCAATAGCGGCATTGCCTTTAAAACAAAAGGATTTTTGCATTCAGTTGTTTTTTGTTTCACTATTTACAAATAATTGGAAGATGAAGTATCTTAGGAAGTGCTAAAAATTGTATATTTTACCTAAAGAAATGCAAAATATGCTGCCAAATAAAAAATTCTATGATCTTTTAATGTCCTTAGTGGCTTCCAACTTTTTCTGTTAAAAAATAAACCTCCAGGTTTAGGCAAAGTAGCCAAAACAATCTTTATTTTCTTTAAATTGTGTTCCAACATAGTACTGTAAATGGATTAAATGGATTCATACAAATTCAAACTTTTAAAATTATAAACCCTAATTGAATAAATTTCTTTGTTTACATAAATTAACTTATTTTTATACTTTCAAATATTAAATGAATTAAAGAAATATTACTTCTAAAATATAATTAAAATATAATTTTTGGATATAAACTCAAATATCAGATATAGTATTACGTTTATATACAATAGGTTACTTAGAGTTACTTGTCTAAACTTATTTTGGTGTAAACATGAAGTTTGAATGAGAAGTAAAACAGACACTATTTGCTTTTTAATACTGGTAAATACAAAATGATAAATGTTTTAGAGTTAAATGTTTGGTCATTTGTGATCTTTTTGTGACCTTTTTTAGATGGCACATGGTTTTTATTGAGTTTCAAAAACTCTAGCAAATTTCATCTGTACTCTTATCTTCTTAATTTTTAGAATTTTAGGGGTTTTCATTCTTTTATAATATTACAGTTATACTTTTATATTATAATTATATTTATATACAATTTATTATATATTTATTTTCTATAATATATATTTATTATATAATATAATTTATTTATTATAATTATATTTATATACAATTATACTTTTATACTATAAGTCATAATAAAAGTTTTGCTTTTTCAAACAAAGAGCTCTTTGTTTTCAGGCTGTAAGGTTTAACAGCTAAGTTCAACTGTCATTTATTAGGAGATATACAAATAATTCATCATTTCTGTCTTTTAATGTGACTGAGGAGCTGAGGAGGGCCGTGGATTTAGCTCAGTGGTGCTGCGCCTGCCACACAAGCATGAGGTCCTGAGTTCAATCCCGGTACCAAAGAGCGAGAGAGAGAGAGAGACAGAGAGAGAGAGAGAGAGAGAGAGAGAGAAAGAGAGAGAGAGAGAGAATATAAACAGAAAGAAATAATTCTAGCAAGGTAGGTAAGCTTAGATATGAAATAACAATGGGGTCAACCATATCATCTTTTTAAAGAACACACTTTATGAATCTTGTATCCATAACAAAATTAATTTTTAAAGATGAAACAAATTAGGAAAAGGAGAGAATATAGAAAAAATGTGCTTGTAACTGGACCACAATTGCTTTAGTTATAAAAATAACATATGACATAATTCCAGTCAGAGTGACCTTTTGTTTAATTATCTCTCTCTGTTAGTTCCATTCTCCCTATGTTGAAATATGAATGAAAATGTTGGATCGTCCAATGCATTTCTTATTTTGAGAGAGACCAGCCTCTAGCTGGAGACCTCCTCAGGTGCTGCTGTGCCTAGTGATTTGCTGTGAGCGAAGCCATGGCAGAAACATCCAGCCTGGGCCCTACGATCGGTCAAGTCCACATTCCCTATGAAGAGACTGTGCTGGTGTTTGGGAGAGGAACATGGAAAGCACTTTTCTAATGTGGCTGTCGCTACAAGAAAGAATTTAAGCTTTACTGGATATAATATTTTATTTTTCTAGATTTCAAATGGCAATTATTTATTTCTCCTTACTGAAAATAGATGAAGTTTTTTCTTCTTTCTGTGTATGAAAGATACTCTTTATACAATCTAATGACTACAAAGGATAAAATAAAAGCTTTCTTTGGCATCTTACAAATTCATTTTTTATCTTAAAATACCTTTAAACGTCTTGATAAATTAAGCTGTATTATTTCTGGATTTGTGGGATAAGAGCTTTTGTTATTAAAAATTACTAGCATTTTTTCAATGAGAGAAAAGAAAATAAGGGGGCTAGAAAAAGAAGAGAGAGAGAGAAAGAAAGAAAGAAAGAAAAGAAAAAGATTATTTTACAGAATAATAATTTAAGAAATATGAGTAAATGTAATGGCATTGTCATAGAATTAGATTTGTCACTGCATCTTAGGCACTTACGTTCTGCATATCCTTAATCACGAAATTATATATAGTATAATTTTAGATACCATAATATAATCAGATACTATAATATGATATAATATAATATAATATAACCTGCCTTCAAGGCAGTTTGTTCTTCATGTTTGAAGGTCATGAACTTTTGAGCTAATCAATTTAGTAAAAATCAAGACTCTAAGGTAGAAAATAAAACATTAAATAACACAAGTAAAATTTAAAGATAATCTCATAAAATATAATTTTCCAAAATTAATTCCTTGATATGTACAATTATTTTCAAGGCAGTTTTGCTTTGTCATAGTGAGGCTCCATAAATAAGTATGTTTATTTTCTAGCATAATTTAATTATCATGTTTGTGTAATCAATAAGAGTAATTTACTTTGAAATAAGAGTAGTGATATATTTGGATATAAAGCATCACAAAATTAATTTTGTAATTTCCAGAAACCTGTTGTAAAAGCAGATGATTATGTAGATGCCTTGATACTGGCCTCTTAGAAATGTGTTCCCATGATTATAACTAAACTACCATTTCAGTAACTTGGTGAGTTTAATGTTACCCTAGAGCTGTACTGTAGAATTCCATTACCTATTCCATTAAACAACATTCCTCTATGAAAATGTAAAAAATTATTTTCAATACACTAGTCATCTTCATCCAGTTAGCAATCAGTATACTGAAAAAAACTCATATGAAAGAATATTTCCCATGTTACTATACTGCTAAGCAAGCTGAGTATGAAAATTAAATACTATTTCAAGATATGAGTGGAATAACAGGACTTAAAGATTAATGAAAGTTATATAACTGAAGGAATGGCTTTGGGGAATGAGTTTTTATTAAGAAATGATAGATTTAAATAGCTTAACATTTCAGCTCTCTTTTATATGCTGAGTCATCTGATGTTAACACCCAAGTAGTAATGGTGTATTTGAAGGTTAGGTTGGAGAGGGACTACCTATGATTCTACCCAGAGAAAATGTAGTTGGGGATTAGGAGAACAGAAGTCCCCAGAATTGCAGTCTGCTTGATCACTGCTTGTGCCCTGTCACATGCCACACCTTACGGATTTTCTCCTCCCTGACTCTCTTCTTCTCTAGCCCCTTTCCTGGTTTACTTTGCCATCTCTCAGAGTGATTTCAGTGAAATATTTTTCCTATTAAAGCCACAGAATTGATTTTTAACTGCTGCAGAACTGTAGCGAATATTTTTTTATTATGGTAAGAAGAATAACATGAAATCCACACTATGGCCACAGTTTTGGTGCATAGTACAATGTGCCCACTGCTGTGAAACACACTGTACTACTTGTTCATCATGTGTGACTAAAACTCCATCTCAGCACACTAACTCTGGCAGTATTCTAATCACAAAGCCCAACTGATGATTTTCTAAGTGATGAATTTTAGGAAGAAACTACGGTAAGTCACGTGAATCCTTCTTTCTTAACATAAAGTTTTTCTTACTAATTTATTATAAAAGTAACACATGCTCGATCCAAAAAGTTAGATAATGTATGCATATATTTAGAAAACAGTAAAACTTCTCACAGTCCTGCCAGTCAGAGAAAACAGTTGTTAATCATTTAGTGATTATGCTTTGAGCTTTTTTGTGTTTACATGCATAAATTTCATTTATAACAATGAGATTACATTAGAATTCTAGTTTTCATCCTCATAAAATATTGTAGGCAACTATTCATAACAAAAATTTTATTCTATGATACCATTTTAGTAGATGCACAGTATGCCATTATATGACTAACCTATAATTTATTCTATTTCCCATTGATGGACATTTATTCTTCTCACTTTATCACTACTATGCTAATTCTACAGTGTAACTGATGTTTTCACCTTTTCACAATTGTCAAACTCTTTTCTAAAAGTGGGATTTCTGGGTGAAAAGAAATACACAATTTTAAAGCATTTGACATTAAGTAAAAATGCTCTACATGATTTTATACCAAATTATATTTCTCTGCAATGTAAAAGAGGACTTTTTTTTTCTCCAAACCAGGCTAACTCTGGATGCATTCATTCTTTGTAAATTTTGTCTAATGAATAATGTTTTAATTAGTGAAAAGTTTGGAACAGAGATTTTTTAGTTAAAAATTCCCAAGTTCCTATAGCTGGTACCCTATCGCCCAAATCAGAGTAACTGTCCAGAATAAAATGAATTTTCTTTTGTTACTGTCACAGTTTTCAATGTTTTCTTTTACCTCTACCTACACATAATTTTTCACAGTTGTAAACAATTATGTACCTTCCTCTGACCTCACTGCAGGATTTAGGAGAAGGTGAACAAAGGAGTATGGATTGTATAATACTATTGTAATTTTGCAAATTTGATATCTCATTACCTAATGTAAAATACTCTAAAACTCAAAAAATGTGCATTAAATAATATGTTGATTTTCTCAAATCAACATGTGTACATATTACACCATGTATACATGCTTTTTAAAGTACTTGTTCAGTAAGGAACGAGAAAATGGTGTCTACTGAATCTCCCTACCTCCAAATTTACTCAGGATAAATATTTAAATTTCTTTTCACTATAAGCTAATTGCTTGGATTATCAATGTCATTGAATGTAAACTGATTATTTCAACTAGTGTCTATCATTGGCACAATGTTTATCAGGATACTTTCTGTAAAAGTACATTCTCCAAAGCTTATAGAAAGTAACCACGGTATGTTGTTCATAGTTTCAATCAAGATCTACAGCAAAGTACTGATGGCTAGCAATCAACAATGGAAAAGTATACACAAAAAATCTTAATTGTAGTGTGTGTCTTGTTAGTTTTCAATTATTACATCACAGCTCCAATTTACCTCTCAATACTTGCTGTAGGATAATGCATTTCCTTTCAACACCCCGCCTTCTCCACAAGCAGGGTGTGGTGTGAAGCTTCTAGTAGAGGCTTTTGCGGAATGCTGCAGAGGGAAAGGCCTGTGCTGTGGACGCTAACTTCTGCATGGGGAAGGGGAGAAGGGCGTGAGGACACGGGATGCTGCACCCCAACATTCACCGTGCTCCTGACCTGGGTATTACCCCAGGCCTCCTGCCTGTGCAAGCACCCTGACTCCTCTCCTCCCTGAGCCGTGTCTTGCCCCAGGTTGTATTCCAAGGTCTTCCGGACACTGTGGCCTTCAAAACAGGGACACTGTGCTCTCCAGTGCTTCTGAGCCACCTCTTCTCCCAGTCTCTGGGTGCCCGCGTGCTCTCCAACCAGCAACGGCTGCCCTGACCGTACCTGCACCGGAGCTCTGCCAGCGCCCGCCCCCGAGGCCCTCCATGCCCCCACACACTCACCACCCAGCTAACCACAGCTACACCCCGAGGACTACTTTCCACTTGCCTGTGCTCTCTGCACACTAGTAAACCTTTCTGTCATCCAGTGGGTTACGCTGACATTTTTTCCAAAATCTGACCCTAAGCTTAGGGGAGAGGAGTCTCTTTCCAAGTCCGTCCTCCTGTAGGAACTTTGCTCCACCTGCAGTGTACAAGGGATGTCAAACTTTCGTATATTTTATACTTACTTTTAAAGTCATGATTTAGTCGCCTTTGCATCTAAGCATCCCCTGGTTAAATCACTGAGTAGGCTTCCTCATGGTCAGAACCAGGCTACTGCATGTAATAACCTCCAGTTTGGGGTGTGGTGAGTAACTCCTGTTTTCTTCTTTCTATTCATCTCTGATTTGAAAATGTCCAGAATGTTCATTTTTTTTTGTAATAAGAAAAACAAAACCAAAGTGAAGGAAACAATCTTTTTTTAAAAAAACAAACCTTTCAATCACTGTTCCATGCTTCTCAATTTCTTATTTTACTCTGATTCCATCCTGTGATTACAGATTTACTCCATAGAAATGAAATAAAGATACTATATCAACCCTTACTTCTTTCCCTGAATGGGCAGCAGAGAAAAATTGTTAGAAAAAAAATGATAAATGGATGACTAAATGGATGAACTGCTTGCTACAAATAATGTTGCCTTCTAAAGGTTAAAGCTGTGGCTCAAATGCCCTGTTTTCAATAATGTTTAACTATGAATCTATTAATATAATTAAATTCTGTCTGGTAAGTTTATGACAGTGTCTTTTAAAATTGTGGATCATATTAACATGTATGAAGGTGAATATATTTTGGATCCCAATGTAAAACATACTATATTTAAAGTTGCATCCACCTAGGGTTCTATGTATGTTACATTACTAAGTGGCTCCTAGTCAGTGCTTAACTCTATTTTATTATTCATTCCACTAAAAGCAAAGTTTAAATACCAGTTGTTATCTTTTGGGGTTTGGCCTTACATGATATTACTACCCAGGATGTTTTTTCTGTTTTTCCCTATCTTTTGTGATGATACCTGTAAGTAGAGTGTATTTATTCTAAAGCTTTGAGATGCTTTGGGAGAACAATGGAGCAGCCGCACTGAGATTTCCAGAATTCTGTAAGGACCACTGTGAAACTCTGGTTGGCCCCTTTGGCCAGCAGGCTGCTGTTGCCCCCACAACTGTCCCCCATGCTGCCACTCTCACCTGCCGAATGGATGACACTTTACCCTGTGAAGCACGCTCTGCGTTGGAGGACAGCACACTACTCAGGATTTGCTCTCCAATCACCTGTCTGTATCACAACAAGGGCAACTGAGAAATAAAATGTTGTGTGTTTTGTTTTTGTATGAAATGTTTTAAACATTTTATTTGAACAGGAAGGAATCTATCAAATCATAGAAGGAGCATTCAGCTAATTTTAAGGAGCAATACAAGAAAGATGTTCACTACTCCACCTGCTCTCTACCAGGAAAGCTCACCTATTCCCTGGAACCACACAAAGGCCATCTTCAGTGAATGATGTTTAGCCCATGAATCCTCACCAAGCTGGACTCTCGAGAAAGAGTCTGAATCTAAAATGGAACATTATTGTAAAGAGAAAGGTACAATCAAACTTGAAATTTATTGGTTTTATTTTAGTTTTATTTTTAGAATAGCTCTTCTGAGATCCTAACAATAGAATCTATCACAACACAGAAAAATCTAATTGAAGAAAAGCCATTCTCACCTAAACTCTGAAAATACACTGTGAAAAAATAAAGGGCTGATTCTTACCCTGAGGGAAGAGAAAAACTTACCTAAAAGCCTTGTTTCTGTGATTATAATTAAGAAAACAGCAATTATTGGAAGTCTCATATGTATATATCCATATGTGGAATACAGGCGACTTTTGTCTACTTATTGGCCATTGATTTCTCCAACATCCATACATCACACCATAGATGATTGTGATGTAAATATGGGACTTTACCTCAGAGGACTATGTGCTGCATGTGATAATGTGGGTATTGTTTGGCCACATGGACCAGTTCAGTGGCCAAGTGACTAGAAAAGCCCTTGCTGTGTGCCTCAGAAAGCCTCGTCAAGCTCAGGAAATCAGAAATGTTTGCTGCAGCTCTGCCTTTTGGCAACACTTTCTGGGTTAGGAGAAGCAAAAAAGGCCAAGCTTTACCGCATGTTCGGCTCAGGAAGGTGCCCACCAAGGAGGTGCATGATGCTTCAACTAAGCAGATTAAGGAGAGGTGATCTGACCAAATAAAATTATGGCAAATTATCATCACTCATTTACTGATAATTCATCAAAGATTTTCTTTTTTGTTTTTTGATTTTTTAATGTCATTTTATCATCAATAATTTTCATCACCCACTATCTGTTATTCATTTTGCTAATTTAAAATGTATTTGAGCCATGTTGGATAAAAAGAAAAATCTCTGGTTTTATAGACCTTACATCCTGGTAGGAAGAAATATTAAATAACAAAATATATATATTATAAAATGATAGTTATTATGGAAATAAAGAAAATGGAATATGGCAGATCATAAACATCCCTCTTTTATTCTTCCTGTTCACCCTAGACCTCACTTATATTTCATTTCCCCAATTAACACCCTACTTAGTAAGTATCTATTCTATGATATGCTCGTCACCTACTTATGGTTTCGTTGTAAATCACATATGTATTCATTATCTACTGCTAAACAATTTCCCCAGAACTTACTGTCTTAGATAACAGTAAACATTTACTCTTCTCCACATTGCTGGGTGTTGAGGCTTCATGCATGGCTGGCAGGCTGGTTGTGACCCTAGGCAGCCATGAAGCTGTGGCCCAGGGCTGCAGTTCCTGGCTCTTCTTCACCACCGTGGAGGCTGCACCGCCAGGGCCATTTACTCTCTTGGTGGCAGATTAATGATACTTGTTGGCAGGTGCATACTTCTCCCCTACCTGGGCCTTTCATAGAGTATGTGCATGTCCTCAAATGTGGCAGCTGGCTTCCTCCAGCACAGGGCACACACAGTAGACAGCAGCAGAATTTGTTCTGTTTCCTAACTTGGCATCAGGGGCAAACAGCGTCTCCTCTTTCCTATTCTACGTGTTAGAAATTAGTTCATCTCTGGCTGACACACCAAGGAAAAGAATTAAACTACATCTGCAGAAAAAAAAAATGGCAAAGGATGTGTACACGCATTTTAAAAATCATCCCAGTATATTTTCTATGTTATATTTGGCTCAGTTAGTATTCATTATAGAATAATTCTATTAAAAATTTTAAATATTTCCTACATTCAGTCTTCCATTAACAATTTTAACAATTTTGTAAGTCTTTAGGATTTTTAATAACTAATTTATCAACTATAAGAAATATTAGTTTTACATTTATTTTATTTTATTCTCAGTTCTTTTTTTTCTGATATTCTCTGCAATTAACTAGAACTTGGAATTTTATAATAAATGATAGGAGCAATAGGAAGAATATAAATTAATTAATAGAAGCAATATTAATTGTTGGGGATATTATTCTTTGTACTCTTGTTTATTTTAATGCTCAAGAAGGCACTTACTGGACAAAAGTATTTCTAAAATTTATCAGTTACAATTAAAGTCTCTGGTATTCTCCCAAAAATATATTTCTCAGTTACAGGAGAAAAAGGTTGTAAAGCACAAATAGTAATATCAAAGTAAGATGTTCAACTATAATAATTCTCATGTAATTTTAATATGATCTAGAGAAATGAACACACTTATGAAGAACACCCTGATGCATCAACTGTAAAGACAAAAAATTATACACTTTATAAACTATTGGGTTACTTCTGTTGCCATCTACTATCTCTATTTTGTTACTGTAATTATATATTTTTGCTTTACTCTGGCATGTGGAAGGAGAAACCAAATCAAAGTTATTAAATCATTGCATGTAAGAACAGCTCTGACAAGAGGGGAACAGGAATAAACATGTTTTATACAGAGAGGAGGCAGGAGCAGCAAGCCAGGGTAACCAAGCTTGCAATATTTTAACAATTTTAGAGGGAGGGGTTACAGGGTGGGGACTGGGACCTGAGCCCAGTCCTGTGCCCTGAGCTACATCATCAGCCCTTTTTAAATGTTTGATTTTTAATGTTTTGAGACAGTGTCTTCCTAAATTGCTCGGTTGCCCAGGTTGGAATCAACTTTGAGATCCCCCTGTCAGCTTCCCAGAGTGCTGGGATTACAGATCCTCCTGTCAACATCCTGGATTGCTGGGATTACCATGCCCAGCTGAAACAATTCTGTTTTAGCAAGAAAAGGTGACAGAAATACTTCCAAGTTAATGTCTTGCAAATGTCAGTGGAGAGATTTTAGTCTTTCAAGATTTCTCATAGAATATATTCTCTTGGCCTCTCCAAGCCATGGCCACTAATTAGGTTTATGTTTAAAATAGGAATTTTAATGACACATTTTTAAAAATGTGAATTATTTTTGTGGGGAAGAAAAACTAAAATTAATTCCAAGGAAAAGTAAAATTTTATTTTAATTTTGCATATTCATTGGAATTATCACATCATATATATATCTAATTTATATTAAATAATAATCATGGAAAATAACCAATATAGTAAAATATATCTGATTTGCTACTAAGAGATTATACTATATTAAGAGCTTTATTCAGTTTTTATTCACTGAAAGAGAGGAATGAAAACATATTGAGAAAATTTATTTTGAAATATTTAAAAGTGAATATCTCTTACTTCCTCCATATATGCATAAAATTTGCAGAACTTTTCCCTCCCCAAAAAAAGTTTATTCTAACTGCACTTTCTCTTTTGATAATCGGATCCATTTCTGTGGCTTGAAATTCTGTCTCCTACTAAGACTCCCCCTCCCCCCAATTTACATGTTAGTAAAGACTGCCTCGATTCCAAACCCATTTATCCAAGTTGCTGTCTGGCTTTCTGTACATATTGAACAATCCATATATTCCCTGACTATTGTGTAACTACTACATAAGGTATCTTGCATCTTTTTTGTTTGTTCATTTCTTTCTGTCTTTTGATTTTGAGATAGCTCTTGCTGTGTAGTCCGGGCTAGCCTAGAACTCACTGTGTAGTCCTAACTGGCCTTGACCCCTCAGTTATCCTCCTGGCTCAGCCTCCCATGGGCTGGGATGAAGGGTGTGTGCCACCATGCCTGGCAATTATCTCATTCTTTATGCTTAGTCCCATTACTTATTTTCCTTCTAATATTAGTACCATCTGTATTTAATTGAAATTTTATCATACTGATCTTGACTTTAATAAAATGTGAGCATCATGAGAATATATATTTACATTATTTTTGCCTTTTCACCCTCCAGTAAAATAATTACCCCCAAAATATTTTTTAAAACATTTTTTAAATGATGGAGCTAATTTAATTGGTTTGAAGAAATGCTGTCCCCAGTTACTTCTGTGGAACCATAAAGCTCTATAGAGTACAATTAGAAACATTTACCTGACAAAGTAACATACAAAACACATCCTTAGAAAACTTTCTCACAGTCATTTAAAATTTCCAGAACAATTAAAAATAGTTTTTAAAAGGGATTCATATTTATCTTCTATTTACCATTTTTGACTCTTCAAATTTTTTTGTTAATCTAAGTTTACATGTCAGTATCATAGTTCCTCTTGCTTGAAAGACTTCCACATTTCCAGCAGCACACTGGTGGTGGCAGAGAATTGGTTTTAGTGTTTCTGAAATGTGCTTTGTCTTTATTTTTAAAACATGTTTCCACAGAGGCTAGAATTATAGATTGATGATTTTGATTTTCTTTTAATATGTTCATAATATTACTAAATGTTCCTAGGCTTGTATTGTTTCTGAAAATAATTTTGGTGTATTTTGTTATTGCTGTCTTTATATATGTAAATTGTCTTTTTTTCTATATTTTTTCTTTTGGCCTTCACCAGTAAAACTGAACTATACCTTGCTGTGTACGTGTGCTTTATATCTTTTTTGTTTTGTTTTGTTATTTTCCCTACTTAGAGTCCTCCAAGATTCTTGGTATTGTAATGTGCTCTCTTTCATTAATTTTGGAAAATTTTCAGCCATTGTCTCTTTATATGTATGTTATGTGTGTGTATTAACCTTGTTCCCTATGGGATCCTCCTTGCAACTGAAAGACACTCCTTTTAAATCATTTGATATTTTTCTACAACTACCGATGAAGCTGGGTTTTATTTCAGTTTTTGTATTTAGAATTTTACTTTCACTTATTTCCCCAGTGATTCCATTCCAGTAAATTCTGCTGAAATATCTTTGACTCTTTTCTCAGCCAGGCCTACCTGCTTTTTATGTTTCCCATTGTCATGTCAGATCTAGGCCACACTAGCAAAAATCCACTGGTGCCGGAGGAACTGACGTGCAGAGCTTCACGTCACTGGTGGGCCTGACCCGCAGTTTGGAACTGCTCCCCTGGACACGTCCTGAATCTGTGATTGACAGTTCACACCCACTCACTCAGCCACTTTGCCAATCAATCTCCTGCTTCAATACGGAGTGGCCTTTGAAGAAATTCTTCAATTTGTATTATGTTTTATTTTTAACATTTCCACTTGACATTTTCCTATATTTTCATCTCTGTGCTAAAGTCTACCATCCATTAAAACTCCACCACCTTACTAGATCTTTAATAAACTTCACATATTTATTTTACTCTATCCAATAAAGCCAACATCTAGGCCACGGATGGCGAACCTTTGAGAGACCCAGTGACCGAACTGCAACCCAAAACTCATTTATCTCGAAGTGGCAATACTGCAATTAAACCTGAATACTGAGGTTTTAGTTTATAAAAAAACAACTGTTATCCGATGTTCGGCTGCTGGGGCGACTTGGCTTGGGCACAGACAGAGAGGGCTCTGTATGCCCGCTGTGGCACGCGGGGCATAGGTTTGCCAACACGGATCTAGGTCATCTTTGAGTCTTATTTTTTACTTTTTATTGTCTTATCTCCTTTCTCTCTTTTCATTATATTTTATTATTTTAAACAAATGTAGGATATCTGTGTGTAGAGTAGCAGGAAAATATTGCTTAAGCCAGAAATGGACATACCCGTTATTCTCTCGAGCTATCAGTGTGAAACTTTAAGATCATCTGTTCAAGTGAAGCTAATCTGCCAGCCCACATTTGATCTTCAGTAATTACTTTGAATTATTTTCTTTTATTCACTTATGTAATATAAATTCCTTCTTTCCATGCTTGTCCTATTTGGAATCCTGGCTAGTAATTTACTCTATAATATCCGGTATCTGATGAACTTTAGAAAAGTTATACTTTATGGTCTTCTTTGTTTGTTTTGGCTTTTTTTTCCATTGTTCAGTTACAAGCTACATCCATCGCTATCTTCTAGATCCTAGCTTAAATCATAAAACCCATGACATTTATTTCTGGAATGATAATTTTTTAAAAAACAGCTTTATTGATCTAAAATTTAGTGTGCTAAAAATACTATACAATTTACAGACTTAAAGTGTAGATTCAGTAGATCTCAGCATATTGACAGAGTTGTACAACCATGATCACAATCAAATTTAGGTTATATTTATTATCCCCCAAAAAACCAATCTACTGCTAGCTATCAACCCCCAATCTATCTTAAGTCTAGGCAACCACTGAGCTATGCTTCATTTTTAGATTTTCATGTTTTGGAAATAATGTTTATTTATTTATTTGTTTATTTATTTATATTCATTCATTCATTTAATCAAAACAGACCATGCTCATAACAACAATAAAGATCTTAACATATCCAAAGAAATGGAAATCCTATAAAGTGAGCTGTCATACCATATTGGAGTATAATACATTTTTAAAACTTCTCACTGTGTAAAAAGTAATATCATTGCCACATTGAGATTAGCCTTCAAATGTCTTAGTTTGCTGTTGCCCCTTCAAACCACCTTTGGTTGAATTAGAATCACATAATGTCCTTCATTCTAACTCTTATATTTAGATAACTCAAAGACAAATGACAAGAATGACATTCATACTGGGAGAATTACTGAACACATTGGAACTCATCAAAATCTAATGATGCATCCTCTTTAGCTGAAAACTTCATCTTCTTGTCATTCTTAAATTACACTGTTATACATCAATATTTCTGTACAATGGTTTCAAATAACTTTAAAAATAAGTTTTCTGTTCATAATTTTCAAGTCTGTTACTGCATCTTACTGACATTTGTATACTTTTATTTTTTCAATATTCAAATCTAGATCTGTGGATGTAGACTGATGTTTTTGGCATGTGTCTAAGCTCTTTTCCTTGAGAAATAATTTTACTGTTGAAATTTGATATAAATTTATTGGAGTGGCAGTAAGTGCCTTGAGATAAGTGTATATGTCACATACTGTTTACTTTCTTTTTTCTTTATTAAACCAAGATAAGCATTTGGAGTTTCAAATTGGTACTTTCTATTTTAGACATCCTAGTGGCTTAAGAATCTTATAAATAGTCCCAAGACTGGGACATTAAATCCATCTAAAAAGGCCCTGAGCTAACATTAGTTAAAAGAGTAGTCTATAAACTTTAGAAACTTTGGAAAATTATGGAATATCTATTATTTTTAATTTGACATCTAAGTGAAATTTATTGTTTGTTTAATAGCCTTTAAAGATTTTAAAAGTATTGAATATTTTTATGTATTTAAAATATATTTGTCAAAACCTTGTATCTTCAGCTTCAGCTCATGCAATTATAGAAAATTAGGTCCTAATTAAATGCTAAAGTTAATTCTCACAGCCAAACCAATCATCAAACAAATTTTCTGTCAGAAAGACTGATTTCATGTATAAGTAAGTTTGTAAGACTGTATGTCATTAAACCTGAATCATTCTAAAATAGGTAACTGGGGCTGAAGATGTGGCTCAGTAGCAGAACACATGACTAGAATGTATAGTATAAAGCCCTGGATTCAATCCCTAGCACTACAAGAAAGAAACATTCTTCCAAGAAAGGAAGGTTGGTGCTTAGCTGGAGAATCAGCATTGTTAATAAATTTTCAGCTAGAATGTACAAAATGTATGTATGGTGCCATGAAGTTATTCGGTTGTAATTTTGTAATACTCAGAGTAATAATTCAGAGTAAAATTTTAAAGTTTATATTTTGTAAATTGGGAGGTGGACCTTCATGAAAGACAAGTTGGGAAAGGAAAAAACAAAGCAAAGTCCAGGTACTACTACAGGTATCTCAAATTTTAATTTTATTTGAATTATCAGTGGGTGCATATAGATGCTGAGGAGCTATAAATGATTTCCTTAAAATAATGGCTCCTGCGTCCCAAGTAGAAGTCCTTGTTTACCTGTAGGATTATGGGAAACCTACTGAAAACTTATAATGACTCAAAGGCAATGCTTTCCATCTCTTTTCAGATCCAACTCCACTTAAAACTAGGGGTAATAACTATTTTTACTGAGGGCTTCCTGTGTGCCAAACAATGTATGGCTCAGAGATACCTTATGGATTTGATATTATCGTTATCCCTGTTTGAATGAAGTAGGTTGATACTTAGGCATAATAATGTGATAAAAGTAACTCAACTAGTAAGTGCTGGAATCTGGGTACAGTCAGTCACACTTTGGTACTCAACAACTTTGAAATTCATCAGATTTTTAACTCATGTATTTTGATATGAAAATGTTTTCCAAGTACTCCTTAGTTGTTTGGTACTACACAAGCTAGAAATCATCAGTGTCAATCATCTTATGACTCACTATCTTTTCTAGCCAAAACAATTAAGGCAAGGACCAAGGTGACATCATAGTTTGACTCTGGAAGCCAGTCTAATGGAGTCTTCCAAGAGTTTTCCATGGTCACCCCAACCAAGAGCTCAGCCTTGCTGTGCGCTGAAGATTGATACAATGCAATGCAGGGCAGCTCCAACTTTAATGCATGTGTGAGTCACATAGAGAATTTTTTTTAAAGGAAGATTTAGTTTCAGGAGGTCTCTGACAAGGTCAGATTCTGTGTCTAACCAGTTCCAGGGATGCCATTTTGCTTGGCCCAGCTTCCTACTCTAACTAGCTCAACAGTTCTCACTCTTGAATTCACAGCAAAATCACCTGTTCATTTGTCCATTACTACAATTTGAGGATAAGGCAAGGCAACTGAATTTGGTAAATGTCCCAAGTTTGGAAATGTTACTCTGTATAACAGCCAAAATGAAGAATCACAGTTAAATTTTCATGTGTGAAAGTGTAAGATTGGTTGACCAGAAGGTGAAAACTGGAGGATTTGTCTGAAAACTTATCGAGGGAGCTTGAAAAAAAAAGGAAAGAGGTGACAGATATAGTAAGATTTAAGTCTGCCTTGTCAGTCCACCCCTGTAGACATAGTAATATGCACCCCGTCCACAGAAGTGTATACAGTGAGTGATCAAGATATATAGTGAATGTTCAAATTTAAACAATTTGTCACAGTAAAAGACACATTGCCTTTAATCTACTTCAAAATACCATCTCTTCTGGAAACATTAGGCACAGCAATTAGAAAAGAGAAAGAGATAAAAGGAATAAAGATAAGAAAGGAAGAAGTTAGTCATTATTTGCTGATGATATGAGACCTTATATAGAAGACCCAAAATACTCTGCCAAAAGACTTCTAGACTTCATTGACAGATTCAGTAGAGCAGCTGGATATAAGGTCAACACTCAAAAACAATAGCCTTCTTATACACAAATAACACACTCATTGAGAGAGAAATTTGAGAAACAATTCCTTTTACAATAGCATCCAAAAAAAATGAAATATCTAGGAATCAATCTAACAAAGGAAGCAAAAGACTTCTACAATGAAAACTACAGCACTCTGAAAAAGGAGATCGAGGAGTATATAAGAAAATGGAAATATGTCCCTTGTTCCTAGGTAGGGAGAACTAATATAGTGAAAATGGCCATACTTCCAAAACTACTATATAGATTTAATGCAATGCCAATTGAAATTCCAACAATATACTTCACAGAACTAGAGAAAACAATCCAAAAATTCATTTAGAACCATAAGAGACCTAGAATAGCAAAAGCAATTCTAGGCAACAGAGACATGGCTGGGAGTATCACAATCCCTAATTTGAAACTATACTACAAAGCTACTGTGATAGAAACAGCATGGTACTGGCAAAAATACAGACCCAAGGATCAGTGGAATAGATTAGAAGATGCAGAAACAACTCCAGACACACTCAGCCATGGAAAGGAGCCAACCACCCTCATTGGAGGCAAAATAGCCTATTTAATAAATGGTGTTGGAAAAACTGAATTTCAACCTGCCACAGATTAAACCTAGACCTGTATCTATCACCATGCACTAAACTAAAATCAAAGTGGATTAAAGATCTAAATTTTACAACAGAAACACTAAACTTGCTGGAAGATAAGTTAGGTAGAACTCTTGAAGACATTGCCATAGGAAAAGACTTTGTGAACAAAACCTCAGTAGCATGGAAACTAGCACAAAGAATCAACAACTGGGATCTCATCTTATTAAAAAGCTTCTCCACTCCAAGAGAAACCACCAATAGAGCTAAGAGACAACTTACAATGTGGGAAAAAAAAATTAGCAGCTGTACCTTAGACAAAGGACTACTATCAAGAATATATAAAGAACTGAAAAAAATCAGACACCCCAAATTCAAAGACACAATTCAAAAATGGGCATCTGAAATGAACAGATATTTATCAGACAAAGAAGTAAAAGCAGCAAATAAATATATGAAAAAATGTTCAACATCACTGGTCATTCAAGAGATGTAGATGAAAACAACACTGAGATTCCACCTCACTCCACTAAGAATGGCTGCTATCAAGAATTCAATCAATAACAAATGCTGGCAGGGGTGTGGGAAGAAAGGAACCCTTCTCTATTGTTGGTGGGAGTGCAGACTGGTGCCACCACTGTGGAAATCCGTATGGAGAAACCTCAAAGAACTAGGACTAGAGGTCCCATTTGACCCAGCTATTCCCCTGCTGGGTATCTTGCCAAAAGAATTAAAAGAATCATACCACAGTGATATATGTGTACCTATATTTATTGTAATAGCTAAAGCTTGGAAGCAGCCCAAGTGCCCATCAACTGGAAACTGGCTAAAGAAGATGTGGTTTTTTTATAACATGGAATACTACTCAGCCAAAAAGAATGAGAAACTAGAGACATTTGTAACTAAATGGATGCATATTGAGGCCATACTCTTAAGTGAAATAAATAGGACACACGTGTGTAAATACCGAATAGTTTCTCTGGTGTGAGGAACTGAAAGTGTAAATAACAATTAAAACGATTAAAATGAATAATTGATAATTTGAAATAGAAGAAAAGGTCCAAAGGGGTAGGGGTGGTGGGAGGGGAAGGGGAAAGGAAAGAAGGGAAAGGAAAAATTATGAGAAAAGAAAAAGAATGGAAACGAAGTCTATGTAAATAGGGAAGGGTGGAGGGGGTGAAAGGCCCACAGTAATGGGGAAAAAATAAGAACCAAGATTCATCATGTACAGGTACAAGCACCCAATGATAAATGTAAACATATTATATACCTAAAATGTACCAATAAAAGAATTTAAAAGAAAAAAATACCGTCTCTTGCTTTGGAAACACTTATTCACTGTTCTTGCCATTTTCTGAAGCAGTTCTGGAAGTCCTCTTTTGTGAATATCTTTAGGAACTGTGATCAAAAATATGATGAACACTGCTGTCATGTGCCATCCAATGAAAAGGCAGGCTCATGAAAACATTACAGTGTGGCTGCATCTGCCTTACTCATTGGATCTATTGTTATGTGATATCTGGCTCTTCCTCAAATGTAAAATGACCATGAAAGGTAAACATTTTGAATCAGTTCATGACATTGCAGCAGCCACAACAGTACAAGTAAAGGCAAAAAACAGGATGTACAGAACTGTTTCCGGAAGTGGCAAGAATGACGGGTAAGTCTGTTCCAAGTGAGGGAGATTTTCTTGGGGCTTACTGGCAATGTGTTGTTACTATAATGATTTTTTAAAATTTAAATATTCACTATAATTTTGATCACACAGCTGGGAATAGCGGGTGATACAATAAGTGCCAGTGAATTGGTTAGGAATTGTGTGCAGGTTGAAAAAAATCCCTTAGGTAATTCTGTATAGCATTTTCCTTGCCTGGGGAAGCACAGGGGTAGGACATTCATTGTCATTGCATTTTCATGGTCTGTGATGTCTTGAGATTCTTAACCTTTACTTCTCTCCCTCCTAAAAAACTGTATGTCAAAAATAAGACTTCAGAGATCTTGAGACACTCCATTGAGTGAAAGAACTCAGCAAATTCTTGTCCCTGCAAACTGCATTGCTAGTCACTCAACAAATATTTACTGTAATCAAGAAATATTTTTTGTCAAATGATATGTTTGGAAATGAAAGGTGTAAGATACAGTTCTAATCCTCAAAGGGCTCATTGTCTAGTTAAAGCAGAAGGAAAGTAAAAAGGTACTTCCCAGAAGTATGCAGGCAAGTGTGCTGAGGAGGCTTAGAAAAGATATCAGAAACCTTAGAAGGAAACATCAGTAGATCCAGAAGTTAACACAGTAATTAGGTCTCAATCCAGAGAGAAACTAGAGGTTCAATGAAATGAAACAGCTGTGGAAAAAAGATGAAATTCCTCTATGCCTGTGAGTTGTTAATTCTAAAACCAAAACCCTACTTTTGGTTATCCTTACCCAATTGCTAAATGAATTTTATTTACTGTCCACATTAATCAGTCATCAATTTATTTACTAGCAAAGGAGGAAAAATTTCTGTAAACATTTTGACACCATTCAATATAAGCAACCTGTGCACACTTCTATAGGACAATAAAATGGTTTTCATTAGTGGTTTTGTAGTTTAAATACCTCTGGAGGCCTAAACAGTTTAAAAACAATACATTGAGGATACACCATCAGTACACGTCTCTCAGAGATGCCATAGAACAAAACAAAAGCTCTGATTTGTAAAACAGAGAAAATGAGAACAACTTTTGCATTTTCTCTGCCAGGTAAATATGGTGAGCAATCATTCTACTTTCCTGTAGAAAAAAGTGCTTTCATAACATAATAGGAGGCAAATTTTCCCAGGAATCATAATTTCTGAAGTCCCATTTCTAGGAAAATTTATTTACCAGACAATTAGAATATGTGCTATCTCTCTCTTTACAAATACCAAGACAATTTGGAGGGTATGGAAAGTCTGTGGTTGTCCTTCAGTTTTTCCTGTATTCTAAGAAATGTGCTGTATAGTTACATTTCTTTTCATATCAATATATCCTTTGAGTTCAAGGTGAAATCTCTCCCCTAAGCTACAAAATCACCAAAGACCTCAACTAACCTTATAACCAGGCACTTGGTCTCCAAAGCTAGATAGAGAATACAAATTTTTCCTTTTCTAAGCCAAGAAAGTTAGATTTAGAATGCTAATGTGAGGAGTTAGATCAGTTTTCTAAATAAATGAGATCAAATCAGTCTCTCTCTAGTTCTCATCAAAACATCTACTTTTAACTTAATCACTGTTTAATCACTGTTTCCTTCAATAGGAGTAACTAAATTCTACAAGTATTGAAGTTATCTAATTCATTTTCCCAAACCAGTTTTAGTGTGTCCTTGTTCTCTGGGACTACTGTAGGTTGCATTATGAGTCCCCCGAAAATGTCCGTGTATCAATCACAAAACCTGTGAATATATTATCTTCAATGGCAAAAGATCTCACACATGTGATTATGGAAGGACCTGACAATGAGGAAAGTAACCAGGATTTTGCAGGTGGGGCCAATGTCATCATAAGACTCTTTATAAAAGGGAGGCAACAGGGCCAAGGTTAGCAGGAGAGGCAAGGACAGAAGTGAGAGATAACATAGTATTATGAAAATAGGGAGCCACAAGACAAGACCTGCAGTCAGCTTGTAGAAGCTGAAAAAAGTCAAGAAAGGGAATGGTCCCAGAATGTCCTGAGGGAAACAGCTTTGCTGATACATTGACCTCATCACAGTGAGCCTGGAGTTGGATGCCAGATCTACAGGACTGTAAGATAATAAAATTGTATTATTTCCAGCCACTAAATTTGCAGTAATTCATTATATCAGTAATAGGAAATTAATAGTGTACAAATAGGCACTCAATTTATGTTAAATGATGTGAATGAATGAATTTAAATTCAGGTCCCTAACCAAAAAGAGTCATGTAAGAATAGCAGTAAGTTTCACTGTAGCTGATTATAATTGTCATTACTGAAACAGAAAAGATAAAGGGATTCTCTAAATCTCTCACTAGTTTTTAGGTGGCTTCCAACTGAGATGTGTAAAAATAGGGCTCACTCTTGCTTTTTGCAAGAGATGTAAGGAACAGACATGTAACACAAAGCCTTGAATGTTTAATGTGGCACAAGGAAAGCAGAAAGACCCTTCAACATAAACTTGCTGGTTTTCTCTGTAGATCAAGTCAGAATTTAAAGTCTTGCTTTTAGCAGACAAATCCTTCATAGCTGAATAAGAAGTAAAAGTGTGATTATTTTTCAAACTGTAAAATGTTGGAAGTCTGAGTTGTATTCCTATGAATGTATTCCGCTCATTCCTATGAAACAAAAACCTTGAAAGTGAAGAATAACAGATTTTTTAAAATTCCATTGTTTTAATATGTCAACTTTATTACTAAAGTTAACATATTAGTAGGTTACTAGCAAGCTTGCATAGTGTTTGGGAAATACTGTATTTTTTGTTAGGGTAAGTAACTGTATATTTTGTTGTAGATTTGTGACCCTTCCTCATTATGCCCCCAAAGCACTAATTTCCACAAAGGAAATATGGGATAAATTTGTATTTTAAAAAATTATTAATTCTGCTGTGTGAGTAAAAGAGTATCTCCCCACTTTTCTATTTCACGATAGCAGCTCAGTTGTGTTTTTTGCACAGCCACCACAAACCCAGAACAGTAAATGCTTTTCCTACACGTATGTTAAGAAGCAGCTTCTCTCATTTTCCTTTGTGATCCAATGCAAATTAAGTCCCTTTCTATAATGAAAGTCATAAGTTTTGAAACCTGAAGTCCTCAGAATTGAGAATTTCTGTTCTGTTTTTTTAAAGTTTTTTATAGAAAATTCACAAAAGTAGAAAATCTAAAACTGCAATTTTCAACAACATAACATTCATGGCCTAACTTGTTTACTTCTATTATCCCCCTTGCAAATACAGCCACCCCACGAGACACTTTCTCTTCCAGATGTACTAAATTTAAATCAGTCTAAATGTACTTGAAAACCCTTCAACTAATTTTGGTATGTCAGATGTAAGAATTTCTTCAAAAAAACCTTTATTTTGGAACTTAGTTAAATCAGGAAAGAAAATGTACGTATTTACCATTGTATACAGCCATTGTTTTGAAATTCTATGTATAATTTGTGGAATGGCTAAATGGAACTAAGTAACATGTTTTACCTCACTTATTTCATAGAGAAAATTAATAAATATGTCTCAAGCGTTTGAGACTACAACACATCATTATACAATAAAGCTCTTCAACTTATTCCTACAGGTAAGTGAAATTTTGTAGTGATTGAGGTACATCCCCCACACACCAACCCACACCTGCTGGAAACTACTTTCCCACTATTTCCACAAGCTCAAATATTTTAGAATCCACAGGTGAGATTATGCATTACTTTTCTATGCTTATAGGAACCTTAAAATCTTCCATTTTGCATACTTCATTTTTTAAAGGATTGTTTTCAATTATTTTATTAATCATAAAATTGTTCTTCCTATTGTTTTAATTTCTCCTAACACTGAATCTGTGAAAGCCCTTTCAGAAGGGTGACAAATAGAATTTATTTTAAAATTTCCTATCCCTCAAGACTGGTACTATGAGGATATCAGTTATTCTACTGAATAAAAACTGCTAAAATTCTTGCTGTTAAGGATAAATTAAGAGCAAAACAGCTGGTAAATTCAAAAATGTAAATGTAGACTAGGCTTTCCATGTTTAACTACCAGTTTATTGTAAAAGCAACAAATTGTCCAAATTTGAGGCAGCTCCAATGTGATAGCGAAAGCCCAAAGCCCATTTCTCTCTGGTCATGGTTCCCCATGGCCCAAGGTAATACAGAAAGTGTTAAAAATATAGTGGATCCTTGACTTAACTCAATTCCTCCTAGAGAGCTAGTTGTAACTCAGGTTGGTCAATTGAAGGCTCAGGCTCCTCTACACAGCCTTCCAAGTCTCTCTCCTGTACACAGGCAGATCTCAGTGTCCTTAGGGAAACATTGGCCCAGGATTTCTCAACCTCACACAGGAAAGGATATTGTCATGTTCCTTCCAGAACTCTTTAAGGGTTAAATCTGTATCTGAGCCCATCCAGAAGCACAAGCAGCTGGTATTTAGGTCATAACTCAAATCTTTGTAAGTTAAACCTAAATTCCAGTCACAACCCAAGTTCATGTGTCAGGCCGGTCCTAACTTGAGGGCCCACTGTCCCAAGCAAGCGCTCACTGCCAGAGCATGTGGAAGCCAGTGCTATCAGGGCAAACTAGGACTATACTAGGAAAAAGGAAAAACATTTTATTGAGATAACATCAAGGAGAAAATAAATCTCAAATTGACCTCTCTCATAGGTTGGTAGCAGGGGAATTCACAGGAAGGGAGAGGACAGAAGCTTCTTGTTGATTAAATGGAGGAAATAGGTATTCGTCTTCTTTCAAACAGGTGTAGGCAGTCGTGGTGCCTTCTCACAGATCTTGTGTTTCTTTTTCGCATTTTATCTTGCTAGGGGGAGGGTTTCTGAGCATGTGCAAAAACAGGCCATCAGTGAAAGGAGCTAGCATTTGCCCATGTCCATTCTTGCAAAGCTGGTTTCAAACTCTCCTTTTTGGATTCTGGAAGCAAATGACATAGCCACTTTGTTAATTTACAGGATTTATGTTGGCTATGTCCAAGCCTTAGCTGATTTCACCAATGAAGTTTCAGGCTCAGCACCTATTCCAAGAGTTGCTCACTGAACTTTTTATTTGTGGTGTTGGGGATCAAACCCAGGGACCTCCTGCATGCTAGGTCCAAGTGTTTCTCAAATATGAGCTGCTCAGTAGGATACTTCAAATATAAATATTTAGTGGTTGTAGTACTGGAAAGGGTTACTAGATATGTCATTCTCACTTTGAATCAAATCAGTGTTCTTGAAATCTAGCTTCACTAGAAGGTGCAAATGTATGACCTTCAAATGTTCTAGTGTAGCACATGTGCTTGTAGCTATTAATCCAAACTGCGTCTTTATAGTTTCATGGAAGAATAACAGATCCTCTTTAAAGGTGTAATAAAATCTTTTTATATTCCAGCAAAGGATTCATTTACCTAATGCAAACATTTAAAAGCACTGACCTTTATACTTTCATAATCATTAACATTAGAGAACGTGTATCTCACTATGTCTTTTAATCAGAATATTTTATGGAAAATCTCTAACAGAAAATTCTAAAATTTTGTGAAAATAAAGTATTTTTCTCAGTATTTAGAATACAGCTTCTATCAAATATGCCTGCAAAATCAGTTGATTTTTCCTTGTTTTCAGGCATGGGATGCTTAAAAGAATTTAGGATTAGCAATACTCTTTGAATTATATTTCAAATTTCTGCGCACTTTCAATGTATATGTATCAGTAGTCCTCAATGATTTTGAAATAACAAAAGTAAAAGCATATTGTAAATCTAAGTAAAAAACACACAGATTTCCTTTCCCAGCTTTCCTCTGTGACCTTAGGAAAGTCTTTTAAACCTTAAATTCCTCGTTGGAAAAGCGAGATGATGTTCATCATTTAGAATCACTGAGGACTAAATGATCTGGCAGCTAAAATGACTTAGCCTGTTGTTACAGTTTTTAATCCTGATGTCCCCCAAGCCTCATCCTCTCCTAGGTGAGCTTTGGGGAGGTAAAGGGCTCATGGGGGCATGATTCTTATCGGTGTGAATTAGTCCACTGAGGTAGCTAATGTGATGTTGGGAGGGGAAGCCTGGAGGGAGAGGGTGGTACCTGAGGGCGTGGCTTGGAAGGGTCTGTTTCCTTTCCCCTCCCTGGATCTCCTTCCTCCCT
>NW_004624736.1:14383014-14445366 GCF_000247695.1 Heterocephalus glaber | reverse complement strand
CCTGCCACTATGCCATGGGTTTTTTCTCCTGGGCCATGACCCTCTGCCAGACCAGACGACCTGCCTTGCAGCAAGTAACTAAGGACTGAAACCTCTATAAATCCCCCCTCCTTTGACTTGTAAGTGTCGCACATTTTGTCCCAGCATTAATAGTAAAATATGTCTTCCAGGTGGGGGATTTAGCTCAGTGGTTCTGGTGCCTGCCTCACAAGTGCAAGGTCCTTAGTTCGATCCCCGGTCCCCCCCCATCACCAAAAAAAGGTAAAATATATGTCTTCTGTAGCAGAGCTCCACGGTGAGGGGCCACTTGAAGTGAACTTACCCAGCTGGCCTTATTCCTTGTTCTGGGACCTAGACCCTCTACTTTGTTGTCTCTGACCCTGGGGGGAACAAGGATAAATGACAAAAAGACACAATTTTTTTTCTTAGTAGGCAGAGGACCCCCCTGCCATGTGTGTGACTCATCTTACCTTTATTCATCCAGCACAGGCAATCAAAGTAACATGGGATTCATCTGATTTCCAATGTCCATTAGCATATGCTCTGAGAAACAACTCAACCTCAGCTGGCTTAAATTTTCCTCAACCTGCAATACACAATGCAGCCTTCTCCTTTGTGCTCACAGAGGAGGCCAATTAGGCCTCAATTCTCCTCTGGTCTCCTGCAGTCTTCTAATTCCTAACTTTATCAGTACATTTTTCATTTCTTCCTCCTCTCAGCTGCTGCTACTGCACTGTCCTCAGAGGAGAGCCACTGTTTATCATCAGGGGTCACTGTAATGATTTTTTAAAAGGGACTAAAATTGCCCTCTTTTTCTGTGTGAACATCAACTCAGCTTACCTTGTCCTTGTTAAGGACATTATTTCTAAACATTTGTCACCTTCGTGCTAACTATACTAATGGTAATGGCATGAATCATTAATGTTCTATATAGCTCACATAACCCTCACAGCTCTATGAAGAAGGCACCGTTAATATCTAGAATTTACAAATAATAAAACCAAGACAATAGCTGAAGCATTTGTCCAAGAGTGTCAGTAGAATAAGTCACAGGCCCCAGAAATCTGAGCATGATCCTGACTGAAGTGTCCTCTTCATTGGCTCTGTCCAGTTATTCCTGCACAGCACAAGGTATTCATGAATGTCTAGGCCTATAACTCAGTATGTGTGTGTGTGTGTGTATATATGTGTGCACACACATATTCACCTTAGGGAATTGGTACATATGCATATTATATCTTGATCATCTTTGGTTGCCTTCCTCCCTGACCTCCCATCTCATTTGATTCTTTTTTCTATTATTCCATGTTTGCTATAAATATTTACATTCCTCGTGTGGAGTTGGTACATGCACAGAACACATCTTAATTCCTTTTCTATCCTCTTTCCCTCACTCTCTTGATCCTCTTCCTACATAAGAAAGATGTATCTCCCTACTTCCTATTACCTTTTAATTTCCTCTTTATTTATGTGAATTTCTCATATAAGAGAAGCCACGTGTTATTTTAAGATTGCATGTTTGATTCATCATTCTTAATACTTTCTTCAGATCACTCGCATGATACACACGAAGAGTAACATAATTAGCACTGGGTGGGTATTTAGCTCAGTGGTTTCGCCGCCTGCTGCGCAAGCGCAAGGACCTGAGTTCGATCCCCAGTACCAAAAAATCAAAACACATAATTAGCACTTAGGACTTCCATCCTGAGGTGCAGGCATATCAAAATGTTAAAGGATACCACTTCTCTCTCTCATTACTAAGTACCACTTATTGTTCTACTCAACTTTAGGGCAGGAGGCCCAATCTTATTACTTGCCTAAGAGATAAAGGGTCAGAAATGCTCAGCAAATAACAATAATGACTCTCACATTTACATTGAAAAATAGGTCCATAATAAGGAATATAAAGTTCTAGATGGTATTAAAAGGGCAGAGGTTCTATATCTAGTAGTAGCAGGTAAGATTAGAAGTATAAAATTTATAATCATAACTTGAAGATAACAATGCAATTGTGAAAAGAGCAACAATCATTTGTTTAAAGTATTGGCTTTACATTTAAATGTGTTGTATTTCAAAGGTCTTGGGGCAGGAAAGGTGACAAAATCTATGTGCTAGCCAATGTAATCAGCCTGTATTTCTTCCAATTTTCTTTACAAAAGAATCAATTAGTGTCGGACTTTATTTACCTGGATGGATAGAAAATTATATATTGGTAATACATTTTAAAACCACTGCCTTTAGCATCCTTCACCTATAAAATTTGTTTTTTCTTCTGTTATGTTTCCTGAATCTTTTGGCTCTTGCAATGAGCTTCACTTCGTTTGTTAATTTATTTGCAATACTGGGGAACCTTAGCACTAAGCTATATCTCCGGTGCAACGGCTATATCTTTTTTTATATTTTAATTTTGAGGAGGTGTCTCTAAATTCCTGGGTTGCCCATGCTGGGCTCTGACCTGCAATCCTGCTGGGACTACAGGTGCCACCTTTGACAGTACTGTGAGAAGTGCTGCTGTTACTGGTGGGGATGCATATATGGTAATAACTATGATTTGCATTTTTAAATGAGCTCTGACATCTAAATTTTACTGTAATTATATTATTATAATTTTTTCTCAGACTTGGCAAGCACTACATTACACATATTTATCATCTCACTTGATTTTTATATTAAATAGGAGAGCATGTATTTGCACTTCTGCTTCCCACACTCTTTATTATAACATTTAAAACACTTTAGTACCAGTCAATTAAATAATTGTCACCAGAGTAAAACAATTTTATTCAGGTCTAACCTTCAGGTTATCATAATGCTTGTTATATAGTAGGTTTCATTTAATGTTTGTCGAATTAATCATTAGTGCTTTTTGAAAGATTCAACCATTCATACAAATGAGCAACCATTTTTTCTTTTTCTCATGTTTGAGAAGTAGGAGCAGGCATTCTTGTATCATTGAGCTACACTCCCAGTGTTTTATTTTTTGTTTTAAGATAATGTCTCAGGAAGTTGCCCAGGTGAGACACAAATTTGTGATCATCCTGCCTCAGCCTCCCTCAGAGCTGGGCTCAGAGACCTATGCCACTGTGTCTAGCTGCATCATTTCCATTGATGACTACAATTCAGAATCCAAATGTGCATAGGAAATTATTCCTATTTACTCTCAAGTTCAGTTGATACCACTATGTCAGCAAGTTAATTTTCTATTGTTTCCCAAACTATAGATGATTCAAGGCATATTTAATCTGTTTCAAAGTGCTAGATACTAAAATTTCTGATTACAGTTATTGAAAGAGAAAAGATTTATCTAGTAGTAAGTATGCTTGGGAGGAAAAAGTATAAATCTATCTGTGAGATATATTTAAATATACCAACTATTAAAACATATGGGGCCGGGGATTTAGCTCAATGGTTTCACTGCCTGCTGCGCAAAGCACAAGGACCCGAGTTCAATCCCCAGTACCAAAAAAACACCAAAAAACTCATATGTACATACATGCACATATGGATGATATTGATGAATCATTTTATGTATTTTGTGTTTAAAAATTGATGTCAATACTATAATACTAGTAGGAGCTCAGAGGATTGAGATAAAATGTTGTAAGCTTTCAAATAATAGTAATATTTTTATTCAATAACATAAATTTATACATATTTATGCATAGCAATAATTTTGAGTGAATGTTAAGATCATTACTGTGACATTTTCCATTTATTGTTTCCACCCTCCCTATATCAAACTGTGTCTAAGAACCCATAACTGTCACTCTTAGAACATTTCACTATGTGTTCAGTCTTTCTACCCTGATCATACTGTCTCTTGCACCTACAATGGACACTGCATTGGCCTTTTCAAAATTTAGTATTTGTAAAGTACCCAGGCTGGTTTGAATACCTTCTGCTTCTGTATTTCCTTGTGTAGGTATATATTGTTTTGTATAGTGCATTTATATTGCTCTTTTTACATTATACTATGAAGCTCTATTTATATAATTTTTATATTTGTGTGTTTAAATGGAAATGATGCCTCCTCCTCTTTAATATTTTTGTGCCTATCTACACTCCAATACCTGTTGAATGAAAAAGTAAAAAAGTATGCATTTTAAAAGTTTCTGTCTTTTATCTTATGGGATTCTCCCTGCAGAAGTAATAATGGATTTCTACTTTAGAATACCTGCAAAGAATCAGAGGTTCCAGGTTGCACCTCAGAATACATTTAGATTTGCTGGGTATAAATGTTCCATTCTGGATTCCTAATGTATAATATGACTGTATGACATGGTAGCACACAGGAATGTGGACATTCAGCTGAAAAAGTGGACTACAGAAAAACTAAACCTCAAATTTCTCTATTTTAGCTTGTTTCCAAAAATCACAGTATAGAAATCTCAATTCCATAAAGTAAATCCATAGCCCAAGGGATAATTTAGATCACCACTAGATTTTTATTCTACATTATCTATTTTTATTTTTCTTTGTTGTTGTATTTTTAATGAACAAGAAAGATAAGAGGACAAAATCCTCACTGATGTGAAGAAAACAAGACTTAATATATTTAATTGAAAAGAACATTGTGGCCATATATAATTAATATCTGAGACTGTAAATGTATTTCTTTTTAGTATAATTTTTAGCAGTTTGAAAGCCATGGGAAAAGACAGGGAGACAATTTTAATATAAATTAAGAAAGTTAGAAAACAATAGTGTTGTAAGGGGAATAAATGTAGGGCCACATGAGCTTAATATTTTGGGGGTTAACCCAGAGATTTTGTCAGATGGCATACTATACAGTACTGTCTCCATAGATCAATGGCATAAAATTTGTAGGCTGAATTTATTTAGGAAATTAAATTAGTATCCAACAGGGAAGCCTGAATTTTTATCCATTTACTCTAGGATTCCTGTATTTTTCCACAAAACTGAGTGTAAATTATAGTTTAAAATGTGAGAAAAAAACTCATTCATCTAAATTACCTACATACTTCATATGAACTCCTTCCTGAGTTTCTTCTGTCATGATTGTTTTCATCTCTAAATGTAAATTGATCCAAGCTCACCAGGGGCTTCTAATGAAGATTTTCAGCTGCAAAGCTCTCTGTGCATTTCACTTCCAATACTTCCCACAAATTCTGTACATTTAGGTAAACAACCTGCCCCATCTTCATATTTCTGTCACTTCCCAACTGAATTATAAACACAGAACGATCAATACTTTTCCTAAATATTCAGAACCTTAGACTTTTTTTTTTTTTTTTGCTTATGGTAGATTCAGAAAGAAGTTACTTTTATAGAGGAGGAATTCGATTGCCTTTGTGGACAACAAGTACTGCAGAATCAACTAAAGAAAAATAATCATGTAAACACTGCGCATACTCTTGCTGGGCATGCATGCAGGCTGCCCTGAGGGAACACGCTGGAAAAGACCCCCCAAAATGCACTCATGGAACCTGTGCTGTTTCTCCCCAGGGCAGAAAAGTGTGTGATTTCACTCTGAGACAGCACAAGTGCATTTATCACTAACAAAATACTTTTATTTCCTTTCATTCTCCCTTCTTAATCCTTTTCAATGTTGATCTTTTAGCTGCCTGGTAATCACTTCTACCTGGTAATTGACATTTTTAATTGCAGTAGCCAAGCTAAGCTCATTAGCATCCAAATCTGTGCTTTCTCTGTCTTTCAAGTTTATTAATACCATAAACGTCTTCTCACCAGGCACACTATTTTTTACCTCATCCTCTAATTCCTTGCTCTTCGTATCTACTCTGTTGCTGCCTATCCTTTTTCTCTGACATTCTGTAGGCAGTCCTTTAGCTCTGTAGTTCTGATGCTTTCCCCATTTGACCCTCTTCTGGGCTCTTTAATTCAAACCAGTTCTTCCTGGGAAACCATGAGCCATGACACGCTGCCCTGCAGTGTCTTCCCTCTCTGCTCTATAAACTGTATTCCAATCTCTCTACTCACGTCCCTGGATCTATTGAATGTCATCTTCCAGTATGCCCATCCCTGTCCAACTGTCATCAAACCACTCTGCTTTCTTTTCTCTGCAAATTCTTCCATTTTATAACTATTTTAATTGGCATGTATTTATACATATTTATGAAATACAATACAGTAATTCCATACATGCATACAATGTATGATCAAGTCTGGATAATTACCATTTTCCATCTCCTCATATACTTATCACTTCTTTGTTTTGGGAATTTTCAAATTCTTCTATTTCTACTCATTCTTTAAACTCTTCTAATTCTTCTATTTAAACTCATAATAAGTTTTTATAAACTATAGACATGCTACTGTGTTTGGGAACACTAGAACTTCTCTTATCTAACTTTATTTTGGTACCTCTTATCTTACCTCACTATACCTCCTCTGTTTCCTACAGCCCCTAGCCTCCAATGACCAATATTCTATTTTCTGCTTCTAAGAAGTTAACTGCCAATATGACTGGGATCATGCTATATTTGTCTTTCTGTTTCTAGTTTATTTCACTTAATCTCATCTCCTCCAGTTCTATCTATGTAGCCACAAATAACATTGCATTCTTTTTATGGCTGAATGCACTTCTGTCCAGTGTACTATGTATAGTATATATTTTATCTAGTGTCTTTCAATAGGCACTTCTGTTGATCAACACCTTGGCCATTAGCATAGTGGTATAGTAGACATGGGAGTAACTCTTCGGTATGCTGACTTTCTTTTTAGTATATGTGCTGCCGAAGCGAGCACATGCTGACTTTCTTTTGAATGTGGTTAGTAGTGGAATAGCTGGATCATGTAATACTTGTATTTCTAGATTTCTCCTGTACTTACATATTGTTTTCCATAAGGAATATACTAATTTGCATTCTCTCTAACAGCATACGGAAGTTCTCCTTTCTCCAAAATCTCACAAGCATTGGTAAATGGTTTTTTTGTTTCATAGCCCTTCTAAATGGGATGAGATGATATCTTATTGTGATTTTGATTTGTAGCTCCCTGATTAGTCATGCTGATCATTATTGATATATTGGTCACTTGTATTTTCTCTTTTGAGAAATGTCTTTTCAGGTCACTTACCCATTATTTGATCAGGGTATTTTTTTCTTTGCAGTTGGGTTTCTTGAGTTCATTATATATTCAAATATTAATTCCTTGTTGGGTGAATAGTAAGCAAATATTTTCTCCCACCTGCTGGTTGTCTCTTTACTCTTGATTTCCTTTGTTTGAAGAAGCTTCGTACTTTGATCTAATCGCATTGGTCTACTTTTGATGGTATTGCCTGGGTTTTTAGGATTTTACCTGAACAAAATCTCATTCAGATATCTTGTAGTTTGGTTTTCTTTCAATACTTTCATTCCTTCAGGCCTTACCTTTAAGTACTGTATTTGCTACATTTTAAGTTGATTTTTGTAAAAGGTGAGAGATAAGGATCTAGTTTCATTCTTTCAGATATGGAGAACCAGTTTTCTTTAATGTATGCTTTTAGTACATTGTTGATTGTCAGTTAGCTTTAATACATTGCTTTCTTTACTTTTTCAGCAAGATAATTGCTAAGGTATAAAAATACTATGGAATATTGCATATTGGTTTTAATATTTTGCAACTTTCCTGAATTTATCATTTCTAACAGATTTTTGATACAGTCTAGGTTTTATATGAAATCATATTGTCTACAAATAGAAACAACATGACTTCCTCCCTTGCTATCTGGAGCCCTTTCTGTCCTTCTCTTGTCTGATTGTTCCAGCTACAACTTTTAGCATGCTAAAGAAGAGTAGAGAAAGTAGATGTCTTGTCCTGTTGTAGATCTCAGGGAAAATATTTTTAGATTTTTCTCATTTCTTAGAATGTTAGAGGTGGGTTTAATACACAAATGCAGATATTGTGTTAAGGGCCCCTCTTTGTGTTGATGGTACATCCGTTATCCAATTGTTTTGAGTTTTATGAGGAATTTTGAATGTTATGAAATGACATATCTTTATTGTTTTTACTCATTTTAAAATGCCTTTCTATATTCATGTACTATTCAGATTGATTTACTGAAAAATTTTATTCCATAAACATGATTTTCCTCAAATTAATGCATGTAAATATTGAAGTTTATATGTTGAAAAAGCAAAGATAGTAATATTTTTCCCTAAAAGCTGTCTTTTTGTGATTGACTCTACCATACCAATTTATCTGTAGTTATTGTTCACCCAGTAAATATGTTTTCCCATAATTTCACTCACTTTACATCATTTCAGTGTCTTCAGGTGTTTGGTGTATTTCTGATCTGTGTTTATTACATTGATTTGAAAATCTTTCATCTAACGGATAACATTATCAGTTAATGGCCACAAATTCACAAAGAACAAGCATTCATACTGTATAAAAGTAAAAGACAACTTACAATCAGAAGTTTTGGGTTATCCTCATTCACAGGCACTACTATCTACCATTTCGGGTTTTGTTAAATACTCACCAAGTTGATCTGTTCTCCATACAGTTAATCTTTGTTTTAATGTCCCTATAAATTTGCCTGTTCTTGTTAGCCATTCCTTTCTGTGTGGCACTCTTTCAATGCATGTTTAATGTCCTTTTTCATAAAACTGCATGATTTACAAATTTTGCTAGTGAGATTCCATTAGTAGTAAATTCTTAATACTGTATTTTAATTTTTTGTTTTGGTTTTTAAAAATGCTTTTTCAACTTTTTTATAAAGGACAGAAGGGTACAAATTTTGAGGCTACACTTATTTTTACTTAAGCACATTGAAAATGTCATTTCATTTTTTGGTACTTGTGATTAAAAAGTCTATTGTAGTCTATTTTGTTGATATGAACTTCCTTAGTTGAATTTTTAAATATTTATTCCTAGTTTCTTTGTTTTGATAGTGAACATTAACCTTACAATTTATCTTCATTAGATTATTTTTTATTCATCCTACTGTATAGAATTTTTCCTTTCTAAATTTGGAGACCTATGTCTTTTAACATCTAGAAAATTTTGAGACTATTGTATTTAATATTTTTTTCTCAGTATTTCCACTTCTCTCTACCAAAATTCCTATTAAAAATAGAAAATAAGAGATAATATATTACTTCATTCAACTGTCTTCATCCTCTTTTCATATTTTTTCTGTATCTCTCTAGATTACTTAAAATTTAAGTTTATCTTCCATTTTACTCTTACATCAGAATTATTCCATATCTAGTAGATTTTGTAATGAATTATATTTTAAAGTATTTTAAATTTGCAGAAAAATTATAAGTATTGTATTAAAATTTTCCATATAACCCACAATTTCCCAAACCATTAACATTTTACATTAATATGATACATTGTTATACTCAATGAAGTAATACTGACATATTAAGTAAATTCTACATTTCGTTTCAATTTCATAAGTTTTTATCTAATGTACATTTTCTCTTCCTGGATTCCATTCAGAATACATTACATTTAGTTGTCATGTGACTTTAGGATTTTTTTGGGCGCGGCCCTTCTTGCCTTGTTTTTGATGTGTATTGACCAAGTATTTTTTAGAACACCCTGCTGTTGAGGGTTTTTGGACATTTTCCTCTAGGCTGGGATAATTGGTTATTGAGAAGAAGACAGAGGTAAAGTGCCATTGTATTCACATCCTATTAAGGGTATGCATACCCCAGTGATGGCAAACCTTTTAGAGAGGAGTGAGTGCCCAAACTTCATCCCATTTGTTGCAAAGTGCCAACACTTCAATTAAACCTGAATACTGAGGTTTTAATTTAGAAAAATTATATGCCATGCATTAACATCTTTTGTCTTAAAAGAAAAACAACACTCATGCCATAGGTTGGCCACCACTGAGACTGTCCACGTGATTTCTACCTCTTGCTATTGGCCTTGAGCGCTTTGTGCTTATCCAGTTTCCCCGCCATGAATTTAGCTTCCCTTACACATCCGTCCACTTCACACTATGATCCTGGAAGCAAGTAACTATGCACAGCGAGCAGTGGTGCTTCATCCTTGGTGATACTCCTCAAGTTAAAGTATCCGTGTAAATTGTCTGGAATTCTTCTGTATGGAATGCGTGGTGTCTTTCTCCTACATTAGTCTGTTCCTCAATTTTTACAGCTTTGGCTCCAGAACCTCTGTAGGATCTTCCATCCTGTGCTTCTGTGACACTTCCGGCTCAGTGAGATTCTTTTCATTTCTTAGTTTTTATTTCTCTAAAACTTCAGAGTTATTCACCTCACCAAGGAGAGGTGTGTAGGTAATATGCTGTGCCAGTATTACCAGGCTTGCCCTTTGCTGGCAATGGACTTGGAGAAAACCACTCCCTGGCACCCAAATATTAAATTACTTTTTTCAAAACATGCTGAACTCCCAACACTTGCAAGAGTATTACATGTACCATTTTCCCACCATTCTTCTTACATTAATCTACATCAGTGGATGATAAATTGAAGTCATTTAAACAAATTATGACCGTACAAACCAAAATACTACAGTTAATATTAGACAAGAGTATCTTGCAAACATTGTATTACATATAACCTTGCAATCTGAAACTATACATTTCATATTTGTAAATAGTTATTTTAGATAACAGAAACTTCACAAAATTTAACAGCAAAAAAAGTTTTAAAAATTTAGTTCTATACATTAGTTCCAACTCTGTAGTTTACAACCTATAAGGTTCATATCATAGTTCAGCACCAAAAACATCTATAAAGCTTTCCAAACAATCTTATTTATCCCACATGGCAGGAATTTTTTTCTTTTGTTTTTTAATAAAGGTTGAAAGTCTTAGAAAAGCCTTATAAATGCTAATTCCAAGCTTGAAGTAGAATCTCTTTTTGACTAGTCAGACTATGTAAAAACTTGGGGTGTACTGTACTTTCTTAGTTTCACTGGACACACGCACACATTAAACAAAAGGAGAGAACTCTTACACGATGAATTTAAGTTGTCAGTCTAAAAATTACATTTATAACACTGAATCAGAAGTAACCTAATAATGCCCTGCCCCATCCTCTCTATTTGAATTTTTAAAGGGAGCCAAAACATGTTTCCTGTGTCTTTTAAAATAAGGTGCAAAGAAAGACTGTAACAACAAGCTTCCTCATACATAGCTCCAATAACATCAAGGTTGTGAGGAGATAGTCCATTATGAACTGATCAGGAACAATCAGTTCCTATAGCTGTATCCACAGCTCCTGAATGAATCACGTTTTCTATGCAAAGCCTGCTCAGTGCTAGCATTTCTCTGTTCAGGGGTCATTACAGTAACTTGTCACTGCAGGCCTTGACGTTAGGCAATATTCCACAGTCCAGAATCAGTGTGACTGTCCTCTTTTTGTCCCTCTTTAGGATGTATAATCCTAGAAAAAGTGTATGTTTCATCATTTTCAAACAAGGATTGTTCATATTACATTTTAAGACCCCATTTCCTAAGCTAGAAAGGTTTTTCAAAAGCCATGTGTACTTTCATTAATAATCTTTGTTCAAAGTATAGAATTTTACTTCTTTAAAAAAGAATTTAAACTGGTGACTACTACTTCTGTTTTCTCCTGACAGATGCACATGATTTGAATCGGGTTGAAAAACTAGACTCCATGCATATAAATGCCAGAGGAGTAGAAAGTTTTACATAGCCCACAGTGTCAGTCCAGTGTGTTTGGCACTGACTGGACCACAAAGGAAGCTGTTAGCAAGCTGAGCAAAGGGACTTTTCCAAAAATGGAGATAATTGTGTAGGTTCTCTGTCAGTCACATAAAATTTAACAACATGTAATCCTTTAAACTGACCCAGACCTCCCATTCCTCCAGCCCTTCCCATGCCCCCAGCCCAGCCCACTGTGAAGTCTTGTACCTCACAGAGCAGCACTTTAATGCTCCTTGTTACTAATGACACCTGCCGGGGCTTCTGTTGCTGTTTCAGGAAGTCTTGGCACTTTCTTAGCAGGGCCTGGAACTGCTGCTGTGTTTGAGTGCAAGCGTCCTACTCCCACATCCAAAGTGTCATCACTGGAAGAGGGGCATGGAACGTGAGTTCTTTTGTTCTTTTCCTCCACCCCAGGAGCTACCGTGTTCCTTCAGAGAATCTACTGAACACTGGGGATGTAGCCAGTCATGTAATAAGTGACTTCTGAGCTTCATGCTTTCATCAAAGACATCAGGTGCCACACAAGCTCTTCAGTCAAGCCTTGACTTTAAGCACATAATCGTGCTGTTATTTTCTGAAGAGCAGACTCTGGTGTTGCCATCTTGTATGACTGTGAGTGGCAGCCAAACCAGAAGCTTAGGTGAGCACTGCACTCCCCTTTCCTGCCAATTGCTGAGGGGAGAAGTATGCAGGAATGGAAGCAAGGGCAGCATCAACCAAAGATCTGTACATATTTCCATTGTGATTCCATACAAGCAAAGAAGCCTTTGTTTTCAGATTAAAGAGTTCACAACTGGCCTTCATAAATGCCCTTTCCACTTCTCTGTCAAAATAAGTAACTTCTAATTTAACTTCCCCAAAGGCGTCCTGTCCACTCTACATAGTATTTTTATCTCTGATCTGGTCATTAAGGGAGTCATTCCGCATCCTCTGAGCCAGAGATTTCTGAAGTAGTTTGCAATATAGTGAGTGAAAGTTCATGAAGCCAAAATCATTCAAGGTAAAATCTTTATCATTTCCCTCTTTCTGCCACTGGGCACAGATGTTTTCACAGTAGACAGAATAGCAGTGGTCTATTGCAGTGAGGTAGCACTGTATAGAGTTTTCCACCTACTCTAGTATAACCAGAGAGCACATCAGGCTTGTAAAAGTCCTAGGCATGCTGCATCTGTGTCCCACGAAGCCCTCGGTCAAAACTTAAAGGAGGTTTGGCCCAATTAGTAGAGCCATGGCTCAGCACCAGAGCCACCTGTAGTCTGGCATTTCCTGTGCACATACAGCAGCATCTCCTGCAACTCCCAGGGCTCACCGTCCATCCCAAGGGCCAACTCAATCATGCTAGGTCTGGAGATGGAAGCTGCGCTTCTGTGGCATGTGTTAGTCTTATCTAGTCCTCCTCTGTTTCCCAGATTCCTCAGACAGCTGCCTCAAATGACTCTGCAGACTTTGACCCATAGATGATGGCCTCTGTCCCAACCACTGGCCACACAGGGCGACCATAGGAAAGACTCTTCCCTTCAGATGCTAAACCACAGTCAGAGAGCTGATGTCCTCCTGATCTGTGCAGAAGCCCAGCTTGGCCTGGGCCAAGCCAACGGTGTCTTTTCCATCAAGGACACCATCATATCTTTCCATCTCAGAAAGGAAAATAGATCTCAAGGGCACCAGTTCCCACCTCTTTGGCCAACAAACTTCTGCATTCAAAGGAAGTGACCCAGGCAGGGTGAAAGAGGCAGACCTTACCCGGAGTGATGGAGGGAAAGGAGCAAGTGCTTCCTAAGATTCAGCCACTATTAGGTGTCTCAGGCTTACTTTATTTTGCATATTTCCTACCCTAGGCCTAGGAGCAGTCATTTCATCAAGAAATCCTAATTCCTTTTATTACTGAAAAGTACTAGAAACCAACTGAGTTCTATTCATGTTTTCATAGCTGCCATTTCTTTTAGACCTCCTAAGATAAAAAGCAAACACAAGCACTTATCCTAACCAATACATAAGCATCTATGAATATCTCTATATGTAAATGTTAAGACAAACATAAGTCCATACTGTTGTCTGCAACTCAAATCCACAACCCCATAAATCATCCCAACTTTGACATCTTATTGATGTGGAAAACCCCACTCCAGTATATATAGAGAGGAATATCAGAATTATGAAACTGTACTTAAAGGGCAGAGATTTGTATACTCAAGTATTACACAGCACCCATTTCCAAATTTGATTAGGTCTGCAGCTTCCTTCCTCATATGCAACAGTGTGTGGTTTCATATTTTTATAATACAGTTAGATTCTTTGGTTTTAGTTTGCATTCCTTCTGAGATAGATTAACTAGTGGTCAACTTGGAATGCCCAGCTGAACCGAGTCACCTGGTTCTGGGTGTGGAGGACCCACCTATGGACTGCACTGTTGATTTGCTTCGGGAAGCTTGCTGCGGCTGGTTTTCCTGATGTGAACTTAGCTCTTCTCATTGTCAGAGGAGCTCTAGTCCTGGGAACGGCTGCTCTTCTCATCAAGGAAGCTCTGATCTTCCCCTTGAGCATTGCTTCCTGGCTCCAGTGCAGATCCCTTGGGCTTCTGGGACAAACCCTTCCCCCTGCCAGTGCAGGCTTTCTAGCTTCCACCTCTGATCTTGATACTGGACTTGCAGATCTTTGATACGATCCTTGATACTGGACTTGCAGGAGACATTGCCTTGAGCTTAAGGTTTTTGGCTGGACTCATGCTGGACATTGCCATAGGCCTCTAGCATGAGGACAGATCTCTTGCACTCTCTGCATTTGAGTTTTGAGCTATTATAAGATTATCCTATAAATTTATGTTTCCTATATCAAATCTATTCTCTTGCAACCACTGACCATAACACCTTCTAAGATCAACTAACCTCCAAAATATCTTTTAAATTTTTTCATGCATTGTTGCACTGTGCTATGAAGCTCCTTTTTGACCAATGAATATGTATCTACCATTGCAATAGGAAACAGAAAAATTTTATTCTAAAAATCCCGAGCTTTGCCTATGTATACCCCTTCCTTCTCTCTAACACTTTAAAAACAAATGATCATTTTATTATCTCTAACTTTTTCTTTTCCAAAAACATAACATGAAAATGGAATCATAAGACATGATATTCTGTACTGACTACTTCTGCTTAGCCATTGAAGGTGTACTTAAGTTTCCCTATGACTTTCCAAAGCTCCATATGTTATTGCGTTTTATTGCTGAATAATGTTCCTTTGTACGGATATGTCACAGTACTTTGATCATTCAACTATTGAATGGCATCCTGGTTGGTTCTAACATTTGGTACTTATGAATAAAACTTATATAATCTTTTGCAGGAAGGTTTTCTTTATTCTGTGAATTAAGTTTTCAGTTAAACCCAGTACTTAACCAAAAATGAATATTGAATTATAGTGTGAAAGTGTAATTTAGTAAGACCCTGCCAAACCGTTCTCTAAAGTGGCTATACCATTTTGCATTGTCACCTATTGCTTGGCATGTTTACTGGCCATTAGTATTTTTCATTATTTTTAGTTTTCACCATTCTTACAGCCATAAAGTAACTTACAAATGTGATGTTTTCATTTTTTTTTTTTTTGACAATGTGGATTAAACCTTGGACCTTTTCTCTGAGCCATATTCTTAGCACTCACATTCACACTTAGTTTTTATTTTGATATAAAGTCTTGCTAAGGTGCTATGCTACCCAGACAGGGGTTGAACTTATTAGTAGAAGTTCAGTTGTCTAGCTCCTTCACTGCTGGAAAAAAATACATTCCATTACTTTCTGACTTGTGATTTCCTGAAACATTGTTCTGTGTTCCTAAGTAACCAACTCCTATGGGCCATTTCATGTCCGATTCACCTATTTCTCATAGTGATTATCAGAAATGATGATTTTTCAAGAATCCATCCTTAAGTAATACTTAAATGTATGATGAAGTTATAAATCACACTATGAATCATGTATCTCTTAATATTTATGTGTTTCTCTGTACTCGACATATAGCCAACTGATAATTTTAAAAGTTACAAACATACTGAAAACAATCCATTATATTTCTGATTCATGAATTGCTTACTTATGATTGTTTTAAGCTTCTGTGTTCATTTAAAAATGAGAAATTCTGATCATCTAACCCACCTTCTCAATGCTCCATTGCTAAAATATTTTTGTCTACCACATTTTCAGAATGTCGGACCATTGTTTTAAAGTTTAACTTTTGTTGAGGCTCCAGTAGGTCTCACTTCAGTTCCCTTTACATTCTCTCCTCCTTCCAGAAAGAACAAAATAGTAATAATACCAGGAAGACAATGAAACAAAAACCACTTCACAAAGGAATGAGAGTTACATTTTTGAGTAATGGAAAATAATATAACAGACCAGGCATTCCTAGGACATACAGAAAATCTGGAAAAGGAATGAGGCTAGATATGGTGCCACACACCTGTAATCCAGTGCAGGCAGGAGGATCAAAAGTTTGAGGTCAACAAGGGCAACTTAGCAAGAACTTGCCTCAAAATAAAATTAAAAGTGTTGGACATTTATCTCCATAGTAAAACACTTATCTAGTATGGTTGAGACCCTGAGTAAAACCCTCAGCACTGCAAAACAAAACAGACAAAAAAAATTGCAAAATTGCTTGCCTTAATATAACTGACTAAAAGCAAACACATATAATGGAATATTTCCAGATAAATAGAGCCTACATCAAATAAATATCTTATAGACTTTTGATTTATCTTGGTTATTTGTCCCAGCAGTTCTGTTGTATTTGGAAATGGCCTAATTCTCCTTTATTGAAGAGCTCTTCTCATGCTTTTTCAGTAACATGTATCTCCACTCAGGCCTGGAAAACCTTTGTGCTCTGAGAGTAATTATTTCCTTAAGGGTCCGGAGTGTGCAGAATGGAGTATTATTGCTAAGGCTGATGAGAGAGCTGAAAGCCAAATCTGGATACAAAATTGATAAATAGCAAAAAGATGCTAGAATTTTCTTTTGGTATTCATAATATGATAAAGGATCACACAAAGTAAAATTTTTAAACATTTCAGTATCTGGCTTCAACACAGGTATATTCTTTATTATTTTATGTTCTCTTGATTATGGATGAATGCTAATGTCATTCAAGGTGATGATCATGTCACCTTATATTTCCACTACCTAGGGTTTACTTATTCTTTCATTTTTTTGTTCTTCTCTAATTGGATGCTTTCTTTCTGGTATTATTTTGGAGATAACTACTTTGCTGAGAGTGCTTACATAACAGCACATGGATACTTTTCTGTTAGATTTTCTATGTCTAATTTGTGACAAGAGGGAGTTGCTTTTCTCTCATTTCTTGCTTTCCTTTAATAAAAGCTTTTTAGCATTCAGTTCTATCTAAACCATTTTGTTTTTGGGCTGTAGTTCGTTGCCTTTCAGTTTTTCCTCCCACAATTATTTATAAAGTGAATTGAAATGGGTAGCTTGTTCATTAATAGAAGGTTATTATTAAAATGGAGTCTCTTATCCCAGCATCTCATTCTAAATAAGATGTAAATTGGGCCAGAGATTTAGCTCAGTGGTTCTGCTGGCTGCTTTGCAAAGGCAAGGCCCAAGGTCATCCCTGGTACCAAAAATAAATAAATAAATAAATAAATAAATAAATAAATAAATAAATAAGATGAGATGTAAACTGATCTCATTCCTTTGTAATCAATGTAGATAACCAAAATAGTACTTTAAAGGACAATTGTATTTATACCAAATAGTACACACACCTTTATTGTATATTACCTTTTTCTACTACTCAATTTGTGTTTCTATACACAAGTTACATTTCTGAAATATATGCATACACTTTTATGGAAGATATAAGAACTATTTGCCTGGTATTTTATATGTAGAAAGATATTTACTACGTTGCAATGTACTGTGTTACTAAAAGGAAAACTTCATTGATTCCACATGAATTCAGTATTCTTACAAAAGACAGGAGATAATCTGCTTCTGCCTATTTTATATTCTTGTTTTAATTCTGGATAAAAAGTCTCTTTCTTGCCAGATTTGCATTTTAGAAATAAAATATTTTTATGAAGATGCCGAAGCATGTTCAAAATATTAGAACATTTTAATGTTAATAGTATTTTTATTTTAAAGTTAATATTTTTAAATAGTCCCACTCTAACAGGAAAGGTAAGCAATTATGTGCTCCTCTAAATAGAATAGTTTATTAGTAAAACTTTTCAATCAAGGTTTCCTTCAAGGTAGTAAATAGATGAAAAATATGATTAAGAGCACAAATAAAATGCTGCCTTTACACACATAGCAGCTGCAAAGATTAATTGTAACTGAGTATGTGTGTCCTAAACAATATGCTTCATGGCAATAAAACCCTAAGGCAGGAAGTACATGAGTGGGAAAGACATAAATCATTGCCCGGTGGCACCTACAGAAACAAACTGAACAATATGTGAGCTTTTCCTTCTGCAGTAGCGGCAGAAAGATGGGACTGACAGGATTTCCATATGTAATAGTTACAGATATGACTGTTAATTTGCTCCAGCAAAAATGTCATATCTTGTATGATTCCTAGAGAAAGAGAATCAGTTGGTTGTATATGTGTATGGAGAAGAAGAAGGAAACTTTGATTCTCCCTGTTAGGGAATTGGTTCCTGTGATTATGGAGTGTAAAATCTGGAGCCGAATTGTTGCATCCCTCAGACGGGACAGCTAAGGGACAGCTAAGGGACAGCTAATGCTGCTGCCTACTTCAGAACCCCATTGCTCAGGGGAAGTTCTTTTTTACTCATGTCCCAAGTGATTGGATAAGGTCCAACCCACATAATAAAGGACAGTTTGCTTTACTCAAATTTCACTGATACAAATTTTAAATCTCATCCAAAAGCACCCTCGCAGAAGTATCTAGAATAATGTTGACTACATATCTAGGCACCATATACCCAGCCACACTGGCATTCCAAGTTGACACATTCAGTAATGATCATGATCGTGATCCTGTCTCACTATTTGCAGGGACAAAATGGGTGAATCAAGTGGGCACCCAACGTAGATCACCGCCATTCCATTCTTCAAGTATCTCATGGTACTCATTTCTGTAATTCATCTTAAAATTCATTATAAGACTTATTCTCCTGGTTAAGAAGTTAGGGAACAGTGTAAACTTTATCCACTTTTTTTTTTGTCCCACAAAGTGCCTTACTAAATAGAATTGAGAACTAAAATGAGGGCTCTTGTTGTTATTGAGTACATCAATCCTATATATACACTGAAGAACTATCCATGTGTGACTCTCAAGAAAATAGCTGCCAGAGGCTCTTCAGGTATTTCAGATACCAAAGACATTACACAGTAGACTAGAAAAAACATCATATGTCCTCCAGTCTGCATAAGCCCTCATTCTCACTGGAGGTGACGGATAGTGTCTCAAATTCTTTGAGTGTTAGGTCCTAATTTCTAATAGCTATTGAAGTTGTCTGAATATTTTTCTTTTTCTGTAAAGTCACAATGGCAAAATGGTGTTAGGACTCTCTGGGAAATGAAAAAAAAAAATATATATATATATATAATTGAATTCCTTCTCAACAGGAGCCAGACTGTCATTGGTTATAGTTTCTATGAACCAGATTGATTGTTAGAAATAGGTGAGAAAAATTTTTCCACTGCAATGAATGCAATTAGCCTTCTGCTAATCTTTTTCCTCAATTTTAAAACTGAGCAATAGTTTAGTTTTAGTTGTACATGGATCTTGCTACTAGAGCATGCTCTACCAGTCCTTGCTGAAATTTCCTGTAGGGAAAGGCACCATGACAGCTGGTCTAGTATTGCTAAGTGTGATGGTATTTTCAGCTTTCCATCTACCTAGCTTCTGATGGTTAAGCACCATCACTGGCCTTCTTATATCCTGGTATCCCATCATCCTCCTTGAATACTACAGAACCCAGTGTTTTCCCATTTTTAACCTATACCATAAAATATCACCTTTTAACTTTTCAATATCATCACTTTCACCATTATAGTTTTTGTAGCTTTTGGAGTATTGAGTCTTCTGAGTTCTCCAAGGGCTATAACTTTGAGGTGGTGAGATCTCAGGTCATGTCCAGTTATGATTAATCCATTTTCCCACCACCCTCAAACTATTTTTCCTCAATATTTCACCAAACTACATTCCAACAATGCAGAGTTTTGTTCTCAATTTAAAAATTTTTTGGAAAATGTATACAAATAGTTACTACTTTGCCCAAAATATAAACACTGAAAAATTCATAAATAATAAAATTTGTTGAAAGTTAACACTTTATATGGGTCAGGGAGGAGAAAATTAAACATTTCAAAAAATCATTGATTGCAACTTTTCCTCTTAAGTTTGATCTTTATCTGATTTGAGCCGCATGAGAGATTCTTGGAGTTTTCTTTGTCCAACATCTTGTTTTCGTTTATGAACTATCCTTCATCCACCAGGGAAATCTTTGGGTCTACCATTTGCCATTGTTTTTATAATATTTTATAAAAAATATTACTGTCTGCATTCTACTAATTTATTTAGTAACTCTACTGAAAGCTTTAATTTAAAATAGCCTTTAAAATTTATTATTAACCTGTTTGATTAATTGCCATTTTTCTATTTGTCCTAATATACCTCTCTTCAATCCCGTTTTCCTTTGTACCTTCTGCCACAATTAGGTGATATATAGCATTGCTTTTTTTTTTTTTTTTTTCGATTGGACTACAACACTCTCTCATCTTTTTAGCATTGTTCATTAAGTTATTGCCATTGAATAACAGAAATTACTTGCATGTAGGTCTTGCAGTATTTGACCAATGTGTACTTAAAGCTTTACTTTTATAATAATAAATGGATTCAGAAGAGTATTGTGTCATCAGATACTTAAGCCAGCCACCAAAGAGGAAAGGCTAAAGCTGCATGCCTATTTGATATTTTTACTCATCTATGAATTTATTTTTGTTATCCTTTATGTTTTACATTAAAAATTTTCTTCAGGCACTCAGTCAGTTGGTGAGTCTCTTGACTGAACACATGAAAGAACTCTCTATGTTCCAGATTTGGTATTTGGAATTGACTGTGGAGGCAGATTTGGGAGAAAAGGGGAGCAGAAATATACTCCATCTCTGTAATATCCCAACAAGGGAAGATATATTTTAAAAATTTGAGTGTGAGTGGTATTAATATAGAATGACAGTATAGTTCATAAGTAAATGGACGTTGTATCCAGGACTGGTGAAGGAATAGATTTTATATAGGACACATAATTTACAGAATTACAGTATTCACCCAGAAAGTCAAATGCAGAAGAGTGCAAGAGATCTGTCCACACAATAGAGACCCAAAACTCCAGCTGAGGGCCTGGATCCCTCAGCAATGTCCCGCACCAGTCCAGCTCTTTGGCCCAAGGCAGTGTCCTCCATGAGTCTGTCCAGAGGCCCACAGGCCACGGTAATGTCTCATACAAGTCCATGTCCAGGATCTACATGGGGAAGGCCCCAAGGCCAGTGGTGATAGCTAAAAGAGTCTGTGCTGGCGGCGTGAAGGATCTGTACCACTAGGCTGAGGGATCTGCACTGGAGCCAGGAAGTGATCCTCAATGTGAAGGCCAAAGCTCCCTTGATGAGAAAAGCAGCCACCGCCCCCCTGCATAGCAAGGACTCGAGATCCTTTGATGATCAGACCAGCCAAGTCCACATCAGGAAAACCAGCCATGGGAAGCTTTTCCAAGAAGCAAATGATCTTCCCCTCCAGTTCCCGTTTCATGCCTTTGTTAACAATCTTTAGGTGGGTCTTCCACACCAGAAAAATTCTGACTCAGTCCAGCTGGGTGATCCAAGTTGACCATTAGTTAATCCTCCACAACGGAACAGAAGCTGCTATGAGGAGAATAGCCTCTTAAAGAAGGTAGGGTCTTAATGAGCAGAACCATTCAGAATGAACAACTAGGGGCAAACTAAACTTTACAATTGACAATAAATATCTTGACTACTTTCATGTTTCAAACTTTCTCTCTTTTTTTCTCTCCATTTTTTCCCTTTGATGTGAAATTGTAAAGACATAAGAGAAGAAAGATCTTTTGCTATCAACAAGGGAATTCATAGGTATTTTCCAAATTAATAGAGTTTCATAGTGCCATCCTTCTTGATTTGATCTACCTACAGATAAATTCATTTCCAGAGATAATCAATTTAATGACTTCAATAGCCATATTACTTGAATATCTTTATGTGCAGAGCTAACTTTAGTTTCATCATTTAGGGGGAGCAAAGGCACCTTTGAAGATGAGCTAGTCACATAAATACCAAATTCAAGGAATTAAGTCCTTAGAACCAAGGATCAGAATAAAGATGTCGCTTGGTTCTTCACTGCCTATGTGCCATAGTATTTTCAATTGTATTGTTTTCTCTAGAGCTCATGGTAAATATAAATAGGAAATGATTTGGATTATATTGCCAGGTAGCTTGTTGAAATCTAAATGAGGATATCTGTATAACTGAGAACTAATTTCTTTTGTGGTATTTTGGGAGATCTTGGATTAAAAATCTTGTTTAAATTTTTAGGCAATTTTTGGTTTTGACATGTTAACAGGACTCAAAGTATTGCTTTCAAAGTCAAATATATCATTATTCATTCTGTCATTTGCAACATAAAAATGATAATGAGTTGGAACATATTCATAATTGTGTTTCACATAATGTTGTGCTTCAGTGAAAGCAGTGCTGCAAGCCTTGGCTTTAATTTTGTTGTGAAAATCTCTTTAGTTTTAGGCACAGGGTGAGGAAAACATTTGTGACTTTAGAGATTAGATGTTTATTAGTGCGTTACTTGATTTCTATGTTTTGTGAGATCCTTCTTGAATTTTCCTCTGATCAAGAACCACTCCCAGAGGCCAGTGTTGAGATGGAGACTTGTGGGTGCAGCCACGAGCTTGTAGTGAGGAAGATCCAGGCTCAAGGCCAAAGCCAGCCCCGGAAGTGATTCCTGTGGGTGACAGAGAAGCAGCTATTGAAGCTTTCACTCTTTTCTGCGAGGTTATTTTTGCAGCAACTTTGAAGAGGGTATTTGTTGTTAATTAATTCAACACAGTTTAATAGAAGGCATCCTACATGCCACTCACTACCCTAGGTGTTTCCATTCATACAAAATCTTGTACATTTCTAAATTGCACTTATATTGTAATAGAGCTGTCCACAAATTTCTCATTCGTTCAGTAAGTGTGCCCTGAGCCCCACCCATATGCTGGGTAGTGTGCCAAGTGTTAAGATTGCACAGATTAGGGGATATTTGCCTTGAAGCTGCTCACATTCTAGTTGGGAAGATAAGCATATAGTCAACTATCTGAGAAATAAGGTATAAGATTTTTCAAAGTACTGTACTGTAAATTGTACCTGACCTATGAATGGGGAACACAGCAAGAACAGTAAGGTTTCCAAAGCTTTCACCAGTTTCTATTATTTAATAGTTTTGTATATATTATTGTATATATATATTCAGTATATATTATTTTAAATTACTTGTTATTTATTTGCCACTGTATTTCCAGATATATATACTTACATATTTTATTTGTATTTATTCCAGTTGTATGTATTTTTGTGATTGTGGTTGTCTTTTTTCAATTATTATTATTTCCACTGTAGTCAGAGAATATTGTCTGTGAGACTGATGGAGGAAATTGATTAAGGGCTTTTTTCTTTTCTTATATAAAATTGGTCTTATTGAGTGCTGTATGTTTTTATGAAATAGCATACATTTGTTGTCCTTTGTTTCCCCCTCTGAAATTTTCTTGCTTAACCCTAGCATTGTCCTCAGAAATAACCTGTCATTGACCTTGTCGCCTGTGAGCTCCGTGTTGCATGTGCAGTTCTCAGTCTCCATCCTACGTGACCTCACTGAGACACTTGATAAAGAACACTATTCCAGTCACCATTTGTAGTTGGTTTCTGCAACTCTATGCTCTGACTTCTCCACACATTTCAAATGCATTCCCTTTTATTTTCCTATGCGGGTTTATGGCTCCGACTGTAGAAGTTGGAGTACCCAGGGCTCAGTCCTGGGACTTCTTTCCTAACCATACTTTCCACATTGGTGATCTTGTTTACCCTCTGAGTCTCTAATACTGCCTCTATTGTCATGATCCAGGCCCTTCCCCAGTCTTCCATTTCTTTGCCCAGGTGTGTTTGGTGTGTTCATGTAAATGTCTAACAGGCAACTCAAAATTGACATTTTTACAGCAAATCTTTCAATAACTCCTCCAGGCCTCCTATCTCCGTGCTCCTCTTCAGCTGCACAAACACTAACTGGCATTCCTGACCCTTGATTCCACACCCTGGAGTTCTGCCTCCTCTCTGTCTTAGAGCGCATCGCACACATCCGTGTTCTATCCCTCCTCCATGGTGGCCTGAGTCATGCTCATCTTCTCCCTCCTATCAGGAGCCTTTTTCATTGTTTCTCTGCTTCTCACTTCTCATCATTAAGTTATATTCCCATACTCAGTCAGACTCATCCTGTCATTTTTCTACTCAAAATTGTCATTTGCTTCCTGTGTCACTGGAGTAAAATCCAGAGTCTCCAGTTCCTCCAACTCAGCTTCAGATGACACCACTCTTTGTTACTCCCTAATCTCCTCTCCTTTATCTGGTATTTAACCCATTCCCCTCAAACTCAACTTCCTGCTGTTATTAAAACCACCCAGGTCCATTCCCTCCTCAGAGGCTGCTCTGTGTGTTGCCTGGACCCCAGTGCCTCCCTCCAGGGCAGAGCTGACTGGGTTTCCTTCCCCATTTCACTCTAGTGTTGCCTTAAGGCTTCCCCACTCCTTTCTGGATCACACCCCTCCTCAGGCACTTCTGACACCCTTTTTGGTTTTTCCTTTTTAGAATCGGTTGGTGTTAGATATAACATATTTTATTAATCTCATTTAATTGTGTTCTTCACTACAATTAAAGTGTTCCATAGGGACAAGGAATTGTGTGAATATGTTTTATGTTGGTACTGAGTTCTAAGCATCAGACTTAGTGGTAGCATGCAGTAGCTACTGAAAAAAGTATTTGTTAAAAGAATTAATGAGAGAATGATGTATCCAGTTGTTGGCTGCACATTGGATGCCTTTCTGCCCCTCCAGTTAGTAGACAGAGGTATAGATTGGCACATAGTGTTTAGGGAACACTGTGGGATCCAGATCCATGAGAGAGAAGAAAGGAAAGGGGAATGAGCAGGCAGAGAGGACGAGCCGCAGTGCATCCCCATAAATCCCCTGCGTCCATCACGGAGAGCCGTTCTGTACCCTGGTCAACAGGCCCGGACTTCATGCCCTGTGCCCACCGGGCACTGGGCAAGGCTTCCTTGCATGAAGGAGTTAAGTAGCATCACCACCTCGGGGGCAGTTTCCAGAGCCAGATGGATCCCGGGGGCGGCAGTCCGCACATTCCCGGGAGCTGGAAGCTGGGCCTTTTATTACCAAATGGGGATTTTTTTCCAGTGTTCCCTGTATGTACCAAGCTCACCATGGCCTCCAGGTGCTGCACAATTAACCTCCACACTTCCCAGTCCTTTTTGAGATGTGCTTTCTTGAAGTGCCTCATACTCCTCTATTTCACATTGAAATATGTCTCATATTCACACCCATAAACCTATGTCTGCTAGTACAGCACATCATTTGCTCACTTACATCGTTGTTCTTCATGGGTGTCTTCTCAAATTAGAAAATGAGCTCCAGAAGAACCAGGATTTTTGTGTCTTTTGTTCAGTGAAAGTCATGAGCACCTAGAGTTCTATGTATAATTATTCGAGTGTTTATGAAATTTAAGGGTTGTTAGCAGATTGGCTCTGTGATATTCTTAGCAATTAGATATCTGGAGAGTGATAAAAGCCCTCTGAACATCACCACGGTCCAGGCAAGAGTAAAGCAGAGCCTGTCTGCCTAGAAGCCTGCACTGTATTCCTGACAAAGTATTCCCTGGCCCTCTTAAATAATGAGGAAAAAATAATCCGACCTCATCAAATACCCCCAAATTTAATCTGCTAAAAGAACCAGAGTTGAGGAAGCGCTTATGTTTTTTGCACTTCAGTTCAGCTGTATTTCCATGTTGTCTGTGGGCCAAGGTAGGTGTGTAACTCCTTTCAGTGTCTGCTCCCATTTATGCAAGGAAAATGCAATGCAACATGCTGCCACCAGAGGGCACTATGGGATCTCTTTTTGGTGCTTTGTTTTCCATTGCAAGATTGCAACAGAGGCAGCATGGGGACAAAAGAGAAAAGAAAAAAAGAAATTGAAACATAAAGAAATATTTTGCTGATGTAGTTAATGGCTTTGCTTGAATTGGAAAAATCTATAGGGTAAAGAATAGTTCAATGATTTTTGGTATTTTTTTTTATAAAAACGAGCTAACAAATGTTGCAGAAAAAGAGAAACGGCCCTTAAATGTTACAAAAAGATACTCAGTTTATATCATAATTTTAAATGCGATACAAAAATATAGATTTTTCAATTACCACATTTGCAAAAGTCTAATTGTTCCCTCATCACCTAGTGGTTTCAAAGATTGCTGGTAGGAACACAAATTGGTTTGATTTTTAAGGAAGAAGATTTGACACTATATTTAAGAATTACAAACACGTTTAATCTTTGACATACCTGTAAGTTTTTACAGTAATTTATCCTACAGTGTACCTCTTAGATACTGATTTGCCCATACACATTTATTATTATGCCTTTCATAACAAAACTTTTTGAAAGTTAATTTTAGGGGACTCAGAGTTGAATTTATAGGAAATCAGAAAAATAGAAATAAAGCCAAAGATGATGAGGCTGCTCTTTATTTACTTATAAGGAAGAACTGATTTATGGTAGGTGAAAACAAAGACAGGTCTGTATGAGTGTTAACTGTTTGCTTTTTTAAAAAGAGCCAGCGAATAAGAGTAAATATTTCTATTTGCAGAAGAAGACATTTTCAAAGACACAGATATCAGTGTGTTGTTTTGCTGAGAGAAGATAAAGGGGGCTGAGGCAGGGGTGAGCACACCCGTTTATTCTGTCTACTGCTTCGTGTTTATGTTCATTTTCATAGATCATTACCTAAGTACAGAAGAGAATTTTTTTTTTTTTTTTTTTTTTTGTACCAGGGATTGAACTCAGGACCTTGCACTTGCTAGGCAGGTGGCAGATATTTCTTTTTATTAATACTCACGGGGGAAACTTTTGGTCAGTCACTGAGATAATGTTGGGAGTTCAACTTTTTCTTTAATCATGCACATGCATTTGATAACAGTGGTGTTGTAGCTGGGAAAACACTAATTTTCTACTTCAAATCAATTTTGTCTAGTGCTATTGGTAACTTGGAAGGGAATGAGGTGAATATTTTAGCCATGCTGTCCCAGACCAAATTCCCAAAGTGGGTTGGATTTTTCTTTAGGAGCTAGTCAGAGTTTTTATGACTTTGCGTGGTAATTACACCTTGCACCTTATCACAGGCTGGTCTTAATAGGCAAAGATGTTCCTGAATCCTTTTCTTACATTGCAGCAGACTTATTCTAGAAATTCACACTCCTTGGTTTACTTCATTTATTCTAGAAATACATATTCATTTATTCACTTTATGCTTACTCAGTATCTATATTCAGTAAATTTCCTGAGGGTACACATTTGTCTGAAAACCTTTTCCTTCCTTCAAGGAGCTTGTGGTCACATGGGAAGACAGGCGCTGTCTCCTTGGTTTGCGGGGTGTTCTGTGCCATGGAAAATAAGTAGGGAATGATCATCTGGTCTTGGAAAAGCTGTGGAGAGACTGCAGTCTATCTCATAGGCTGTAAGTAGGAGTTTTCCAGACCAGATTTGAGATGAAGAGGAATCATTCTTACAGGCACTTGGAGGAAAGTGCAGAGGTTAGAAAAGTCATCTTATGTTGGAAGAACTGATTTTGAGCTCGGCATTCTAGAAATGTTTGTGTTTGTTTTTATTTTTGTATTTTAAGAAGAATTGCTGTTACTACTACGAAGCACTCCGCAGTATGTGATTTGTGTGTTATGGCAGTGTATCAATGACACTCCGATGTATTAGTATCTCCACTGTACAGATGATTCTGAGAACTGTAAACATTACTGTCACACACCTAGGTAGAGTTGGAACTCAAACATCAATCTGATTCCAAATCCTGTGCTTTTAGATATAAAGACAAGATTTTCTGAAATTTTATTCCCCCTTACAGAGTCATTTTTACCTTTCTCCACTTACTCTCTCGCCCTGGAAACTAGCCTAACTAGGAACATCAGCAGGCTCCCCTGCACTGGGGACTCCAGTGTGATTTGTCCCACAGGTGAACTAGGCGGGAAACCGGAGGGAAGCGAGAACATGGGAGACTTAGTTTCAGGCTTCCTCTGTCCCATCCTGGGATATCTGAGACCTCAGAGAGATCACTGCATCTGTCCAGGGGCCCCTGTTTACACTTTACTCCTCCTAGCTGGCAGCACCTGCTCCCTGCCCTCCTCCCTGAAGGCTGGGGTAGGGGACAACTCCACCAGAGTTTCCATCATGATTCTCCTACATACAGCTCATACTTTTTAAAGTGGATTCTTTATTACACTCTCCTCAAATTATCCTAATTTGGAAATGCCATCTGTTTTTGTGTGGCACCAAATCAACATTGGAGAAGTTATTGCTATTATCTAAGTGCAGACTCTTGACAGTCTGCTGTGGCAGTAGCAGAGGACATGAAGGGGTGAAAGGAATTCCAGAAGATCGGAATGATCTAAATCTTAAAAGAATAATATTCTCCTTATGGTTGGAAAGTTTCATAAAGCAATTTAATCAGGTCTTTCTTGACCCCTTCATACTGCATCAGAAAAACATTTTTATACTTAAATAACTAGTAAGAAGGGGAACGAAATAAGTAATTTCTCACTTGATCCCAGAAGATAAGTTCTGGGGGAGCTGGGAGGGGTTTAACTGCACTTGTTGAAGCACAGTCATTATTCACAGAGGATATTACCAGAATCAGGCGTAATCCAAATGGGCAATTGGTGACAAGTTGGTACAACCAGAAGGGAAAGGGTGCCTGGTAGGTAGATCAAGCAGGAGGAACTATTGACCTCGTCAGTCCTGATTGTGAAGATTTAGGGAAGCAGCGACCATGAAGAATATCAGATAATGGCAAATTCCTCCCCATGAGCCTCCATCAGACTCCAGATCCTGGAAAGGGGGCCAAAGGCAAAGAACAAAAATGCTGGACAGGGGGTGTGTTGCTGAGTCTCTTCCATGTTTACTTAGACTCCCTAAGCAGCCTGGAGTAGAGCTCCGTGTAAGGAAGCTCAAGGGCTCTAACTGGGGAGTGAAAGGGCCTGGCCAGTACCTCCATTCTCACAGGCAGCTAAACTTGATATTTTACCTTGTACCGGGCCTATGACTCTATCACATGGCAAAACCATCTCTTATCATGAGTTTCTGTGCAGCACTGCTCAGTGTGCTTCACACAACATCACTATTGTTCATCACTGTTTCTCAAGTTGAGGAACATAAAATAGGACAGGCATCAAACTAATGGAATTGTGTTACTGAATTCTGTTTGCTACTGAGATTCATTTTCATGGTAAAAAATAAAGTACTATTTTCAACATGGGCTTCATTCTGGGATTTGAAAGCTTTTGGTTTATGGTTTCCAAGAACAATATACAGAAAATGGCTTCCTAAATGAACGTATCAGTTACTTAAAGGAATAGGAGTGATGGCATTGAAATAATATGGAACATTTTATAAGGACCATTTTATAGGAGATAAAATATAGATGTCCCATTGACGTATGCAGGTACCATATTAATCTTCGAGGTGTGAATCATGGAGGGGAACAGTTTATACTGCTTCCCTCCATGTGGAGCACTCTGATTGAGTGAGCATCTTGTGTGACAGGAAAGATAATATAATGAATATCTCATTATGCCTGAAGTGACATAAAAAATGCCTGGCACTCTGTTTTGTTGTAGGAGGAATAAAAGGCAAGCGGGTCCTGGCCCTTGCACTGCAGTTGAGGGAATCTGAGGGCAGCATGCAGGCACCAGCACCGAGGGAAGCTTTGGGCCTAGGCCGCAGGTGAGTGGTGGCTGTGGGATGCACAGTCTAAGGGGTCCCAGTCTGACTCCATCGCTGAGCACCGGAAGGTTACTATGTCTCTTTAAAAAATTATCCTTTTAAGATTCCTTGGGGCACAATGTATGTGCCCTTTCTCACTTTAAGTGACAGCAGAGTGATGAAGGGATTTCTTTTGGAACTGAGCTTCTAGTTGTCCAGGCTGGGAGAGACAAAGGAGCATCACCCTTCACAGGGGGCAGGAGGGGAGCCCTCTCCCTGCAGCAAGGAGAGGGGCACAGAGCACCCAGCTGGTGCTAGCAAAGGCCTTCTTGGTGACAGTCCTCCCAGGTGGAGGTAGCTGGGGACAATGTTGTCCCTCTCAGTGTGGGGCCACTGTGTTACATGGTCAGGTAACACAATAACACAGAGACACGTTTACCTGTGGTTTAAAAGTATGAAAGATCAGCACTCTGACACACATGTGGTGCTGACCGCCTGAGTCTTCTTTGATGACTCTATGGTGAGCATGTGTGTTCCTAGAGAGACATTGGTATGAAACCTCTGTGGGATACATAGAGTAACAGGCCACGAAAGACAGATATGAAACAAAAAACACATTTTTATGCTGGTCTTACAAACATACTAAGTCTTACCTGTGGGTCACATAGAATCTCTGTTCCACAGTCATAAAGATGATGACCCAATCAAGGTTACCTGGGAAAGTGCTATAAAAAGATACAAGCCTCTAAGCCAGCACCTTGGAAGGCTGAGGCAGGAGGATTGCAAGTTCTTGCCCAGCCTGGATGCCTCCTTAGCTAGACTCCATCTCAAAGTTTAAAAAAGTAATAAAAGATCAGAGGATGTGGTGCCGTAGGAAGGCCTTGGGTACAGTCCCCATCTCCTCAAAAAAAGATTGCATAATAAGCACTTGATCTATTTAGCAAATACCTTAATGAGCATTTTTTTGACACAGCAATTTCATATCAAGTGATTTAATATAAGAAAAATTAGAAATGTCTGAAAAGTTTCAAACAATATTGCTTATAGTCTGAGTAGCAGTGAAAATGCTGTACAGTGCAAATATGTAATTTTATAGAACTTACAAGAGTTTTGAAATAATTTATAGAACTATTAAAATCCATGCTTTAGAAGAATACTTATAACAAGGAGGAGGGAACAGGTTTATTTTCATGTTTTATAAAAGAATAATAATGTATTTATGGGGCATTATTAAGATTTGCATAGGTAGGGAAAAAAGCAAAGGAGTCAATATGATAAAGTAATTTTATTTTAACATTTTGTTTTTATTTTTTTAATTTTTAATTTTGTTTTCAGAATGATTATTTTAAATAATCAGGGAAAAAACTCTTAATTTTGAAAATTAAGTCTGAAATTAATCCATAAGGCAAAAGTAGGACTCTAGAAAAATAGTCACTATATTTTCTAGAAGTATTAAAAATAAAATTACAAAATTGCAGTAAAATCCTATATTTTTGTAAGAAAATAACATACATATATATTATAGTAAGAAAAAAATACACACTTGTTTAAGTAAATAAGAGGTTGCAAAGGTGAAGATAATAATACCTATTTCATAAATGCGTAAAAGCAACAAAGAATATGTGAAATTTTGAGCAGTGCTTTTAAGGGTAACTATAAAGAAATATATTTTTAATAACATTCATAGAAATTGGTTAAGCTTAATTTTGGCCACTTGATTAGCTTGGGATCTGCCCAGGGTGTTACTAAAGCACACTTTTATGTGTGTCCAAGTGAGTCATGGGAGTGTGACCTTGGGTGCTATATCTGGTCCCCCACACCTTCCTCTCTGGCACTTTTCCCAGCTCCTGAAACAATCTGTCTCCACTATGACATTCCATGATGTCATGATGTTCCTGCATTGGAACGAGCTAAGCATGAACTGAATTCCTGGGAACCATTAGCCAAATTAAACGTCTCCTCCTTTAAGTTGGGGTGTTAAGTGTGTCTCAGTTTTAGGAAAGCTGACTTATACAATACTTTTTAAATTCACACTTCCTAGAAAACAGAACCCTCCCTCTTTTAGGCAATGTCTCCTTCCGGTTCATCTTCTCTTTCCTCCCTCCCCTCTATCAAGATTGAAAGAACAAAACCCTGCTTAACAGGGAAGTGTGTAACCTAGATTCCCTTAATGGAGCTACCTTAGTGGATAGAAGGTCAATTTTATGAATATAATCACATTAATTTTCTCCCTCTTTATATCATTAGTGAGGTTACTCTGGACAATTCATGAGTCTTCCATATTTCTCCTCTAATAAACACATTAAAATATGAAAGTCAACTCTAAGTGGAAACTAGAAAGATGACAGGAAAAAGTAAACACAATTCTAATTTACAGTTGGCAACAAATGAAAATAGGTAGAGTACAGATAGGCTACTGGTTGACCTAAGTTCAGACATCAGCTCTGCTGCATATGAGATTTGCAGCTCAGAGCATATTATTCTCTTCGGGCTTCTGAGGCTTAAATTACTCATTTGTCCTCAAGTGTCCCTGCTCTCCAAATCAACAAATCTGCTACTTGTAAAAGCACTTTAGAAGTGCCTAACCACTTTGCAAATCTGTTAATGGATTTATAACACCAACCAAAGGAATAGATGCAGCTGCTCAAAACTTCAAGTTTAGAGAACATAAATGGACTTGAGAAATAAACTGGCCTTCAAAATACAAAAGTGTGTGTGTGTGTGTGTAGTGTTCATGTGTGCTTCAGAGGAGAAAGAGATCACTTCTGCTGAATTAGATGGTAAATGTCACCCTTTATTTTCTTTCACCTGATACAAGGTCAGCTATTACCAGATAAGTTTACAAATAAAGCATTCAGATCAGCCATTGTCATCTCAGTGGTTCCTGTCCAGAGTCTGCTCCAGGTTCTGCATTTTTTCCACTGTATAGCATCATCTGTCTTTGTTGTTGTTATCCCAGTGGTGAAATATCTCCACGTTCTAAGTAGGAATCTAGAAGGAGCTATTTCCAGAAAAGTCTCTCCCTCCTTTCCATTTTAGTGTATGTGGCCTGCCCATCTGATCAGCATGGTTCAATAGTTTGTGAGGAGCCCTTTCTTCCTTAGATAAAAAGAAAGAATTCAGCTCTGAATAAAAAGCTGCCCTAAGGTAATGAGTGTGGCAGTATAAAGCAACTTCTTTCATGAAATCTACTCACAAAATAAATGTGATGTGAAAATTAAAGACACAATATTAAGATAGTACTGACTCATTGATCTGGAAATTAATTCCAGCCATGTAATATTAGGAACACTGCATGATCTGAAAGTTAATGTACAGCTAATCTTATGCAGCAGTGAAAGTTGTTATTGCCAACAACTAAAGTAATGTTAAACTTCAGCATTTGAAATTATATTTGCTGAAGTACTATAATTTAGGGAATAATTTGCAGAGTATTGGAAATTGTCAGAAGATGAAAATTTTTGCACATGAATCAGTGTTCATTTAAGAATTCAGATCTAGAATAAATCAAAATTGGTCTAGTGCTGGTCACATTCAATACACTTGGATTTTCAAACAGTACATCGTATGTGGTAAAATCAAGGTGAATTCGATCACTACTAATCAAAGTGTTCCTGTCTACTCACATAGCTGAGAAAATTCAGATGATATAAAAGGATGGACCCAAAAGAGACTGACTCTGACAATAATGCCTCTCAAAAACTACAGAAAGATATGATATATTAAGTATCTACTATGTACATTGCATTGCACTAAATTTTTGGACAATATAGCTATGATTAAAATACTTCTGCCTATAAGTAATTTATCATCTACCATAGCAGTTGCACTAGATATACTAATACCACAAAATGGTACATTATTATGTGCTACTATGTATACATGTACATATTTAACTATATTAGTTTTAGGTTCTGAAGAATAAACAGAATCTGGATGCAGTGGTGCACACCTGTAATCTCAGCATTCGGGAGGCTGAAGCAGAGAATCACCATCAGTTCCTGGTCTAGCCTGGGATATATAGTGAGTTCAAGGCCAGCTTGAACTACATAGAGAGACCCTGTTCAAAAAAAAAATAAACAGAGATGAAGTGCACATTGTTTTTTTTATAAAACAGACCACATCCAAATCAAAACAACTGAAAATGCTTCTTAAACTTGGTATAAATCAGTTAGCACAGATGTGTCTGCTGGGAATGGCATTTAGATGAAAGGGATGCTATATATACCCAAGATGAGTTAGAATGTAGAGGACACGAGGAAAAGGCAGTTAATCATTTTTTTAAATGTAATGAAAGATAATGCTGGAAAGAAAGGACAGGGATTAATTTTGTTGGGTCTTGAATTTCAGCCCAAGGAACTGGGATTAAATTTATTTTATGCTTTTCCTCCAGTGATTTGTTACTTTTCACTAGGTTGGACCTCAATAAAATCACATAGCAGAGTGCTTTTATACATTTTCCAACTTAATATGGAAATACTTGGTATTATTATTCCCAGTTAAGTATATAATAGTTATTACTACATCTGTGAAGGTCATAAAAGGGCTTTAGTACCATGGAATTAATAAAAAAAATTCCTATGGCATATAAGGTGTAAAATTTAATGAACAAATACTTTTTCTACCTTTAAATATTCTTAATTTTCTACATTAAATAGTCCTAAAGTTATAAATCAAGGCTGTGCCACTATGAACATTAACTTTGGCACTGTATAGAAAACCTTTTTCCATTTATTGTAAACAAATAATTCACATTTATGATATAATACTAAAAATGTATAGATAAAAATGAAAATTTATGTAACATAAATATTCAGTAACTTTTTTTATCTTAACAAAGGCTATCACTTCATTTTCCCAAAGCACTTGAATATTTCTTTAATAAAGTTTCTCTTGAAAATAAATGCCACATTAATGCTAGTGAGAAAAATTTGGCTTCAGGTTGCAATTATCACTTTAGTCAAGGATGAGGCAGTTATATTTGAGGCTTATGATGGCTATTCCTGAACTCTTATTAGTGGTACAATTGTCTTTAGGGTTCTCAGAGTTTTAAATCCTGGCACTTGTGTTTTCTTCTTGCCCCCTTCTTTCCTCCACTCTTTGTTCATCATGTACTCAGAACTTACAGTTCTGCAGGTCCTCACTCTTCTTTCACAGCAGTATCTTTTCTCTCTTCCTTTTGCTTTCCTCTTTTCTATGCCTTTACCTTCTAAAACTCAACTTTTTGTAGTTTGTACAACTAAGCAGTGTCCTTCCTCCTGATCCTGTGTCTGTTTATATTCCACAAATCCCTTCTTTGTCTTATTGGTTTTTTTCTTTGTCTTATTGTTAATACAGTAATTCTTCTGTGCTATAAATATTACCTTATAGATATCCTTCTCAAAAACATAGTTTTATTGTCCATGTTGAGGGTTTTTTCTTTTGGTACCAGGGATCGAACTCAGGACCTTGCACTTATGAGGCAGGTGGTGGCACCACTGATCTGAATCCCCAGCCCCATATTGAGTTTTTTAACTTACTGTGAGTTGGGTATGAGCTAATATGACCACAAAATATTAGGAAATTTTGAAATAGAATTTAAAAGCTTGAGGCAACCAAGAATTTGGAGTTGGTTTACAGATTGGAGGACCATTTAGAATTACAATGAAACAAGGACGAAATCAAGAAAAAAGATGCTAATAGAATAAAAAAATTTTGAGATAACAAAATTAGGCAAGAGGGTAAAAGTGACTGAGAAAGGAAAAAAACTCTCAGGAAGAGAAGCAGAAAGGTTAAGGTAGGAATAAAGCTTTAAAAAATTTTTTTCTTTTAAAGTGAAGTCCGTGTTGTCATCTGCCAGGCATTGAAAAAAAGGACTGACAAAAGCCTGTGACATTCAATATTTCTTCTTAATGATGGAAAATGAAAAGACTACTTCAGAAATTGTTAATGTAGCATGGAACAAATTATGTTCTGGTTATCCAAAATGGTAAAATATTCTGCAAGTATTCTTTATATAATATAGAACCTCTCTCAAAGATATATGTGATGCAGGTTGAGGACCTCAATTTCCAATATCTCAGCAGTTAACTTCTTTTCCCTTACATCTCATGTCTGCTGGAGATGACCAGTTACATTGAGAACTTACAGTTTGACTATATGTGGACTAGGAACAGTGAATATGCATAATTTCTATCTTGTGGAAGGAAAGATACAGAATTTGTTTAATAAGGCAACAGTTTTTGCCCTTGTAATCAGAATGTTCTCTCATTTTTTAGGTCACCTTTTGTCAGTTATTGCCCTTTGATCATTGCCATTAAAGTTTGTGATGGACCAAGGGTGCATGAGTTTAAATTTTGTTGCAGTCAGTCCTGACAGAAAAATAATGCCATCTGGAATACATACCAGTTTTTAACGTCAAGGAAATCGCTTGTCGATATTGCCTGTTTTTAAATTTCAGTGAACTTTCTGGATCCGAGGAGATTGCCATGTTCTGTCACTAGCAGGGGAGATAACAGGTCATCTACTTGGGGCTGGAGCCAAAACCAAGGACAGGATGTGCTTCCTTTCAAACTGTTAAACATCAGAAGCAAAGTGGTTTATAAAACTTACAAGCACCAGGGATTTAGCTCGGTGACTTTGCGCCTGCCTCACAAGTGCAAGGTCCTGAGTTGTGAACTGTTTCTTTTTAAATATTTAGCCCTAAGAACTCAGGGACAGGGATTGTCTCTAATTTCAAGTGTCCTCTGTTGTTAAAATGACTTAAGTGGTTTTGTGGTACTACAAATTGTTCTAACTTTTAAAGGCAGTTTTATTTTTATAAATAAAACAGGGATGTATGATTTAGTCATCAGATAGTGCCAAGAGGCTGATAAAACAGCACGAGAATCACAGCATTTTCTTCCAAAGCTCTCTGGGCTTAAGTCTTGTTCAATAAAGACCAGTGTTCAAACTTTGAGTATATCTAGAAAGTATGTTAATGATTTTAATATGCTTATCTTGATTCATCAAATTTGAATATTACATGTTAACTTCCTACGATGTATATAGGCTTTTGGACAGGCTTGTGGATTATAGAATTTCCTTTTCACTATCCTCTGTGTGTTGAATAAATTTATTTGAATGAAATTAATATTTAGTGTTCACATTATAACTATGTAACTATTTTTCTAGGGTTCCATTTTTAGCATTTTAATTTTTCCTCAAGTTCATAATATTACCAATGATTATTTTATTCTTTGCACAATCTGATGAAAATAAATATGAAGTCCATTACTGTTAATATGTCGGAGTCTCCTGCAGCCTTCTGTCGTCTTGCTGTCGTAGAGTTGTTTGCTCCCTCAGCCTCCTGGTCTGTGCTTTGTTAGGGTTCAGGTGGCCAGGTTGGACTTCCTGGTGCTTGATGTAATGTCTCACTTTTGCAGGAGCACAGCCTCTTGTAGCTTCGTGAAAGGCATGGTGTACCAGAAGCCTACCTATTTGTCCTCAAAGGCTGTTACATTCTTAAGTCTGATTGATGTTTGTTTGAGTATATTCTGGAGAATATAGGTTACAAACGAGTCTCCCAATTAAGAAAGACTCACTAATGGCAGCTTAATTTCTTTCTTATTTATTTATAGATGACTTCTGTTTTACTTTTGTTTTGTAGGAATGTTATGCATTTCTAAAAGTCTCCATGCTCTACAGAGAGTGTGTATGTACTAAAACTTTTTCTATGTGAGCTCTTCAGTCTTTCGTCTTATCTGACATAGCATCGCCTGTTACTAATAATCAGCTGCCGAGCCCTGTGTATTACTCTTCCCTTTCTCTCCTTTCCTACTTCCCATCTCTTTTTGTTTTACCCTTTAGAAAATTTTCTTGATTTTTGTCATTTATTGTCCTATTCTTTTGTAAACTTTTAATTTGAAAATAAATGCACCTTAACTAAAAAGTTGTGAAAAAGTACAATGAATACAAATCTACCTTTTAGTCAGCTATTCTATTTAACATTTGCCCATTTGTTCTCTTTTGCTGTACAACACATAACAATCTTTAGAGCATAATGTTCTTCCAGCATGAGGTCTAGTCCAGAATTGTGTATTGTACTTAATTTCCCCGTCTCTGTCTCTTCAATACCCTCAGTCTGGAACACTTTCCCAGTGTTTGTTGCCTTTCATTACAGTATTTTTCTCAATGCAGTCTTCCTTTTCTTAAGAGCATGTTTTTATTTTTGGTTTATCTGATATCATAGATTTAGTATCCAATAAATTTAAATAAATTTAGTCTTCAATAAATTTTCTGGTTTTTCTTTTTTATTATTTTGTTCTGAGTTGCTTTGGTTTTACAACAGTACATGTTTTCATCACTTCCATGTTGATTAGAGCTATTTTTGTCCTGTTCTTTAATTCCACACAGTGTTCCTGTTTTATCGTGGTCTTTTTTCAGTTATTACCACAGGTCTTGTTTGCAGAAATGATGGGGTTGCCTTTGTCAATGCATTCATACTTTAGAATGGAGTTTTGTCATGGGAGCTGAGGGAACAGAATAGGCTGCTAGAGTCTTGGAACCAAGGAGAAGAGGGAGGCTGTAGACTCTGATTAAGTGTGTCAATTTGTACTAATGGTTTGCCCCAAGTCTAAACTGTACAAGGCTGTGTTTCTGCACAGAACAAACACTTAGCACTCAGGAGCTTCATGGAAGGGGGTGGTGACGGATACAGACAGGTGCTACTGGCTGTCGGGGATAGAGAAGAACCACTTTGGAACTGCATGGATTGCTACCTTGTGGGAACTCTGCTTCATTCCTACTTTCTACTAAAGCACTCACTTCTTCCACATGATGGGACACTTGCGGCTTCTGTGGGTGGCATGCTGAATTTTTATGGGTGTGCCACAGTGTGGGGACAAGGGAGGTACCACCTCAGCACTCTGACAGCAATTACGTCTCTACTCGCTTCCTTCCCACCACAGTTCATTGAAATATACAGCGCAATGTTTAAGAGTAAGCTTCTGAAAGGGAATCCTGGTCTTGTCACATACCGAATCTATGATGATAAGCAACTGTTTAATGTTTCTGTACTTACATTTTCTTGTGTACAGAGCAGGGATAGTGACAGGAACACTGAAGGCAGTAAGCCAGGACAGTGCTGACCCAGTGTCCCCTGCTGCCAACTTGACTACTCCTGTTATTTCTCTTCCTCTACTCTTCCTGCTTCAATTTTTTGAATCCCTATATTTTAAAAAATTATTTGGCAGAATTGTGAGGGATATGGGGAAAAACAAAAGATTAATTCTTACAGTAAATACAACATTTTAATTTTATTGTCTTTTAAGTTTACTCTCTTAATTTCTCAACTAATTTTCCCTAGTCAGTGAAATTTTGTCTGATTTGTACACTTTTTTTTTTTTTAAACATCATTTCATCCTAGGAACAAAAAAAAATGCTTTTTGAAACATTCAGATTAATTTCAGGATTTTACTTATCTGTGTAAAAACGATTCTATTTTTGATAAGGAAAAGTTTTAGATAACTTAATACATTTCTTATTAAGGTAATTGTAAAAGCAAAATAAGTAATGTGTTCTTTTAAGATTTCCTTTTCCCATAAATCCTTGTTTAAGGTGATTATTATCTGACTAACCAGTAACTTCATTAACCTAACAAAGTTACCGTGCCAGGGTGAATTTACAATGTATATGCACCTATCTTGTGTCTGTGACTTGTAAATAGAAACTGGAATTATATTTACACATCAAAGACCACTCAGGATGAGATATAATGGCTAAAAAGGATATAAAAAGGGAAACGCTGAACAAAGGGTGTCAGGATACTGACCGGAATGGTTTCTGGTGTTCCTGCCCACTTGCGAGAAGAAGTTTTATTATTTTATCTGAATTCCGTGTCTCCATGTGTTTCTTTCTGAGATTTCTGAAACATTTTCTGAGATATTTGACTAGACAGAAGTAATTATATGTGTGCTATAAACTCTTAAATCATTTGTCATTGTTACTTTGAAGATACTGATATTATTTGTGTAAGAACTTCTTTTCCAAATGATTTAAGGACATGGTCTCAATTAATATTATCATAATATTACAAAAAAGAGATTTTTAAATTTTACTCTATATGACCTATTAAACAGGCAGTAGAATCCCTATCTTCTGTGCACAGATATTTATATAGAAATTCAGTTATTTAAATATTTATAAAATGGAAGGTTGAGAGCAGCACTTTGAAAAGCAGTTAATAATGAACCGACACCAAGAGAGCAAAGTGCTTTGCAACTCCAATAACTTTAGCGGTGCAGAAGCAGGCCATCAAATTTAATTAAAAGCAGTCAAAAATAAACTGAGAAATTGAACTGTAAAAGGCTGTCCTTTGCCAGGAGCTGAAGGCAAAAGGAAAGCAAGGGAGAGCCTTGAAAGTGGTAATGAATTGATAAGCCTTACTGCCTGCAACTTGTAATTCGCTCTGTCAGATTTTACTATCAGTTAAAACAGATTAATAGAGCAATCACGGATTCTCCATCTTAAGTTCTTGTGTCTGGGCCCCTTATTATAGTCTCTCATGATAGATGGAAGCCTGAGTGGGTCAAAACTTCAATGCCTTTCTCTGCTTGATCATTTTTAAATAATGCTGGCAACTGCATTTGCTGGACACCAGCATTATCCTGATATTTTAAAAGCAGAAATAAATTTGGTTATTGACAGAGAGTGGCCCTTATTTCCCCAAGAGGCTGAAGTCCTTTTTATTCAACAGAGGAATGTGAATGATTGACACCCCTTTCTACCACTAGGGGCTACCACTGTGAAGTGAATGACAAAAAGGACATAACCAATTCATTGTTGCTTTAAACCCTCAGATTAATGTGGGTCTGCAGAAACAGTACCACAAGGACAAAAACAATTTGTCCTCCATCATTTTATTTTTATAATAATGTTCTCTAATGAAGCTGAAGCCTCCCTGCTGTGACCTTATTATGTTTTTCAACATCAGTGAGCAATAGATGCCCCCCGAATTGTAAGAGAGATCATGAAACAGCAGGGATATTGAAGTAGAGGATCAATTACTTTCTTGCAGTGATTTTGAACTGGAAATGGCTACAGCACAGCCTGTGTAGACGAGACAGCTTACTGAAAAGCTGAATGAAAATTGTGAACAAGCCGATCTGTTTGTGATCTTTCAACATGGCTGCACAGCAACTCTGCAAATGCTAGAAGAAAAAAACAAAAAGTAAAAGAACTGTATGTTTGTCATCAATTTAATGTAAAAATTTAAAACATATTTCAGAATCTTCCCAAGAAGTGCTAATGTCACCATGTCAAATTGTAGTTATTTAACCTAAAGGATTTTTTATTATTATAAAAAATTAGACATCCAGATGAAGGTAGAATGAATATTATAAATTTAACAGATCATATTGCATGAATGAAATGCACTCTAATTTGTGAAGTGCTGTTATACCTATTATATCACTCAATCCTGGTAGTAATCCTAATGAAATATGAGTTCAAACAGGTGTTGATATCTCATAAATGCTGCAGTAATGAAGACAGAGGCTCAGATGGGTTAAATTATTACGGAGTCACCCGAGCCCCTGGACCTATGTAATAACCCAGTGCCGTTTCCCTTCAGTATTTACAAGAACTCCTACCTTTCCAAATGCACATCATTTAGCTCTAGTACAGGCACCACGAGCAGAGGGTATAATTTCCATTTCTGTCTTCTGCAGTCAAGCAGAAGTTCCTCTCCTTTGTGTACCGATAGGAGTGCCGTGGATCACTGGGCCTTGGAGAAGGGAGGCCTTAAGTGTGCTCCATTTGCACGATTGTCCTGCAGCACTTGTGGATGACTGCACAGCCTTCTAAAGTATGGGAAGCTAAGACCTCTGGCCAGGGAACTGTCTGAAAATCTCCTTCAAAAACAATGCTTGAGGGCCGGGGATTTAGCTCAGTGGCACAGAGCCTGCCTCACAAGTGCAAGGTCCTAAGTTTGATCTACAGTAAAAAAAAAAAAAAAAAAAAAAGTGCCTGATCTGGAAGACACAGTCCTCCTGGGTAGGGATTTGGCATTGGATGGTTGTTGGGCAAGACAGTCAGGACCATGGTCAGCGTATTGGACCCCAAAGAGATAGGGCTAGTGTTCAAGGTGAGAAAGTCTTCACGCTTGAAAGAAAGACAGCCATTTTCACATTTGGGATAATAAAAGAAATAAGTAGAATTTTAAAGGTTATGTAAGTGAAAAAGTTAACGTATTAAAATAGTATAAGGAATAAAGAACTAAAAAAATTAAAACCAAAAATAGCTGAAATACAAATGATATAAAGAATATTCATATTCACATAAACCAAATGTTGTTATTGATTTGGATATTTTCTTTTTTGGTACTGGGGATCGAGCTCGAGTCCTTGCACTTGCGCAGCAGGCGGTGAAACCACTGAGCTAAATCCCCAGCCTCGATATTTTCATTTTTTGAAAAGCTAATTTCTGTTGTTTCACATTAGCAAATAAAAGCTGCCAGGTAATCGACCTCCTCAATATTAAGGTTGGTATCTGTAATTGCAACAATAATAACAATAAATTCTACAAATCTTTATAATGGTATTATTCTTTGATAAACCCATTGTAAATTGAAAATATTATATGTAAATTATCATTTAAAATAGCTTACCAGGGCTGGAGACAATTCATTGGTCCCCTGCCATGCAGAAGGCCCTGAGTTCCCAGCCAAGTACAGCCAAAAAAAGGGAAAATCAGGTCTGAGCAGGTGACACAGCTCAGCACAGCAAAAGAGGCTGGGAAGCCTGAGTCGCTTGTCATACTGTGCTTGTGTTAGCCCAAGGAACATTCAAAATTCAAAATCTGAGCCAGATGCGGTGGAGCACGTCTGTAATCTCATCGCTCGAGAAGCTAAGGCGGGAGGATTGCAGTGAGTTTCAGTCCAGCCTGTGCTACATGATGAGTTCAAGGCCAGCCCAAGCGACATAGCATGATCCTGTTTCAGACAAAATTCAAAATTGGAAGTAAAGTTGCTACGAAATATGGAACGCCTTTACACCATTGTAAGCTGAAGCATGTAAGTCAGCCATTGCCTGTAATGGCATTAATCGTGGCTCTGTACCTAACATTTTTCTAAGAATTCTACATGTACCAAGTACAACTTATACAATATATTTATTCAAATATTATTCCAGTTGTACATATAAAAAAGTACAGGAAGTTTATGTAGCTTGCTTGAAAAAGATGTAGAAAAGTACAAAGCAGCGGAGTTGAGGACATTCAGCTCCACGGCATTCTCTCTTTCCACTTTCCAGGCCACTGCTGCCAATAAAATAATAGTGGTTCTGCTGGCTCATTCACTAGAGTTTTGTTTGTTTATATTAAAAAAAATGTTGGCAGCCCAAGAATTCATGAGAATTGCAAACCAGAGCAGAATTGAGATTACTGGAATAAACCAAATTACTTTGGATTGAGACAAAACCCATTCTGTTTTATAAGATAATAGGAAGAAAGCAAAGTTTGCATCTTTATAGTGTCATTATTTTCACTCCCTGTGGAAAACAAAATTCCATTTAATAATACTCAATGACTTTGTGCGAGAATGATGATCACCATGACACTTGCAGTTGTAAAATAAAACCTGCAATCACTGTCTTTACATGTGGACCTGCATTACAACCACCTACTAGGATGGTTTCCAGCATAGCAGGCAGGGATCTGCTCTACACTTTGGTACTGGAAATTTCATAGAGCTAAATGAAGCTCGTCTCTGTGTGCCCATATGTATGTATGTGTATGCATTATGTCTATACGAACACACAATTGATCTTCATTCTCTATATGTGAATTTCCTACTTGCTAAAATGTCATAGTGCTGCCACCCCAAGGCAGGGCTGGGCTGAGCATTTTCCATCAGGTGTGCACATACACAGGACCCTGGAGATGTGAGTGTCCCGGTACACAGAGCTGGCTAAAGTTGGTCCGTGTGACACACTGCCTTCTGAGTCAGCTTTCATACTGTAAATAAGTGTCTTTTCCATGGTTTATTTAAAACCACCTTTTCCTTGCACCCGTGTTTGTGTGTGCATTGGGGACCATTTGTAAAATTTTAAACAGGCCCCAATTGCAGTGCTGAATTGTTGTCAAGTGTTCCTAAATGGTTATCCCACCTTGTGGATGAAATGTGTGTGTGAAATTAGCTTCATTCTGGCATGAGTTAGAGGGTGTGTGTTCTCCTGACTGTGTGCTCAGCATTCGTGAATCAACAATGCATTTTTTAAAAGGTACCTTTAAACAGAAACACATAAACTAGATTGTGCATTGATTAGTTGGTAAAAACACCGATAGTTGATGAAAACACTGGGACTGTGGCTGGCAGGATCCTTACCCCATAGATCCCCTAGGAAAATGCTTTCATTTTAACCAATTTAATGTTCTGGGAAATTTATAGAACATAACCCAGAACAATGATTGTATATTTTACCTTGGCCAAAACAGTGCATGTTTTTCTAATTCTTGTACTTTTTCGGGTATCTCCCCAATTGCCTCTACTGTTGTCTTGGAAACCTGTTTTTATTCTCTCTGGAATATTTTTAAATTTTCATTTTTGGAAGATCTCTGTTATGGTATAACATAGTGTTTTTTCAAAATATTTGTGCTTTAATCATATAATCACACAAATATCTCTGCAAAAACACTAATACAGGCCAAACAAAGATCATTTCTCACAGAATTAATTTCATCATGGATGACTCACATTTTAAGGTTTAACAAGAAAGAATGGGGGAGAAAGAAAGTAATTGTTACATAAAGCCCCATAGAAAATGATAGTGAAATTCAAGAAATGTATAGAAGTTATCCCCAGAAACACGAATTATTCTTATTTATGAGACAGAAAATCAACATAGAAATGAAGGAAAAAAGAGGAAAAGATACAGAAGACAAAACACTTGAGTAGAAGGTACAGGAGGTTAGACTGGATAATTTTAATTTTCTAATTACAAAGTGGGCAAAGTCATGTGTAGTACTTGAAAAGCTAGGTATAATTTTGCTGAGAAGTAGAGGCAACACAACAGAGGTGAATTAAACACAGAATATGTATAGCCACAGGAGATTACAGTGCCAGGTAAAAGAGAAATAATACACATATATATATGAAATACATACAATACATATACAGATATGTGTATATACCATTCATATGCATTGCACATGGTGTAACATGACAGGATAACAAGAGTAAAAAGCATTGAGGATTATTCAGCAAATACAGTTAAGCATTTGCCTTTTTATTGTCATTCAAAAGTTCCCCAGTAGATGTAGTTCTTCTTTTTTTTTTTTAAATCTCTCTCCTTTTATTATTATTTTTTTATTTTTTATTTTCTTCTGGTACCAGGGATCCAACTCGGGACCCTGCACCCGTGAGGCAGGTGCCGGAACCACCAAGCCAAATCCCAGGCCCTAGATGCAGTTCTTAAAAAGTGCATAAGGAAAAGTGTATATTAAGAAATCCAAGTACTTGGTGATGGATTATAAGATATCTGAAAACTAAAGCATGGGGAAATGCTCATGCATCTTCTGAATCATTTTTAATTGTATCTGTAATTATGAAAACTGCTTTGGCGATTGTAATGAGATGAGCAAAAAGGAATGAGTTTAATGAAAATCCCTTAGGGAAAATATTTGAGCTGCAAAGCCTGTTTCCCCTTTTGGAGTCCATTCTTTGTAACTTACCACAGTAAATTTTAAGTCCTCACTTAGGCAGCACATGCACTAAAAGTATTTTTTAACTTGAAAGATATACAGTATTTATAAATCAGGCTTACTAGGAATACTTTCCATATCTTCTTTAAAAACATATGTCTTGTTGCTCCTATTAACCTTTAACACATCTGTATCATTTTGGAAAACTTAGAAAGTTCAAATAAGTTGTAATAATAAAAACATAAAATACTTCTAACCTCAGTTCTTTAAGATAATTGTGGATAATTTTAATAGTTTACACCTAGGTGCTTCTCTCTGTGTGTGTTTACATTATCATCATCATCACCAAAGCTAGAATTTATTTAATATGTCTGGAAAGTTTGCTCAGCATTATTTCAATTATTTAGTTTCTGCATTTTAAATTTATGATATATATGCAACACATAGCACACATGCCAAGCTCCTATGGTGTCACTGGGTAGCAGAAGGTTTGGCCTAGGCTACTTGAAACATGTGATGTTAATAAAACATTAAACTCTCATATGCTTACACAGTACTCCTATCAAAAAGAGTACACATGAATATATTCCTATTTCTATTGAAGTATATAAAATCCACAGTTCCAGGTGGTTCATTAAACACCCATTTCTCTGTGTGGCGGTGCCCCCTGTAATCCCCAGTACTTGGGAGGGTGAGGCAGGAGGATGCTGAGTTCAAGATTTACCTGAACAACACTGCATGATCTGCTTTAAAACAAATGAAACCTTTGATCCATCGATGTACTTGAATGAGTCCTCATCACTAAGTATTTTGGTCATTTCTAATTCTAAGAAAAAAGTGCTTAAAGGAAGAAATTTACATGAAGACCTTTGTTGATTTGCCCCCTTATTTGCTGAGGATAAATACTTGGAAGTAGAAGCAGAATGGGTGTGTTGAAGTATGTGCACTTCTTACTGTGTCCGTGGACTCTCCAGGGAATGCCACTTTGCAGTACCACTAAAAATTCCTAAAAGTTGCTCTCCCCATATCCTTGGCAGCTATAAATATATGTTCTCCTTCTCCATCAATCACAGTTTTATTTTAAAATAATAATTTTATTTACTCTAAAATTTTAAGAGCATTCAAGAAAATTACACAGGCTAAGGGAGAAATTCCTAAAAACACAATTTTCAAAATAAGATTTGCCAATTTTAGAGATCAATTTTTCACCAGAAATCAAGGCATTTCAGACTAAATGGTTTTTATTTTCACCAGTTAATTCAGCCTAACAGAACTACCCTCCCTTTTGACTTATTACATAAATGACTACTTTCTCAATTTAAAGTTAACAGTTTATTGATTGATACAATTAGAAGACATCAATCAATGCATTGATTGATGATCAATCTCATCATTATTTCATAGCATAAAATCTCCTATGAAATTTCAGGTAAATGATGTCTTTTCAATATAATACAGAGGAAAATATTTAAAGCATTTAGAAGTGATTTAATAGATTCCAAAAGAAATTGAACTGTGCCAGTAGTGTTATAAATCTACAAAACAGTGAAAATGAGAGAATTTAACAACTGGTTAGCATTACAGAATCAAACAGAGCTGGATCAAACTTGACCTGCCCAGGAATAAGCATTTCACAGGGCCAGGAAATGCAAAGTGAATTGCTTCTGAGGTTTCCACACTCCTGGCAATCTTAACATTGCACTTCATTATTTCCATGGTATGCTCTCTTTAATCTTATTTGTAATATCAGTCAAGTATTTCTTTTCTTAGTTCAAGTAGATTATTAATATGCTGGTCAGGCCTAACACAATTATCTTTAACTCCATTCCCTTCTAAGCAGAGATACAGAGTCCAAGAACAATTTGAGCCATGAAGCAAGCTGCCCCAGCAACATGCAGTAATTGGTTATCATCCTAAATTCCCCTCAAAAGTTCTGTTGTGAAGGAAAATATAAATGAAGTAACAATGAAAGAAACTGTCTCCTCAATCCATAATATTTTATGTTTAAGTGAAATCTCAACTGTTCTGGGAATCACAACATATGTAGACATTAGGCATAACACAAGCTACTCTGTCAAACTTGTCACATTTTACTATAAATGTGTACATGTGAGTTTTGCATCTAATAAAAAATATTCTTTTTCTGAAGGCTGATGGGATGGATTTCTCTCAGGCCTCAGCACCAGGTGGATGGCACTCTTATTTGAGAGAAACTGATGATTTTACATTCTGGACATTGTATATCACTTGGCTGATGCTGTTTCTCTTTTTGAGTTGCTACTCGGATCCCTAAAATTGATTTACAGCCACAGAAAAGCAAACAGACCTAATGGCATGGACAGATGGGAGATACTAACCTCAAATATTATTTTTCCTTTTCACTCTTTGTCTTTTTCACATATCACTTTACTTTTCTTTGGAATACATGATTCTTTGTAAGAAACTTCAAGTTGCTTTGAAAATTAGTAGAATAGGAGCATTTTACAATAGATTCTTACTTGAATGTTGAGCATATTTGTATAACTTTGGTTGATAACTAAAGTGAGAGAGAAGGTATAGAGATATGAAGTATTCAACAGTAATTTTAAAACACAAATAGAAGATTGCATAAAAATTGGAAGTAAAAGTAGTTATAAAGTAAGATTGGTAGTTTGAGGAATACATTGAGTCCCAAAAGAGGAGTGCTGAGAGAAATAACAACAACTTTGCAGTTATTTAAAAGTCAGGAAGAGATAAAGTGAAATAGTGAAACCCATAGGACATTCTAGGGCCCAGCCTTGGAGAGGACTCCCCCCTGAGGAGAATGCCTCTTGGCTGAGTTGATTATTCCATGTTCTACTTCCTGAAGCAATGTCCTTGATTGCCAGTACCTCACCTGGAACCCTCCAGGTGTTGTATTTCCATGTTGACCTCAGAGGGACAGTACAGAGATAAGTGAGGCAAATGCAAGAAGGTCTGTGGAGTCCCTGTTGTAATCCATAGACTGGGAGTAAATTCTCTGAAGCCCTTCCCTCCAAATGGCTACTCCAGAAGAGTATTGACAAGGTTGGGGAGTGAAGAATATCCCCTCCCAAGCCTTCTGTGATAAGGAATAACTGTCTCTCATCTTCCCTGCTACTTTCTAGATCTGTTTTGCCCCCGTCTTGGGAAAGGAGACTGCAGGAGTAAAAGAAACACAGGTCCCCAACTCTGTCTTTTACAGTGACACAGAAGAGTGCAGCCAGCTGCCCACCCCCCACCTCAGCTGCTGCTGGGCTTGCAGGTAGCTAAGTGATGGCAGAGGGGGTGAGCCAAGGCTGTATTCCTTGTGTGGCAGCAGAAGCCATGTAGTCTTTGGGGGGATGATTAGTTATATGATTGCCACTCCTTTTTAAAAAATGTCCTTATTTATTAGGCATGCAACTTTTTTTTTTTTACCGGGGATTGAACCCAGGGCCTTTGAGCTAAACCCCCAGCCCCTTTTTCCTGTATTATTTTGAGATACTGTCTCACTGAGTTACTAGGCTGGGCTCCTACCGCCTCAGCACCCCAGAGTGCTGGGATTACAGGAATGCTCCACCATGTCCAGCTGCCCAACATCTTTTATTACCTGTCTGTCCTCATCTGTACAGTAAAAGGAATGACACATGTGGAAAGTATCAAGCCCCTGACTAGCAGAGAATATGTTCCCCACAAAAGAGAAAGGAAAAATATCTTTTTGTCTAAAATTTTCAAACTAACCGCATTTCCTAACTGCCTTTTATTTTTTTAAAAAATTGATAAATTTAGGGAGATAATCCTACAATTCTGTAATTCCAATATTTCCCAAATGAAATAAAAGAGCCAATGTATTTATTTAGAGAACTTTGACAGTGGATTCATTGTTAGTGCACATTTCCAAGGCTAAAGATAAGAATTGCCTAACTTATAGATTTAAGCTCTGTGGTTTCTGTGTAAGAATAGTCAGGAATATCACTGATTCAATAAACTGCTTTCCAGGCATAGAGAGAGCTAGAAGCTGACACTTGCACGGTGTAAATACTGTGGAGCCTGCATACACTTCATCTGCTCCACTGTGAGTTGTCTACTGGCCAGAACCTGCCTCAGCAAATGCTTTCCTTTTTCTTTCGATCTCTCTCTCTCTCTGCCTCTCATGCAACCTTACTCTTTATCCTTACCAAGTTTCTGTCAGCAATTTCATATGCCTTCACGGCTTCGATTCTCGTAGCTTTTCATGCGATATTCCGTCCCAACTTTTCTCCCCAAATCCAGTCCTAGTCTCTGACTCCCTCTACACGTATTTTGTTCATGTACCAACGTCGTTTCAGACCTCCCACCTTATCCTCACCTCACCTTCTTCACTTATGCAATAACAAAGCAAGAGCCTGAACCTGCTGACGGGACAGGGGTGGAACAACACTAAGAAAAGACTGCATCCCCGAAGAGCTTCGTAAGAGGGCTTTACCAGATCTGACCAGTAGCGTTTCTTGACAAGCCTGATGGAGTAATACGTTTCCAGGGGAAAAGTGTTTTTAGCTCTGTAAACTGATGAAAATTACAAGAACGTCTTTAAAGGAAAAAAAATGTAAAATATGTATGTGTGTGTTTTCCTGTAAAGGTTTTTAAAGTAACTCACTGTATAGTTTGGGGGAGATGCCAAGAGGAAAGAAGGGAATAGAGGGATGTTTTCTCCCACACTGTCCTCTATTCTCTCAGCTCTACACTCTGAAATAAACACTTCTCTCTTATTTCATACACTTCCTTTTAAGACCCTCTACGGACTACTCTATGGTGTGGATGGATACTTATGGATGCTCTATGGAATAGAAACTCTGTTTTACACAGACTGTATCGATCCAGGAGCACACTTGTTTTAGCTATACTTCTTGCATTCCCTGCCAAATTTTATATCTGCAACTCTTGTAAAATAGTACAATTATTATCTAATTTCTAGAAATGAACATGAAGTCTCAAGAAATGAAACTGTTTAGCTCACTTAACCCAGAGTGCAAAGCCTGGCAGTGGGCCCTGCTGCCCACATTCCTTAGCTTTACAGTGAAATATATTAGAGGGAAAAGATGCAAAGCTTCGAAATTATTTAAGCATAATCTGAGTCAATTGACATAATAAATGATGAACTTTAAAACAGGAATGTGTAAATGAGCCATTGTAATTTTTGACTGAATAAGGACATTTAGAGATTTGCTTGCAAATCTGCAGTACTTGTTCTAGCCTTTTATCTCTGTATCAGAACTAAGCTGCAATCTCTGCAAACTGAGATGGTAGGAAGAGAGTAGACACTGAGGAGGAAGATAAAAGGACTGGAGAGGGAAGTGGGAGAACTGAGGGAGGTGATTAACTTGTTCTTGATGGGGAACAGTATCTGTAGAGAAGGCATCATGGGGAAGGTAGGCATGTGTGAATGTCCAATCTCAAAGTCCTTGGTTTAACAAAGGAGAAAATCAGTGCGTATCAGGGACAGAAAACACTGTAGAATAGAAAAGACTGAGGCTGGCTAGCAAGGGAAAGTGTTGATACATGGGAAAGGCAGTATACAGCTCTACTTCTCAAACTGTTTTTGTATTTACTTGTGTCTTAGTGTCTGTCCTCCTTGCTGAGACAACATACCCTACATGCGTAACTCCAGGAAGGGGAGGTTTATTCGGGATCTCTTCTCAGCAGTTTCAGCCCTTGCTTGGCTGGCTGGCTCCGAGGCAGGGCGTGGCAGAGGGGCCTGGTGAATGATTATGGCTTGGCCAGAAGTAGAGAAAACGCTAGGGGAGGAATCACCACCTGGAGTAAGAGAAACTCCAGGCCATAGTCCAGTCCCCTTCCATAAGGTCCAGCCTATTCCCATGAGGCCGCAGGGAGACATCCAGATATAAACCATAACATCTTGGAACTAGGAATTTGAAAATAAAAATTGAAATTTATACTATAGTAATATTTTTATAGAAAAAATACAAAATAACCCTGTCTTCTCTAGAGCCACAACTGTGGCACTCCATTCAACCTTCTGACCCAGGTAGCTAGTCCCGTGGCGCCATCTCGTGGCCAATACTGGAAAATAGTCTAAACTGAAAGTAATTTTCAATTTAAGCCTACAAAATGATTGTAAAAGCCAGAGAGATTGGAGCGCTGAGGTAGAAAAAGCAATGCAAAGCTTTTCCAACATTCCAGCTGTGGATAAAAGGAATCTTGACCTACTGGAATTAAGTCCAGTTTTTTTAAACTGAGTTACTCAGTATTTAAAAAATGAAAGAATACAAGGCAAAACAAGTGTCAAAATTAACAAAGGCAGGTTGCATATTCAACTGTAAATGCCTTAGGAAGATGCATAATATCTTTGGTTTACTTTCTAATTCCCAAACGTGAAATATGAAATACACATTTGAGAGTGAGATAAAATTAAAGGAATCATCTAGGAATTTATCCGTAGATAGAAATATCTAGATCCTACTCTATCTTGTGGGCAAAGTGAAGAAGTAGCCTACTTAAGTTTGGAGTATTTCAAATCAAGGCAGGCAGAAAAAAGTAGTAGTGAGAGGATTGAAAATATCAGAAAGGCAACAGAGTAGCCAAATTCCAAGGAGAATCTGAGTGATTCAGTCTCTTAGAAAAGGAAACTTCTCAGCAGTGATATACAAGGCATTGCTGCATTGCGAACATTTTTTAAGAAGCACAAAAAGTTGTATTTAATTTCACATATCTAGTTAAATCTTCATAGAAATCCTGTAAGGTATGTAGTAATATCCCTATTTTACAAATGAAAACTTTTAGGCTGATTAAAGAAACTTCTAAGGTTACATGAACATTATTTGTCCAAAGACTCTGCTTTCCATCAGTGTCCATGGTGAAACTAGAGTTTTAGAACACCTCGGGTTGCATTTTAAGTGTTCAGTGTCTTGTTACACGAGCGCATTTTGGATGCTTGGTTGACACTGACGCAGGAACTAGTTGCACCCAAGTGCTCACATAGGAACTGAAGGCCAGGTTATATAGCAACAGAGCTACTTTTCCTGGATTCCTGACCCCACAATGCATATGATTCTATAAGATACTCTGGCATTGAATTCTAAACCTCAAATTTAAGAAAAGTACCTTACAGAAGTGAACAGTATTTCTCTAAACCTATGCCAAAGGGCACAAACACTGGGGCATGTCATTAAAGAATTGGTGACTTGATTCAGGGGATGATTTAGATCCATCCCCTTTTAAAGATTCACAGTGCACATTAGCTTAGGCTCTGAGAAGTCCCTGGTTTGTTTAACCCATCATTGAAAAAACTATTTGATCTTAAAACACTCCTGCAGTGCCTATAAAATGTAATTCTCAGTATTCCCTTATGTCAGGAAATAATGATGCAGAGTAAGATTCATTGTTGCTTTTGGCTAAAATCAAATTTCTTTATGGAAAATGATTAAAGGAAACTAGTATTCAGTTTTGTTTTGCAGATAACCACATTAACAATCAAATAGTACCCATATCAAATGCTGCTTTTCTCATGGACAGTTTGTGCTGCAGAGCTTAACATGGAATTATTTTTACCAGAGCCATACTGTCACTTCGGGTAATGATGCAGAAAATTTACGACTAATCACATATTTGTGTGACCTTACAAAATTAAGCCAAAAGCATACTTTACACTTATTTCATATTTTAGGAACTTTCACAGTAAGTTTGAAAGTAATTCACTGTGCTTCTCTTAGTTTGCTCATATAAAGAAAATGGAAGGAAGATGAAAACAAAGTGTGAACTTCAACAAAACTGCACAATGCATTAGGTGTGTTACAGTTTTATACTCTCAGCTATGAGGAAGTTAGAATTTAGATTTAAAAGTAGAATTGGATTGAAAAGTTCTTGCCAAATTTTGATTGTCATCAAATCATGTTTATGAGATTAAAAACATCCTTAATTCAGGAAAATGTATGGGACTTATGCTCAAGCTGGTGTTTTGACCCTCTTGCCTCATGAATCGTGCTGTCTAAATTATAAAATCTCCCAGCTCCCTATTTCTCTTTGCCACCAGAGGGGGATGGAAACTCATATGAAGGGCTGGAACACTGATTCCTGGCGATAGTGTTTAATATTATGCAGCTGTCTCTCAGGAGCTTCATCATCAAATTATTTCTAGATACTGATAAGGCAAAGCATGTGCCGTTGCTGAGAGCTCCTGTGATCTCGAGCTTAAATTCATGTGACAAGGGGAACATTATTTTATGCAGAAGAGCCGCCGATAACCCCCAGAGAAACAGTAGGATTTACAGCATAATCAGAGCCGGTGTTTGACAAGGGAGACCTCTCCCTCAGGATAAAGCAGTCTGACTCTAAATTTTGAGCAAATGTCTTACTTGAATGCTGTTGTTTGCATATTTTAACTCCAAACAACCACAAGTGCCTGTTTTTGCAGTTAAGTGGCAGGTTTTCCAGAGAGGTTGACCTGCTCAATTTTAAATTAAAAGGTAAAATATTATGTATATTTATTGACTTTTGCTTGTATTTGTAAATACACTTGATGGGAATTTACCAAATTTGAGTGTATTCTGATTTTAGAGATTTTTTTTCTCCACCCATAATAGCTATCACAGATACATCAACACGGCTGTCAACTATAGACTCCGTTTTCCTTACTGCTCTTGTGTGACATTCTTAAGTTCATGAAAGAATGCTAAGATCTTTTATTTTTAAGTCTAGTGAATTATGGTAGTATGTACCAGCTCCATAAAATTGAAAAGAAGAAACAGATGATCTGTTTGCATTTCAGATAAAAAAGACCTAGTCACTTCTAAAGATTTAGCATTCAACATACGCTTTTATTAAAAACTAACACCACAGGAAAAAATTTTTAAATGGATTATTTTATTATTTTGTCTCATTTATCATCTTGGAAATTTTAAAAGTAGAAATATAAAATTCCATCATTTCTTCTTCCTATGTCCCACTGATACTTACCCCAGTTTGCATTTTGAATAATATGAAAGTTTCTATTGAAATAGAAATATAAAAGCATTATTTATTTGAGGTCTGTGGAAGAAATGTAAATTATTATGACAATAAACAGATTTGTATTTTTCCAGAATGTTACCTTAATGAAAATTACCATAAACTTTTGTGCCATGTATTTTTAGCATTACTACTGGTGTAGATTCGAGGGGGATTGTTGGAATAGAGGAATAAGCTCTAACTTGAGGTTGTGTGTATGCATACATAGGTGTTTCTAAATACCTTCTTTTAGTGCATAGCTAAGGTTGGTTTTCACAGACACTTGCATCCAAGCAACTTTGCTTTTGTAGTTAGGTATAATCAAATATATAGCATATGTTTTAATGAATAAGAGATCTTACCTTCAGGTATTTGAAATAATCCAGTACAGTATGGGACACAAGCAGTGGTTTATCCATTTTAGGAATTCTTTTCCTTCACCAAGGTAACATTAGTAATCATAGCTATTCATCTTTCCAAGCTAAACTAATGCAAAAAATATGGGCTCCAGTTAGAAGAGATTATGAGGGTGATATATATACTCCACACAGTACAGCAAAGAATAGCAACAATATTGTGATTGAAAGCCAAAGAGGCAGGAAATTGAAGAACAAAATATCAACAGCAAGGAGTCAGAGGAAGGCAGATCTAGGAATGAAGTGCTGAAATAGAAAACATACCAAGCTAAAGCCAGTAGGACCAGAGGAAATAATTCCACAGGTATAATAGCTACTCAACTTGAACCACTTGTGTAGTCTTTATTGGGTTAAAATGCATTGAAATCACAACAGGAGCCATTGAGTTTATTCAACACCTTTGGTTTTCCAAGTTTCACTCAGAACAGTAAGCGTTTCATGGTTTTACTCTAGAACTTACAGAGCAGCTCTTTATTTTCATTAACATTTTAAAAGTTTTATATAAAATGATCTAATAGAATTCACTGAGAAAAACACATCTAAATACAATGGACAACAGACAAAATTAAACATGTCATCATCCTTAATTTTATAGGTAAATATAAATTTAAGCAACACATATTTAATTTCTTGAAATCAAAAAAATAAATGAATTTATGGCAAAACTCTGCTATGGTAAATGGAGAGATCAGACCTCTACATTGTTAAGAAGTATGTGTATGTCTCAAAATACCCTTCCAAAATACAATTTGTGCTGTTCTTTATATTTTCTGGTAGGGATTTACTCTACAGGGATCATTTGAACAGATTGAACATATACATGTACAGATTCATTTCAAATTTCTAGACAAATATTTTAAAATATTGCTCACACATTTAAACACATATCTTTATAAAAGATGGAGATCAAAACTGGACAACACATATCATCAAAAAATACTCACATACTATTGGAGGCTGTGCAAACTTCCAATCATCTGACCAAGGCTACAATGGCAGGATAACAAAAGACAGACAAGATCTTTACTGCATAAATAGGAGGCCCAGGATGGTCAGAGCTTTTATCAGGCTATGATGTTGTCTCCTGGAGCTTGCCACTATTTATTAAGCACACACCTTCTTGAAGGGATAAGGGGCAGTGCAGGGAGCAATGGAGTGGAGAGAACTAAATGCGAGCAGGTTCCTAGCAACAAGGGAACAAGACATTCTATCAGGAACAGTTCATTGATTAGTGGGAAATTTGTTTTTTCCCATAATTTTTGTTTCTATAGAAGTTTTGTGTATGAGTCATGTTGCCCTTAGTTGCAATATTGTCCTGCCATCCAAGATGTCACAGTGTCACTGATTATTAAGACCTGTGCTATAACCAGTGGTGTGGGGAGTTGTTCCCTTCCCACAAACCAACTGCTGGCTCTTTAGGCAAGCCATTGTCGGCCGATAGGCAGACTCAGACTTTTACTATGAAAAGCCAATTTATAAATTTGCAGCTTGCTCAGGGTGGGCTCCATCAATATACTATGTCACCTTTTGTAAAAAAAACCCCACAAAAAACCATAAGATAATATACTATTTATCAGCTTTACCCTTATCCTGTGCCAAGAACTCGTCTAAGTACTTTATGCTTGATAATTTATTCAATCCTGATAACTCTATGAGGTAGATACTATCATTATGTACGTTACGAGATTGGAAGCTGAGCTGTGAACTTGAACAAGATGTCAGAATAATGGTTAGAAAGTGAGCTGGAATTTGAACCATAATCTTACTTTAAAATAAATTCATTAAATATTAGAATTTTTCTTTGACCTATGGGTTGGTTTTGCCATTTTTATGCATAACTTTTACATTGCTTGCCCATATTACAAAGAATATGAATTATTTTTCTATTAAGAAAACAATTATAAAACAGTGCATTATGAGAAAAATAATTGGACTTGCAGGCAAAAACAGATCTTGAGTCAGGTGTAGTGAATATTGACTATCCCTGAAAAAAATGTAGAATCAACAAATAATAATGTCCCAAAGGCTAACATTTCTGTATTTCAAGACAACTTAGTCAATTTCTTAATTAGTTCATTAAAATACAAATGGACTATAAAGAAAAGCATGACTGGCAATATCAAATTGAGAAATTATGAAAGTAATTTTATATTTGGGCTCATTTATTGCAATTAAACTGCCTCACATTTTATAGAACATTTTACAGTGGTGTGTGAGATAGTACCTACTGTCAAATCCATATGCTTATTATTATTAAAGGATCATGCATTGAGTGGAGGGTTATGGCTTGAATTTAACTCAGGACTATGCTGCATTTTCTAGCTGTTTTCATCTTTAATAAACTGGCACTCACATAGATATGTAAGCATTTTTAAAAACCTTATAATACTGCCCAACCTGCAAGCAATTTTTTTAGTTCAGTTAATAGGAAAAACATTAAAAATCTTTCAGATTAAAAATTCGCTCTAAAATTCCACTCATCAGCACTTTATTCATCTAGAGCAATATTATATGAGAGGAGAAAAATACACAGTTAAGCATACAGTTGACAAATATGCCGTTTCAAATAGAGATGTGCTGCTTTGATTAATTTTTGATGAACAAAATATGTGTATCAGCAGTCAATCATTTTATGCAGCCCCATCTAAATAAATGGAAAACCTGAGCTCTGTTGTTTGGATTTGCTTTTAAATCTAGAAATTATGTGAAAAAAGACCCATAATCACCTTAGTGATATTGAGAGGATATAAATTTTAGAACAGTTGTTAAGCAAATGTTTTGGCTAAGATGAGGAGCACATCTTAAATCTTATTTTGAATTTGATCCCAATGATATAATGTTTTAGTCCTTTAGAGCCAATACTCATATCACTGCATATTTACATATATTTTCCAAAAGTAATTTCTTATGTTTTTTTCTTTGTTTTTTAGACAAGTTCTCAGTATACATTTCAGGTGGCCTTGAACTCATTATGTAGCCCAGCCTGACTTTTTTTCTTTTCCTTTTTTTTGGTACCAAGGATCAAACTTGGGACCTTGCACTTGCGAGGCAGGCAACAGAACAACTGAGCTAAATCCCCAGCCCTAAAGGCTGACTTTGAATCCACGGAGATGCTCCCACATTAGTTTCCTAAATGCTGGGGTTACAGATATGCACCACCACATCCAGACCCCAAATTAAATGTCATAGATTAAATTGGATCATTCTATTTCTTCCTCAATTCTGGTTATACTTGATGTACCAGTTAAGCATTAAACACAGAGAAATATGAGCAGTATAAATTAATAAAATCAAATAGCAAGGGATATAAAATATATAGCTTTAGTGATTTCTGGGTAGCTAAACCTTTAAAACCTATTCCTTTCACCCATAGTATTTGATAAATCTTTCACTGTGTGGACTCACGTCTGAGAAGGAATGTAGATTAACACAAGAACAATGTCCCGCAAGAATAAATCTACTCCCTCCCAGGCTTGCTAGGGAATTATATCCAGCAAGCCAAATAAAAAACTTCCAACACCTTAATATTGGACTTCTAGTCTTTAAAGCTATGAGAAAATAAATTTTTGTTGTTTAAATCACTGAATCTATGGTATTTCTTTATGGCAGTCACGGAAAACTAATATAATCATAATAGGACATTTTCCTTGATGTCCCTTGTATGAAAACCCATCAAAATAAAAACCGAGCTCCAAAAACTGCTAACCACCTATATGTTACCTGCATATGACCTAATTAATTGTATTTCCTACCAGGAAACCCAAGAAAAACCCAAAGGAAAGAAAAACCCAAAGCTTTGAAGATAAGATGTAGCACATAGAATTCTTGCCTGGAAGGTGGCTGAACTCCTGCTTTTATTAGGAAGCTAGCACCCAAAGACTTAGGGTGTGTGGGGGTGTGTAGGGATGGAATTTAAAATAATGCTTAAAATTAATCATAGAGAATTCAAATTTAGGTAATTTGTCCTAAATGTCTTCTATGTTTGTCATTTTCTCTTGGCAATGGTGATTTTTGCACTTGAATTTGCATGACCGACATTTTGGACAACCACAGAGCTCAGAAACTTGGAATATGTTCCCTGAGTCAGATTTCACACTAAGTATCAAGTAGATTTTTGATTCACAAAGAACTTCTTACATAAAAATGAGATTTCATGAAAGAAAGTAATCTGCTGAATGTGTTTTTGAGCTGGAAATTGATAATGGTATGTAACAAAGAAAATTCATTCACATATTCTTTTGAGAAATAAGTTCTAATGTAACTAAAAATACTTCTCCCTGCTGATGTATTTTCTAGATGGGATACACACTAGGCCTTGATTATTGCTAACTATATGACATGTGACTTGAAGTTTAATAAACAAATTCTCAATGAAATTACCGAAATACGGCTTTACTAGAGGTGTCACAGAGATCTCTAACTTCAACTGAATTCATTTATGAAGCATTTATTTAACATAAACCATCTAACTGCCATTACAAAACAGAAAATACAAGTGATGAAAAGTTTCAGCCATTTGTCTAGCATATTAACTAATGCAGGTTAATCAGTAAAATAGTAATTGTATAGTGATCTATGAATGTAAGAAAATGATTTGAACGAGTAAATATTTTTCAATAAGTATGTGATAGACTTGATTAAAACTAGTATATGAATAGATGGAGTCAATTTTCTTGCATTATTATAAACTTTATTTGGCATGATTATGATATATATATAATATAGTTATTTGTACTAAGCTTTGAATATATTTTATAAAATGTTTACAACCCACCACTTATTTATTACTCATTAAATAACAACTGAGCATATTGCTTGAGATTCTGCCTGAAACGTAGCTCTTATTAAAAGAAAACCTGACATAGCCTTCACCGATGAAACTGAGGTTAGGGTGACTGTATGTTTGCACAGTAGGTGAGTTACTGAAGATATATAGAGATAGCACATAAATGTAATAGGTTAGCAAGATCTCTAAAAATATGTGATATTTAATTATGAATGAAATTTGCTAGGTTCAGACACAAGAAAGTGAGCTGTTCAGATGATATGCTCTCATTAGGAAGGAAAACCACTGAGTAGATCACAATGAATATTAAACAGAACATTGATAATGTATGCTTTACTGATTTGAATCTTTAGGAAGATGATTTAAGAACAGTAAAATCCATGTTTATGCATGTTATATTTTAATGAACTGAATACAAATATGTGATGGATTAAAGGCACTTTCAGTATTATAACTTTTTAAAAAACCACTTTATTTCCCCCACCTATGATTCCTTTGAGCTGGATTTTCTTGCGTAAATAAAACTGTGTGTTGGGGGGAGAGACAGAGACAGAGACAGAGAGAGAGAGAGAGAGATTGAAATTGATTCTGGGGGTTGAACCCAGGGCCTTTGCACTGAGCTGCATATCCAGCCGTTTTTTATTTAGTTAGTTTTTATTTTGTGACAGGGTCTCCCTGAGTGTCTAAGTTGCCCACACTGGGTCAGACTTTCTATTCTCCTGCCTCTGCCTCTCAGAGTGCTGGCGTCACTATACCTGACTACCTGAACAAAACTTTGGTCACCTTCTCTTACGTCATATGTTTTCCACTACATAGACTCTGTTTCAACCCCAAACAAAACAAAAAACCCTGCTATAGCTAGTGTACCTGAGAAAAAAGCTTCAAAGAGGAAAGAATTACCTTGACTCAGCCTTTCATGGGTTGCATTCCACAGTTGGTTGCTCCATTGTCATTGGACTGTGGTGAAGCAGAATACTGTGGAGGAGAGTGTTTGGTCAAGTGATGCTTTTTCCTCACAGTAGATGGATGTGAAGAGAGAACGAAGGGGAAGGGTTTCCATATCTCCTTCATGCTATGGCACCAGCCATCTGACTTCTGTCCACAAAGCTCCTTCTCCCAAAGATTCCACTTCCTCCCAACAGTGCCCATTGCTTTTAGGCCTGTGACAAGGCAGAACAATATGGTGGGAAAGCATGACAGAGGAAAACTATTCACCTCATGGAATCCAGGAAATGGAGAGAGAAGAAAGAGTTGGTACCAGATATTGTTCCTAAGGTCACACCCCGTTATCTACTCCCTTCCCTGGACCCTACTTCCTGTTTCCATCAGTTCTTACTCACGCCATCAAAATACGATCTCAGCAGTGGATTAATCCACTGGTAAAGTTAGTGATCCAGTCACTTCCCAAAGTTCATCCCCAACCCAGCCTTCAACAAAATGAGTTATCTGGGGGGACATTTTGGATCAAATTTGCAGCAATTCAATTGAATGAGTGACATTTTTCATTTTTGCTAATTGTAAAATGAAAGATTAGAAACAGCTAAACTTCAGTTTAGTTCTCATTCCCCGGAGTTCCTTAAATTCTCATTGATTCATATACTTGCTATCCTTTTTTTATGGTTATGATAAATAACTTAAAAATTGAGTCTATCACAGTGGTGACGAAAAAGGTCATTTTTCATTTAGAACAGAAAGACTGTCTTTCTTCAGGTTATGTGGCACATAGGTAGAAGTGAAACTTATTCACAATTTGCTGAATAACTACGCGGTCTGTCACAGTTTGTCTGCTGCAAATGAGTTGGCTACTAGGCTTAAGGCCCACCCATCGATTTGCAGAGACAGAATAATTTTCCACCTTTTATTTTGTCTTTGCAACCTTAGTTTATAAATGACAGAGGGTGAAGTCTTTCTAAAGCACGTTACCTGTACACCTGTATACACACTGAGAGAAAATGTGTGAAAGCCTTACTGAGATACACCGGCTGAACATTTCCCTGATCTTCATGAAGAAAATGGAAGACCTGGAGAAGTTCTGAAGATGAGAGGAATGGAGTCACAAAGAAAATTAAGATTCAGATAGAATACAAAACCATTTGAAATTAGAAGTTTCAGCTTAAGGCCTTGTTTTAGGTGAAGAAGTCTTCACTAATATGAGGCTTGAAGTAGCTGAAATGGGAACCAGCCTCTCCTGTTTATTCTTAGATAATGTTTTCAATTTTATTAGCATAACTCCTGAGACATGTTCTATTGCATATAAATTGCTAACTTTTTTTTCAAAAATGAAAAGGAACATCTACAATGATAGGCAACAGAACAACCTAAAAATCATCAGAAGATTTATATTTCTTTCATAAAAGAATATCCACCACAGAATTAGATCTAAGGAATTCATTTTTAAGAGGATCAGCTAAAGGAGCTAACTTTTTATGGATTATAAAAGACTATTTTAAATGATGCATCAGAAAATGCAGTTGCTTTGGGCATCAATTGAAATATTAGCAATCATCATAATTGAGTACATTTTTAAATATAAATATAATGTAAATCTGACATCAGTTGCCATTTATTTGGATTATAATGGGAAACACTTTTAATAACACATTAGAAAAGTCATTAACTGGAGATCCATTTACTCAGTAACAATAATAAAAATTGATGAGAGAACATGAGCAGATTTATATTTGCATTCTCAAAGCTTTCTATGGGTTCTCATAAATAATCTCTACACTTGCAGCATTTTTCAATGAAGGAATGAGTGATAGTTTTGTGTGAACAATTCTTCCCTTTTGGGGACTAACCATATATTCCAAGACTTTTGACATTCTTCCTGCCTGGGCCCTAAACA
>NW_004624736.1:14223256-14381889 GCF_000247695.1 Heterocephalus glaber | reverse complement strand
TATAAATCTTTTTTAAAAGAGCATTTTAAAATATTCGAATACCTACTCGACATCTTATTTTAAATCTGATGTTTTGTAACACATAGACTATGTGCATAACTTTTTATGCCTGTTAGCTGTTGGCTGTGTAATTAAGCATTAGCCAACCTTTCCCTGTAAAAGCCTGATAGTATTCCAGCCTTTACAGGTGAGCCAATCTCTGTTGTGACTATGGAACGAGGTCATTTTGGTGTAAAAGCAGCCAGATAAATTAGGTAATTTACAAATCAAGTAACTTTGGTGAACATGTTGTAGTTTGCCAAACTCTGATCTAAACATGAAGTAATAAGATCTTTGATAATTAAACTATAGATTGAATGAATCTATTCTGTTGCTTTGATTTTTTTCATGAGAATGCATAAAGCTTCTACAGCTTTAATGTGTTTTAATGATAAATAAACTGTCATACTAATATTAATGGGCGACACAAACACAGAGGCCTATAACACTGAAAATGTCATCAAATGAAAATATAATCATTTCACTTTGAGTTTGGAGTAGTGATTTCACTTTTTGGTATCACAGCCTAGTTAACGGCATGCAGGGATGATGCCTTAGTATAATACCATTGAAATATCAGTAAAAGCAGGACTCATACTCCCTTCAGTCTCACTTTAAAGCTTTTCTCTAATAGTTGAGAGTATTTTATTGGCATTTTACATAACAGTGAAAGATAGCCCCTTGAGGATACTTCACTGGACTTCACATCAGATGGTCCTCTTGATCTAGTCACTGCAGCATGAAGAGTCCCTAGATCTTGCAAACAGGAAACCATGTCAGGACTTTGGCAAGTAGTTACTGCTTTCACGGGTTGATAGTGATGCCACTCCTCCTACTTTCTACACAAACAGCAAGAATGGATTGTGACGCTTAAACATGCAGCTTAGGAATTCATGTAACATAGTCCACTGTTCAAATTTCCTCAGGTTGGTCTTCTTGTCCCCTTTTTTGGAACTCTTAATGGATTAAAAAAAAAGACATACCTTAGTCTTCCCCTAAAACCTTTAGATTAAAATCTCCATTGAGAGTATTCATATAGGTCCCACATTTTCAGGGATTTTCTGTTATATGCACCCAATGACATTTCTGATTAGAACTTGGAAATCACTATTTTAGGGAAGCTTACAATATTGCAAAAGTATTAATATGCTACTATCAAAATCATTTTCAGAATCCTTTATTATTTTCTTTAATACTATTGGACCTTCAGTATAGGACTTCCTAGAGGAATGCCTAGACTTACATGCTAATTCATTGAACACATTTTCTTATTTATGAATGAGGTCAAGTTTTAAGAAATGTACTTCAATAATGATTTTTCCATTGTGGTTTTATAAAAAAAGATGATGGATGCTGCATTATGAAAGGTCATGATTTCTGATTAAATATATTAAGAAATTGAGAATTGAGAGTTGATTGTAGGTATCAATAAAGTTTCAAGTGTCTCAGAAAACTCAAATGAATTCTAAAAGAAAGCAGAGAAATCTGACATTTTCATTTTTGAAAACTCTCCTGGTCATTCCATAAGAATTTTCATAATGCTGAAAGTATTCCTGGCCACCAGGTACCTAAATCAGATATACACTCATTAAACTTAGACTAGTTTCCTGTACTTGAGTTCTTAACCACCTCAGGCTGGCTGGATGGAAAATAGGATATGGGAAGTTATTATAATGAACACAAGACCTGACAATGGCTTGATGTTCAAATACATTTTATTTGCTAACCATAGTAGTTTTGTAATGTCTATTTTCAACATTACGTAACACAGTTTGAATTTAACCTGGTTTGGCACAATATAAATCTTGGAAAATAGTGCTTACACTATTAAACGGAGAATATAATTTTTGTCCAAATAGTAATGGTTTTACCATGGCACTTAAAAGCTTAAAAAAGAAATCAAGTGCATAACATGTTCAGAAAAAAATAATAAACTATTAGGAAAAAAACTATTAGAACATGCAGATTTAAATTGCAAGGAAGCATAAAGTGAGGTGTACACACTCATTCATATGCATGTAATCTTTGTGCTATGTAAAATATGTAATCATCGGAAGAAAATGATTTGATTCAGCAAATTAGTTGGTTCTTCCTCATTTGATGACATATTTTTTTTTTGTCACAAGAGGTTAAATAAGTATATACATCTTCAGCTCAAATACATATTCAAAAACTTTGATTTTTACTGAAAACTTAGATATTCTTCGCTCAGGGAAAACTCCCCTAGACTATAACATCTATGATACAAATTGAGGTCATGATAAATTTTCCTTAGGGAAGAAAACTTGGATGAGAAACTGTCCTATTCCTGGAATGAAACAGGATATTTTGGCATTATTAGCTATAGGTGTACTCTTACTGGCAACCAAAGTTACACTTTGAATTTCTATATAAGCTGAAGGATTTATAAACTGTTGCCCTGTGTGTGGAAAAAATTCCTCACACGTAATTATCCAAATGTATTTCACACTCAGAGCAGTGTGCTTGAAGGGATTTTATGCAAGAAAGGGGCTCTAGCTCTTCTTTAAATTTCTGAGTAGACCTAAGTTCATTATCTTTCACCCATCTATTTTCTTATTTTACCTAGTTACGTCTGACTCTATCATTACTTCACTATTTTGAATATTTAATCAATACCTTCATAAACTAGGATGAAAGCAAGCAGAGAAGTGATTTTAGTCAAGTAACCAAAGTTGAATAGGATCTTTCTAAATATGGTAGCTTATTTTATATTTAAATATGAAATATAAGATGTAAATACCGTGGTTTACTTAAGATAAAATCTCTATGCTGTTGCTATCAAACCAAGATACAGGACCTGAAATGTGAGATTATTGACTCAATAATCCATCCAGAGCACTGGATGGGATTTGTGGCTCAGGGGTAGAGCACTTGCCTCGCATGCTCTAGGTTCTGGGTTTAATCCACAACACCACAAGAAAAATAAAACAAAATTAAAGCCCTGAATGAACTAAAGAAATCTTACCTAGAAAATGAAAATAATTTCACTTATCACATAGGAAACAAAAATTTTATTTCTTTTGTTTTGACCACAGCTTGCTCCAAAAAATGATTTACGAAGATACAGAAACTAGAACACAGTAAGTTAAAAGTAGATGAGAAAGAAATAGCATGTTAACGCAGACTTAAGGTGATAAAATAGAATTAAGAATGAGGCTGAAGCAAAGTACATATGGTATAAAAGCAGGGAAACTTAGAAAAGAACTAGTGGGTAACAGTTACCAAGAGGGCAACAAATACCAAGAATGTTAGCTAAATTTTAAGAAAGCTGATTTCAAACAGTTCGTATAATATGGAGGATAAAGGACTTAATATGAAAATTACTGACCATGGAATCCTAATGGCTTATATAAATAAGAAGGAGAAAGGTACATTTTAAAAGGAAATGACTAAATTGGAGCAAAAAGGCTAATTTCATATATGAAGGAATCCAGGTCTCATCAAATTCAACAGGTTGATTATGAAATTAATCTAGTAAGAAAAATAGCCAGTATCTATTTGTGATACAGTCTATCACAACATTGTCCACATCAGCTATAAATGTTCTTCAGAAGAGCACTGCATGTTGCATATGATTCCTTTATGATTTAGAAAAGTGTATCTGGGAGCTGTTCCATTTTCTCTAGTATTAGGAACTCTGGAAACTGAGGCCTCAAATCCATCACCTTGTCAAATTAAATATTTTAAGTTAACTTTTATTCTTATTATTTACATAATACCTATTGTACATCAGTTTGTTAGGCTCTTCCCAACAAACATATTTAAGGAATGTCTGGATTTAAATTCCACCTCAGACCTACCTCTGTTTCCCTCTTGCCTAATCAGACAATCTGACCTAATCACAGAACTAGTTTTATAAGCCTATGGGAAAGAACTCATACATCCCTTAGAATGTCAGATGAGACATACAGTAAATAGCCATTTCTACATCGATGATTTCTGTCTTGTTACTTCATCTAACACTGCACTGGAGACAGAGACTCTCAGTATATATTGGTTGAAAATTTCATTAATTAGTACACTTTAAAAAATAAAAAAAATCAGGTTTAGTTAAACAAATCAGCATGGTTAATCTCTGCTGATGTTCAGATTGTTAAAAATATCCTCTCTTCCTCGTCTCCATCTCTTCCTAGGCCCAGAGATGCCAGAAAATGTTAAAATACTTGAAGCTTTTCATTTATTCTTCTCACCTCTCTAACCCTTCTTATCTAATTAGCACACAGCACCATCAGGACTGTGCATCTCACTTGAATCTGTGTCAGAACAAGTGTGACCTAAGTTATATCCGATCATAACACAAAACTTGGTTTTCAGAATGTGTTCAGCAACTGTAGGATCGCTGAGCCCTGACCTCAGACATTAGTGGTGACACTGGGCTGTAGGGCCAAAGTCCGTGCCTCGCTTTTCCAATGCTTGCTGTCCTGAAGTCCCCCTGGCAAAGTGGAGACCTTCCCTGTGCTGAAGGCAGTGCCAGGCAGATTCTCAAAATGCACCTTGTTCCTTTTCATACTCTCACAAGCAGACAAACTGCTCTGTGTCAGACAAACGTGGGTGAGATGGTGTGTCTGCATCTGCAGCTTGAAGTGTGTACCTTTTCCAAGTCTTGCATGCATTTCTGGACCACACCTTTGAGGAGCTACAGGAGATGAGCTGCCCCCTGGGGGTCAGGTGCTGGCTGAGAGGAGAGGGTTTCTTATCTAAGCTTGGCAAGCACTGTCGAAATGTGACAGTGACTATTTTGAGAAGGGGGACATTGGATTGCAACATTGGAGCCAATGTAATACCTCTTCTATGGCTCTTTTAGACCTGACATATTCGCACTATTATTTTAACAATGTAAAGCTTATCCATTATTTCCATTGTTAATTCTCAGACTGTAATTGCCTCAAGGTTAATCTAAAGTTTATACTGTCAACTCTACCAGGAACATGGCCACACATAAATTAAATTGTATTCATATACAAAATTAATATAATCTCTGCTTAATTATCTCGAAAGGATTACATATAACAAGGGTTAAATATTTAATTAATATAATTAAATATGCATGTAAGAAATGCTCTGAAAAAGATAAACCAGTAGATAAACACAAGATGAAATAAAAAGACAAGATGCCATAAAAAGACGAGGAGAATAAACTCCAAACATCTTTTGCAGTTCAGGCTCACCTTGAACTCACTATGTAGCACAGGCGGGCTGTGAACATGCAGGAATCCTTCTGCTTCAGCCTCAAATGCTGAGATTGGTATGCACCACCAAGAGTGTCTATAAATAAAAAGCAAAACAAAATGGAGATTAAATATCCAGAGAGAATTTGCAGTGTCTTTTGACTCTTTCTGCTTTTCATTGTGTTTTAAGTTAAAATCCCAGAAACCTCTCAAAAGACAGAAACATTGAAGTAAAGTACAGGGACAAATTATTTGACCACTATTTATCACCATGTACACAGCAAGTGTGTGACACTGCTGGGCATGCAAGACAGCACAAAAATTAAGTCTTTCAACACATGCAATATATGCTATAACCAGAAGGTTAAGTATCACATGGTTTATATTATATGAGAAACTGAAAATATAAATAATTTAAGGAGCAAAATGAAAGATGACAAGAAGCAGGCAGATTTTGTGGAGATGGGAAGGGGAACTGGGACTGCGTTGAGGGAAGGACAGGTGGAGGGGCAGGAAGCATGGTATTAACTCCTGCCAGCAGTCTGTATGAGGCCCACACTGCTGATACTTTCAGGAGGGGCCCGCAGTGCAATGTGGGCAAACGGGGAGATTCCAGGGGCCCGAATCCATCAAGGATCTCAGGAAAGAGAATAATGGTGCTCAGCCACAGTGTGAAGGCTGAGTGGAACCCGCTTAGACCAATACGGGAAAAAGGAAACTGCCAAGAAAGAACATACATATTAAATGCCAGTAAAAGAAACAACATGTTAGTTTGATGAAAGCACAGAGCTAAGGGCAATTGGGGGATGGCCATGCTGGAGAGAGAGAGCAGAAAGATCATGTGTTTGTCTCAGAGCACACAGGAGCAACGTTTTCAAGTATAAGGCTTGAACACGGTCTGAACTGCTGGCTGCAAAAGTTCAAAATTTTTTCTGAGGCAGAGTAGAGAACAGATTAGGGAGGGGCCATAGACCGAGAGAGAGAGAGACTGACCAAGAGAGGGTTGTAGGAGTGCAGAGGACAGATGTCAGGCACAGCTTGGGGGTAGAGAGGGTTGTGTTAACTTTTCAAAAGTAAAAGGAATGGGAGGGCAGGCATGCTTATTGGTAGAGGAGGTAGCTCTATTAAACATCCACAATTATGTTTTTTTTTTAATATAAGGGGATTGATTTAAGCTTAAAAATCACTGGGAAAGATCCAAACAACATTTTAAATTCCCCTTTGTCACTTATTTGTCCTTCCCAATAAATTTTAAGCATGTTCAATTCTCTTGTCAAAAACAACAAAAGAAGTTTAGTTATTCAATGCAAAGATTCGATTACTTCTAATCACTGCATTGCTTATATAAACAAAGTTAGAGTTTCTAGATACAGATTTTCTAGGAATTTGATATATTTCATTAATAAGAACAGAAAGAAATCTATGTGTTGGATATACTTCAGGATAATATTCCTGACATTGAAGTGTTTTTCCTAAAACCCTTAGAAACTGTTGATGAATTCACTCATTCATTAGTCACGGTATCTTTTTTTTTTTTTTTCCCCCAGCACTGGGAATTTAACCCAAGACCTTTGTACTTAGCTACATTTCTAACCCTTTATTTTTACACAGGGACTTGCTAACTTATGAAGCTGGACTTGAACTTGCAGTCCTCCTGCCTCAGCCTCCCAGAGTGCTGGGATTCCAGACACATGCCACCATGCTCAACATATCCTCTAGTTCTTGAATAGCTATTATGTACAAAGCTAGATAAACAGTATGTGTCCTCAAAGAAATTGAATATAAGTGATATAAAATACACAAGATATAATAACTTACAGTACCTTTGGGTAATCCTCTTGTAGAACTTGAGACACTTTCCCCTTGTGTCCCGTTATACATCAGGTCGGTATAGAGCTGCAGGTAATAAACCAAACTAAAAGAGTAATGACAAAAACTGAAAGGTTCTATTTTTTCTCATTTAGAAAGAACTCTAGAGATATGTAGATTCAATTTGGGCTGATATAACAGCTCCATGGTGTCACCAGGGGCCATGCTCTCTGCATCCTGAGTCTGACCCTTGTCATTTTGTCCCTTGTCTCATGGTTGTGAGAGGTCTGACTCTTATTCAGCTTACATCCTCTTTCCAGAGAGGGAGATGGGAATGAACAAAGAGTAGAGTGGATAAAGGCATATGCTGACTATATTTTTTACCTTTAGTAAGCTGCAAAGGAATCTTCAATGGACAATTTCTGTTTACATCTAATTGGCCAGCACTGTGTCACATGGTGTTAACTGCTGCAAGGGACTATGGGAACCCGAACACACCTGAGATATATGCATTGATGTCTTGGACAAAATGAGGGACTTGTAAGGAGTGACAGGCAGCTGCAATTGCCTTTCTGGGACATATTTCCCTGGATCATTTTCTAAATAAACACTATTTACAAAAATATTTTTGTATTAAAAAATTTATGTATCTCTATGAAATCTATTACTATAATAACAAAAATATCTAGCTATATAAAATTAGAACCTATATTGTGATTCTTTGACCATAAAACAGTTAGATAAATAAGACAACAATATTTATTATTTAAATTTTTCTTCAATTGTGACTTGCAACTCTTATTTTGTAATGTTTTTCTCCCTATTCAGATTTTCTTTAGGTTAACAATTGGAGGACTTTGGCTAAGAGAATGTTACAATGGCAAAACATACTATTAGCAGTTAATCTCCAGATTAGGCAGAGATATTGAAAATGATATGTACATTTCTTTGGTTTTCTTACTAAATTCAGAAGAATGAAATGATCAAGATTAGTCTTTTAGAAACAAGTTTATATTTGAAGTCATTTTTGTAGCCAGATTCATTTTCAATCAATCCTTAAATAATATTTCCATTTATTCCTCAAAAATTAAATTTAAAAGCTGATGATCAAGTTTTCCTGACATATTACCAACATATTTTCATTGCATGTATCAAGAATTGTGACTCTTGAAAGGGTATAGAGTTATAACAGTCATAAAACTCCAAAGTAGCAATTGATTTCATGAGTGCATTTATTAAGAGACCATACATCTAAGTTTATGTTTATGTAAACAACAGACCCAAGTAATACATAAATGGAAATAAAACTCTTTTTGCCACTGATCGTTAGCAGTATGGTACAAGCTCTAGTAAAGGTCTGATGTTGTGCCATGCAATGCTTGAAATTGCTACTCACTACAATAAATTTCTAAAAATTGCTGCCTATGCATTAAGATCTGTATCTAGATTAGTGATGGTTTCCCCCAGTGATGCAAAAGGTAATTATTTCTAATTATCTCTGAGCAGGGATAGCAAGGTTTGGAGGATAACAGAGAGATAGAATGCTAATATTTCCTAAAATTAGAGGAAACTTTGGTGAATCAGGATGCCAGAAGGGAGGGCAATCAGTGGTGGCTGATTGATAATTTTTAGATCTACATACAACAGACCTTTCTACAACCAGGTTAGAGATAACAGTCAATACATTCAGAATAAGGAATTCAGTCTGTCCACAGTACACAGAAAAACAGATTTTTGTTTTAAGTAGACCTTAAATACTCCACCTTCCATATACTATCTGTGTAACTGTGGAAACTTACTAAGAACTTCTGAAGTTTAGTTTCATTTTTTGTGTAAGTGCAAAATTGGTGTGAATATTAAATATAGAATATAGCAGAATGACTGACCCATAATAGACATTGAAACTATCTTCAGTGACTCATCCAGTCTCATAGCTCTAAATATAGTCTATTTTCCAAATTAGATCGAATCTGAAGTACCTTTCTGAAATTCACATCCTTATATCCAGCTACGTACTCCACTTACCTACTTGAGTGGCTGTAGCACACTTCAAATTTTCATAGCCAAACCAAGCTCATGATCTAATACCCTTTTCTAACTCTGTTCCTTCTGTGAATTACCACAACATCACCAATAATGAATATATCTAATGGATAGCTCCATAATACTATTCAACTTCTCTGTTTCTATTTCCATTGAGAGATCAGCATTATTTTTCATCTGGTTATGACAACAGCTTCCAAATGCTGTACCTCCTCACTTCCTCTCACCCATCCCCACTCATCACCAAAGGTATGTCTAAACAGCACGGGTGAAATCCTTTAAAATGTAGTGTAAGTTCATGTCACAACTTCACTATGCTTAAAATACTTGTGCCTTTCCATCTTACTCAGTAAAAGCCAATATCAGTACTAGTACCCACAATGTTCTGAATGATTTGATTTCCATGCTAGATTTTTTTTACTTCTACTGCTTTCCTCCTGGCTCATTGTGCCTGTGATAGTTTGTATCTAGATATCCCTCCCCAAAGCCTCATCTGGTCATAGATGGGGCTTTTCAGAGGTGGCTGGATCTGGAGTGTGTGATGCTAGGAATAAGGGTGTGTGACTACTAAATTAGTCCACTGATTGATGTAGCATAGTTTTGTGTGTCATAATGGGAAGGCCCACCCTGGGTATGAGTGGTACCACTTGAAAAGTGGGTAGCCTAAAAGGGATAAAGGGGAGAGAATCAGGCTGCTGCTGCTCTTGCCAATAGCTGCTCATTGATTCCTGCCTGTCATGCCATAGACTGTTTCTCCTCTGCAATGCCCCTCTGGCATGGCACCCCACCTTGGAGCCAGCCATCTGTAGACTGAAGCCTCTACAAACTGTGAGCTGAAGTAAACCTTTCCTCCTTTAAGTTTGGTTGCCAGGTATTTTGTCTCAGCAATGAGAAAAGGCAACTAAAACAATGCCTCTCACTTACTTTCTGTTACCCCTGTAAAGCAAGCACAGACACTTCCTCAAGGACTTTGCACTTGCTGTCTAGCAGCACTTCTTCCACCACTCCACAGTGAATACCCACATAGGAAATCTCCTCATGTCTCTGCTCCAAGTTTATCTCTGTGAGGCCTTCTCTGGTGGTTTTATTTAAATATTCATCCCTTTTCCGCTTCACCCCCTCCCTTACTGAATATTCCTTTCACTGATTAATTTTTCTTCCCATAACTTATCAGCATCTGAGCTGGAATACATTTTACTTAATTATTTATTTACTGGGACTAAAACATGGTAAACACCAAATAAATGCTCACTACATGAATGAATGTGTAAATAGAAACGATTAAAAGTAAATGTCAGTTTTGTCTCTGCTCTACTTATTTCATCTAATAAAATGGAGGGGAAAAAGGACTATGTCTGTTTTCTATGCTCTGCCATGGAAGTAGTAATGAACAATAAAATTATGACCTTTTAACTTTTAAACTAAATTTAAAGGCTCATTAAATCTTGCTTAAAGCTGGAATTATGTACATGATACAGTGTTAAAATGTAAGTACGATGACATAAAAGCTCTGAACTCTTCCTGTGATGTGTAGTTCATATATAGTAAGTTATATGTGCCTATCTACACAAAGCCCAGACATGTTCTTGAAACATATGATTTTTTCTTGACATATAATACTCACCTGTGAGCTGAGTTTAAAACTCTGAAAAGAAAATCATAGTTCTGGACTGGGGCTGTGGATTCTGAGCTCAGTTGTAGGTTATTTGCCTACCTTACATGAGGCCCTGAGTTTGATTCCTAAATTACCATTGAAATCTAATTGATTAAATACAATAGATCTAAATCTACCTTAAATATATATGAAAATCTGAAAATGCTGTCAAGAAAATAGGCTTATAGGTTTATCTGAAAGTAAAAACATGCAGAAAAATATAATAGATAAAATAATTATTAATGGCTTTCTGTAGATGTTAAATTACAAATTGCTCACTGAATGGTGTGCCTATGTTAAAAAATGATACACAGATGGTTGGCTGACTGCTGTCCCTTCCTTCCATACTTCATTTGCATTCTAAGGCATCTTCTAATAGTTTTCCAAGTCTTATCCATGTGACCTGTCTTGTCAAAGAGGTGTGACTCAAGCCACTGGCTTTCAGAAAAGTTTTATAGACAAGAAAAAATTGGCTGATATTTTCATTTTTCCACTTTTACCTTTATTTTCCCTGCAATATAGATGCTACCTCAAATCAGAAATTATATTCAACTCTTTTTATGCAGAGTATAATTTAATTACTCAGATGTTCTCTTGCAAGCTTAAATTTGGAATGCATTGGGAGAAGAGGGAAGAGATTCAACCATGAATGAGCAGTGCATTGTATTTTGGAGCAGTACTGAAGGCACAGTATGTTTTAGAAGCATCACCTACTTCCCTTCTCATGGATCAGATCTAAGCAGGAGTCTCAGTGGAAACCGTACCGGCAACCTCCTGTTTCTGCAGCCAGTTCAGCAGCATTGGTCTGGAAGCATTGGTCTTGCATCTTATGCTCTGATAACGCTGTGGAATAATTTCTGGCATGTCTTATAAGTAAGGTTCCATCAGGAGACAGAAGCCACATAGTAACTTGAAGAGAAAAAGTTTAATATTAAGAGTTATAACTATACCACGGCACTATAGTAACAGTGATTGTTTAATAAGGAGTAAAGAGATCTCTAAAGAATTCAGGAGTAGCATACATAAGGCATAGTTACTACCCTTAATACTAAAATCAAGAACCCCTTCCCTAGGGTTTGAAGCTGAGACATACCACATGGAGAGGGTATAGTGATGGCTTACTGGATGGAGAAGAGGAGAAGTGTTTACAGTGTCCATTCCTTGATCCCAAAATAGGCAATGAATTGTGAATGTGGACCTAAAAGCTAACAAATAACCCACAGCAAACACATGCCCCTGAATTCTGACTTAAGCACCAACTTACAGGCTTAGGACTTGCGGTTCTCCAGACCGATAATTTTTTTTTTACCCAAATCTGTATGTATTCACTTATTTGCATTCCTCATTTCTCAGCTTAGGAACCACTCACAGTGAGGGCTTCCTTCCTTTTCTCCTTCCCTTTTTTTTAAAAAAATTATTTATAATAATAAAGTTATATGTCTTTATAGTATACATCAAAATGTTTGATGTATAGATGATAAATACAACTAATGTATACATATTTCTCATACTTATAATTTTTGTGGAGAGAAAACTTACAGTCACTGTCTTAGTGTTTTTAAGAATACAATATATTGTTAACTATAGTCACTGTGTTATACACTAGATCTCTTGGATTTACTCTACCTAACTTTAATTTTGCATTCTTCACCAACAGCTGTCCTCATCCCCACTCAATGACCCCAACCTCTAGGGAACAACTATTCTACTCTTTTCTTCTATAAAGTCAGTGTGTTATAGATTTCACAGATCCATGAGATCGTGTGGTATTCATCTTTCGGTGATTAGCTTATTTCACTTAACACAACGGCTTAAGATTTTGTATTTATTAACATGATTTTGTCTGCCAATACTATAAATTTGTTTAAGAAGTTAGGTTTGTTTTTCTCATACTGTGGAAGTACTGAAGTAGATGATCTAACAGTTGTTTCTGGCTCAAGCAAATGAGGACCTTGTATTAGCTTCTCTGCATTACATTTTGCTATCCCAATCACAGCACAGGGCAACTGCACTAGCTCTTTGTGTCTTATCCTCACAGGGCAGTGTGCTCAGTAGAAAATCAAATAAAGACTATCCTCATCATATTCTCCCTTTTCATCAGAGAGGAGGCTCTTTCTAGAAAGCATTGATATTTCACCTCCACTTCACTAATAGTTTTTCTCCATAATGTCTCAGAATTGTGTTTCCCATTCATCTACCTTCACTGTGTGTGAGGATTGGGAAACTGGCAAGAGACTGGCTTTTCCATCAGGGCTGAAGGAATGAAATGGATGTTGGGACTGCAGACAACCCTGTGCGCTTCACCAATACAGTGACCCCTACTGGTGACCCCAGGTCATTGTCTCTCACTTTGTCAAATACTGTCTTTTCTTCAGTATGATTTTCTGGATTTATCTTATTTAGTTATTTGCATTAATTCACTATCATCTCAATCTATTAGAATTAAGCCTCCACAAATACTAGAATATATGTGTTTAATTTGTTCTTAAGATAATGAAGGCTATATCCCATAAATATGTGTTAACTAAATGACTGTACCAAAGAATAATTTTAAATATTATCCCTTCTATATTCCCCTACTTTTAAAACTTTCTACTTTTGAAAATTGTTTACCCTTTGCTAATTTTCTTACTTCCCAAGAAATATATTTAAGGAGATAAATGCTAGGTCTCTTGTCAGAGCCACTTTCCTGCTACCCCACATATGTTAGGCTGGGACTCCAACTTTGAGTAAACCTGGGTTACACAGTAATGTTAAAGGGAAAAACTGCAAAACTTTAGTGTAGAGTTCTCAATGGGCTTTATTTTCAATTCTAGAATTAAATACTTCCTTCCATAAAAACAGAATGAGTGTTTTCTGATAGGCCCAACCAGAGTCTGGCTGTAGAAACCAGAACCAAAGCCAGAACCAAAACAACAACAAACCAAAAGATAAAATAAAAAACCAAAACACATATGGGTCATTTTGAAGTTACTTACTTACCTTGTAGGGTTGGAAATGGAGACAGGACAATGGGAGAATAACTGGTTGTTATCAGGTTATTGTGGGTTGCAGTTGGTCTGACTTATGACAGAGTTCCTTCCAGGAGAACATATGTGCACACACACACATGCATCCTTTTGGAACAAATACACGATATAAAGCATAAAAAGCACAAATACAGCAAGCTTCCACCTGTACTGTACTGTTGTCCACAACCGCACTGTACAGTGAGCACATGGCAGCACAACTGTGACAGTGTCCGGCAGATGCACAAGCTACTTCCCAATTTGTTCACATCTGGGAATGCTCCTCACACAAGGTCCATTGGCATCTCTGAAAGTTGGCAACTCAAATGTTCCTAAGTGGGACTTACTGTACTTTTTTTTTTTTTTTTTTTTTGGTATCAGGGATCAAATTCAGGAACCTGTGCTTGTGAGGCAGGCCTGGCACCACTCAGCTAAATCCCTGGCCCAACTTGCTGTACTTTTGCTTAAGGTGTATATATTCATAATAAATGAACACTTAGTTCTTTACTTTTCTTTCTTCTCCTGTTTTATTATAGGCAGTTAGTGGATTTGTTTTAGTTCCTTCAGCCTTATTCCTGAAAATCTATTAAGCTCTGTCAGTGAATTTGTAGAACTATTTGGCTACATTACATGTTACTATGGGCAACAGTTTTGGATTTTCCACCACTTCAAGTTTCTTCCAAGGGCTGATCAGACCCTCAGCAACCTTTTGGGAGGAATAACAAGGAATAAAAAGAAAGAGACAGATATAATTTTCAAGATATAAAGGGGGAACTGGGAGGAGACCTGCCTCTAGCCCACAGACTCAAATAAAATGCTGAGGTTGGCCCACTTTTATTAGCCAGTGAGAAGCACAGAGGGAGAGATACCACTCGTTTCATGGAACAGCTGCTATAGAGAATAGGGAGATAAGGATTAAATTAATGAGGAACCGGAGTTTCTCTGTACCCAAATGACTGTGTATTGACAACTGTCCTCAACAGATGCTGTTTTGCCTCAAAAGTGCCAGGTTATCAGCATTCAGCTCATAGCTGGAGGGCATGAGGCTTTCCACATACTTCCCTGTTCCTGAGGCAGGATAACCCCAACCTCCAGACTGTGGGATCTGCATTACACAGCTGACACCTCCACACGTTTCTCCTTTTCTCCAGATCCAAAGGCATTTTTCCCCTTTCCTGATAGCCTTCTAGAGGCCAAACAGCCTTCAGAAATAATCTCCTCAAGGCTCTTACAGCTTCTACCTGCCATCTAATTCCACAGCATATGCATATGTTTGGAGAGCTAAGGAAATGTTGCATATTTGAAGGTGGAAAATTTGTATAAGCAGGGAAAGTAAGCAAAGAATTCTGCTATAACAGCCAGGAAAATTTTCCTTGCAAAGGTAAAATTTGAGAAGAGTCAAATGCTGGACTGACGTATTAGAGTGACACCAAAGATGACTGAATTATTGTTATCATGTTGTTCTGAGGGGTAGGAAAAAACCAGAAATGACTGAAGTTGAAAAGACTAAACTCTAAATCTTATCCTTCATTCCATTTACCACATTTTCACATGTGGTACCCTGAAGTGAATCCACTGTAGGGTTTAATGGATGATCAGAGGGCTGACAGCAACCAAAATGAACCTCATCTATAGCATCATTTGTCACAAGATCATCCATATTGTGTTCTGTGACTACTGGATGCTCACTACAAATATTGTGAAATAATTCTAGATAATGTATATTTTGCAATAATGCACTAAAGAATAAAACAAAAAAACGATGGTCCCAGCACTGAAAAGAAAAAATAAAATGTCCAATACCCACTAAAAGCATAGAGTATTCAGCTTGACTTCCCAGGTGCTACTAACAGAATAATTTCATTGAACATTATTTCTGCTGCATTGCAGTGGAAATTCACTTTGTTACAGTTCTACTTCAATGGCTTTAGCTTGGTATTGAAAAGTTTGCCCTAGAAAATGAGAAAACTAAGTGATGGGAAAATTTCACAGTGTTTGGCTGACTGATAAATATGTTTATTTTAATGCTGGTAATACAGTGTGGATGAGAGGTCAGACAGAGTACATGTCAGGTAGTGGTTGTCTCACCAAAATATTTTTACAATTGTTGGTGATTGTTTCACTTGTAAAATAGCCGATATATGATTATCTGATCTTGGTACAAGCAGATCTATTCTTAAAATTCATAACTGATCAAGATACCTAGAAGTCCTGAGTGTAAAATCCAGGAAGTACCTGAAATGTCCTTGTTTGTTATGTATCTTACAATTACCACATGTCCTCAGAACTTTCCTCCTCTCCTGGCTGAGATCCTCTTCAGGTCTTTTTCTCTATCCTTTGAGAAGATTTTTGTTGTTGTTCTGAAGCCTGTTATTTGTATAAATAAATATAAATTTTTTCTCCTATAATAAAATAGCAGTGTTCATCACAAAATAGGAAATGCTTTGTGTTCAAATATTTGTAGCAACAAGGAAAGTGGAAAAATAAACTTCTCATGGGCCTATTTTTCCTACGTATTATCTTTGAGTATGTCAGAGCCTTTAAAGATGAGACCTGGCTTCATGTCTGTGTGTGTGCTTGCATGTATGCGTATGTGTGTGCTACCAAAGCCCTCCCCTGCTTGATAATAGAATCCTAAAGACATTTTGTTCATTAGCCTAAATCAGTTGGCATGTCCCTTGCAATAGGGTTAAAGCTGTTTCTCAGCATCTGAAATTCTACAAACAGAAATATCATTCTCTTCTTCAGAAACACTATTTAATTTAGGTGAAATATCAATTGTATGCCCACAACTTCTGAATTATAAGCCACCTGTGCATGGAAAAGATGTGTTCATGGTTTCCTCCCTGACTACTAGAAAGGTGAGACTACTCATTTCACAGAAGGAGAAACCAATTTTAACCTGAAGATTACTATGGCATACTGTATATAATGCTATTATAGACTATTGGACAATATTTATATTGATTTGTCTATGTTCTTCTTTCAACTCCAGACACTAAAGGATGTGCAATGGATCTCACTGGGAAGTCTATGATGAAGTCAGTGGGAGAGAGGGATGGATACTGGATGGGGTCTCACATAGCCAGGAGTTGCTTGAGTGATGGACCCCTCTCTGGTGATTTTCCACATTTCTTCAGGGAGCTGGTCCTTGCATGTTCCTATGGTGGGTGTAAATGTATAAGAGCCTACAGACGCAGTCACTGAAGCATATTTCAATTCTCTTGTTTTGCTATCCCATTAGCTTAAGGCATGTCCCATGACCATTCTTAGAGTTACAGAGCCCTGGAGTGTCAGAGGGTGAAATATTCAAAGGGGTAAAAAACAGGTATCTTAAATGTGACTGATCAGTCACAATGGGTTGGTCAATTTTGAGGGGTCCACAAAGCTTACTGAAGGAGATGTCACAAGGTCTGCTCTGTACACTCATCCCGTTTAATTTTTGCAATGATGTAGGTAGGTACTTCCTGTTTATAAGAGATGAAGATGCCAAGAAAGAGAAGGAATATAATTTAGTAAACTTGGAATCAGTCCCATGTCAGAATACAAAGCTGTTTATCCAGTCACAAAAGCAGAGAACTGGGGAAGTTAGGGTTACAGTTTCAGACAGGCAAAAGAACAATAGAAACATTAGGAGTGAAAGAGCACAGTGTTAAAATAGCTAACCATGTCTTGGCTATGTTAATAAATTAAAAGAGGATTGAATATCCCAAACTGTTCCAAATTCTGCAGTGTTAGCCAGTTTCAAAATACTACTGATTTTTTCTGATACAGAATTTTCAAATTACATCTCTTTTCATGCCCAAAGATTTCCATGCACCCTTCCAAAATGGCCAGTGAGGATTTGCCAAACTCTCTCATGCTTTCCTTAGAAATAGGGTTTCCAAATGTGCTACAGGAAATATTTTTGGCTACCATAAGTACCTGTAAAATTAAGGGGGGTTGTCATTCACTTAAAGTATTTATAACATAAAAATATCTGACTACTTTCTAAAATAAAACAACCAGCCCATGCCCACCTGTGTCCCGCTAGTCAGGAGGCTGAGGCAGGAGCAGCGCTTGAACCAGTAGTTCAAGAGTAGGCTGGGCAACACATTGAAAGCCAGTACTTGTGTTCTCTCTCTCTCCCTCTCTCCTCCCTCTCTCCCCCTCTCTCCCCCTCTCTCCCTCTCTCTCTCTCTCTCGCCCTCTCTCTGTCTCTCTATCTCTCTCATAAACTCATCGAGTCATCCATCTACCCATCCATCCACAGATCAGTTTTTGATGGCACAAAAGTAAGCAGAAAGGTCACAGCAAAGGTCGTAGCAAAATCAATCTGAAGAGTAGAGATATTGTACACATACTGCACTTAACTGGCTGACTTTAATAGTCTCAGCATTAAATAGCATCTGTTTAAAAAGACCTACCTTACAGAAAAAAATGAATTGTAATAATAATGACTGTTGACTTTATAAACCACTGGTTGTTACACAGAACCATCTCTTTGTCTGTCTGTATGTCTCTCTCTCGCCTGAATATATCTTGAATAAATGAATTAAATCCTATAATACACTGAGACAAAGGTAAAGTCATAGGAGCTCATGTACAAAAACAGAGGCAACAGCAAGAAAAAAACAAACAGTTAACATCACAGGAATCATATGTATGCTAATTTCAATGAGAATATACATTCTAGAGCTGCTTAGAATTATACTCCATATGATTGGTACAATAAATCTGATTCTTGAATGTCGGAAAAAGTAAATCAGTCAATAGCTGAGGAGAACACAAGGTTTTCCTGTTAATGCCATCCAGCAATTAACCATACAGTCTTCTTTCAGGCCCTCTGAGAATTCTAAGCACTCTTTCTTTTTTTTATTCCTTTAAGCACAAAATATTTAGACAGCTTCAAGCATCCAATATAATTTTCTTGTCAATATTGACCAGACTGTCAGCGATTCTTCATCTCCAGGCTGTTTGAAGTAACGTGACCTGGAACCCTGGGCTTTTCCTCAATATTAAGCTGATCAAAGCAAACCAAGAAGGCAGGAATTTCCTATCCCTTCACACTTCTCATCTCTGGAGACTCTTTTATCTCAGACATATCGTAGCTCTTGATCTGGAGGCTTTTGTTCCCTAAATCAGAAAACTTACCCTTCACTTAGGCCCCCACCCCTGCAAGGTCCTGGGGGGAATGCTGCCAGTGGAGAGTTGGTAAAATTTTGTAATTTTATGCAGTATCAAATACCTGTCAACTTAAATTTTAGTTGACTCTTCAAACCTAGATATATACTTACTACTTGTTAGTTTTCAAAATAAATTAATTGCTTCCTGTATAGTGCACATAATTTTGAATTGCTTGTTGTTCATGGCCTACCTTTGTTTCTCAACTGAGAAGGAGGGCTTGGCCCCAGGGCGCATCGTGCTTTCTCTGGGAACAGTTTTCCTCCTCACCAATAGGACAAAGTCATGCAACAAACATATGTGGTGGATAGAAATTAGATACAGCTCACTGAACAGTGGTCTCATAACACAGAATTGTCTTTCTTGCATGTTAAGACTTAGAAAGTTAAGAAATTCCTACATAAAAAAACAAAAAAATTAAAGTCAAATTGTTAGTATCAATTTCTCTATAGCTTTGTTTTTGATTTTTAATTTGTATTAGTCCTTGTTTGCAGTACATAACGCTTATATTCATTGTAGGGAATTGGTTTATATACAGAACACATTTCAATTCTTTTTTTCCCTTCCCTCCACCCCTTCTTTTATTTTGCCAGCATTGGATCCATTTATTTACCTTTTAAGTCATTCTAAATTTAATTATAATATGTACTGATTAGCAACCAGACTAATTTACATACAGAAAAACAGTCTGCTAGTTATCATGAAGTTGCAAAGCAGCATAGAAGTGCTCAATGGAAGTAGGTGTGATTGCACACACCTGTCATGCCAGCCACTAGGGAGGCTGAGGCAGGAGGTTTAGAAGTTTGAGGACAGCCTGGGCAATTTAGTAAGACACTCTCTCAAAATTAAAATGGAATCTGTTGTAAAAATGGACCAGTGAATAAAGATAATTTAAGGGTTTGTAAAAAACAAAACAAAACCTCAAAGGACTAAGAATGTACCTCAGAGGCAGAACACTTTTCTAGCATGTGTGAAGCCCTGGATTCAATCACCAGTACAGAAAAGCAAGCAAACAAATGAATAGAAAAGGTAGGAAATAGCTACAGTATGTCTTTTAAGGATAATTAGAATAACAAACCACCTTCCCCCATTTATCATTCATTCATTCAGACCTATCTGACTGGACACACAATAGGATCCAGATTGTGGGGCTGGGGTAAATGTAATAGTGATTCAGTTATTCAAACATCCATAGCATATGGTTGATTATGGAGGAAAGGATAAAGAGAAAAGGAAAAATATTTCTTCCCCTTTCTCTTGAAGCCATGCTAATAATATATGATGAAATCCATAAAGATAACAATGTGGATAGAGGAATGTAAAGGCAGAAAGAATCTAACAATTATGAGAAAACCCCTGTGCTTTATTTGGTGAATTACATGTAATATCATAAGCATTCTTCAGATAATCCTAGTTAAAATTGAGGAAACCAAGTCAGAAGGAGCTCTGTGTTTATTCAGGGAAGCTGGCAGGATTTGGAGGGATAGATGCTGCTCTCTCAAAGTCCTACCAGTGGTGGCAATCCTTTGGCACCTGTGGCTGTTTGTATCCTTGAAAGCTCAAGATTTGCCATCACTGTAGGCTTTCTCTCCACTCTTTAACTTACGAGTCTTTTGCATTCAGATTAGTCTACAGTTACATTTCCTCCCTGCTCACCTACCTTTCCCTTGGCAATGCCTACCCATCCTGTAGCTCTCCAGTTAGATGACTTTTCTCCCTGTAAGCCTCCCCTGTGAGTCTGATATGCCCAACCATGGCAAATTCTCAGTTTGGCAATGGCCCTATGGGTTCCTTTACACTTCCATAGCTCTTATTCACTTGAACGGTCAGTAATTGGTTTATGGCTTATAACGTTCTTATGTGAATAAATAAATGAGCTTGCACATGAAATTTTCCTTGGTATTTTAAGAGTATATGCCATAAATATATTACAGGAAAACACTAAATTCCTGTTCATAAAGCCATTATTTTTCTGTAGCTGGGCATCCTAAGAAGGATTTGGAATGTTTCATCTTTAAAATAGTGGATAGGGTCCTTTGCCTTTTCTAACCACAGATGAGGTTATTCTTGAAATCTATTGGGTATCAGGGGTAAAACAACAACCGTGCTTTTCCTCCAGTTCCCGTTCTTAATCCAAATCTGTTTTTCTAGCTTGTAAATATAGAGTACGCCTAATGAAATATTCCAGAATTGTTATCTTCAACTAAGCACATTGTACAAAATGTTATCATTGTCTCTTTCCCTTGGCATCTGTTCTTACTTTGATCATATGAAAGAGTCACGAACAGGAATCTCCACCTGCATACACTGGTCCCAAGGTGCCCTCCAAGAATCTCTAATTTCATCATTCACCCATATCTTAAATCTGATATCCTCCTCCTAGACCAGAGTCAAGGGCTTGAAGTATTTGTCTTAAATCTTTTTCCTTTACCTGAAGCTAATATTGTATTTATTTTTCCAAAGAGAGTTGTTCTCCAATCTGTATCTGTTTTAAAAGTGAAATGTAAATGTTTCTGTTTCCTTATCACTTGGGACAAGCATGGCTTCCCAGGTAAACAAGTTTATATTATGTGTTATCACTACATCATAAAAATTAAGATGATAAATTCCAAATGATAGACTGTTTCTGTGTATTGTAATCAGATCTTTCCGATGGCAAGTATAAGAGCTTCTGTAGAAATTTCTATATGTAGAATTGCTTGAGCAACGCAACCATGAAATTAAACTTTGCCACGATGCACTTTAACTTATTTGTAAGTGCAGCCAGTTTTCTTACCTTAAAGTAGAATACAAAAGTGATATATGTGAAATGATACAAATGAGCAAAAACTCTAATTTATTTTCTCAGACTGACAGTTGTTAGAAAAGATGACCTAACATAAAATAGCATTATTTTTGTGATATCTTATAGTTCTGCTATAGAATTTGTGTAAAGAAAAATGCTCTCAAAATGGCAAATACTATGTATGTAAAAAGGAGATCTCATCAAGGACAAATGTTTTCCAAAAATATTGCCACCGTACTAATTCTCATCTAATAAGCCTTAAGAAATGCAATGATCTCATATTTGTCTGATTGTTAAAAATGTAGAGGTGGCTTAACAAGTATTTTCACATCATGTGTGCTTTGTTAGATGCTAAAACAGGTTTTTTTTTTTAGAAAGTGGTATAATTAAAATAGAATGGTAAGTGCCCTGGGGAGACATCACAGCTCTAGTTAAATATAAGTGAAATTTCACAGCTGTTAGCCAAAATTTCTAAATGTATGCTTACTTTTGAAGTCCTACTTTAAAAACAAATTTTCAAAGTATTTTCTGAAGATCTTTTCAGTGATTCTCTTTCATGTAATAATCTGCTTCATTAGAAGAAAAACCAAATGTTCATTATAATAAAGAAAAACAATTTCATTGTGTTAAGACTAAGCTTCCTAAAGTTTTATAGCAAAGTTGGATTTAGCTCTTCCATACTCACTCACCTTTGGAACTCAGGGGCCCAGGATTTTATTAGTCTGACTCTTTGGTTCAGAATGTAATCATGATTATGTATGCATGTCCCTGTTTCATTCTTCCTCTTATAGTAATGAAGTGAGCACCTGCAAAGCCACTATGTAGAAGGAAGCCAGGATCTCCAGATTATCCCAATTTAATCACATGTCCCCCTTACTCTATCACCCTTCGACATCTTATGTCATAGAAAAACACAATCAGCAGAGCTCTCAATGACAGAAACAGCCTTTTATTGAAAGGCAAAAGTTTGCATTTGGTGTGCTTTTGCAGTCACTGTGATCTTTGCTGTTGTACGCAAGCAACAATTTGTCAAACCTTGGCCAGGGTAGCTTGGCTTACGTGCTGACAGGGAGGGCTCTGTGTGCCCACTGCGTGTGCCTGCCATGCGTTCACCACTACTCTCAATTCTAGAGTACAGATCCCTGGAATCTACATTACCACTGTTAGCTTTCAGACTATTTCCAAGCTGAAGATATAGTCTTCATTAATATGAATGACAGTTACTGAATTTCGGCAGCCTCTGATGGTAGAGTAAATGAAAAGTATGAAGAGAAGGCAATATGGCTTGGTCAGAAGTCTTTAGTTACTGTCAGGGGTGAGGGTACAGCTCAGTGGTAGAATACTGTGTGTCAGGCTATGGGTTCAATCCACAACACTGCAAAAAAACCCCATAAAACACCTTCAGTGTCATTCATTTTGCTTAAGATGACAGTTTCATCCTTTTTTTAAATGGAGAAATAATATTTCATTATGTATATGTACTGAATTTTCTTAACCTGTTCATGTATCTGTGCACATCTTGGCAAATTCCATGTGGCTACTGTAAAAGATGCATATGTTAAATAATTATGTTTTTCACTTGAATGTAATGATTCTCAGAATTCTTTGTAGTAGAAAACAAAGGATCATGCTTCAGTTACTGACATAATTGAAGCTTGGGGAGTGTAATCTATTCAAAAACTTTGAATCATAAGTTTGTATACCTGAAAATATTTCACATTTCAATCTACAACCTGCACCATAGTATAACCTTCACTATCTCTAACTTCCAGGACTCTGTGTTAGAGTTCAAATTTATCCTCTACAACTTTCAAAACGTACAATCATTTTACAGGTATGACATGAGCTTAGCGTCAATTCCATGATTTCAGGAGACCTAATTTCTCTAAGTCTTTAAGAGGAGGTGATTTAATGTTTGGGCGGATGTTGCACACACTGCTCAATAGAAAGCCAAACTTATTTCAGTTTGTTCTTCAAGCTGAGAAAAAGAGGAATTTGAGGCACCTGGATGTGGTGCATGGGACTCATCCCAATATATTTGACTTACATCCAGCGTTCTTCAGTGTCTCTGAACTGGGTGAAAAGCATGCTTTCATTTCACTCTCGGTGGCAGTTTCCTGTTTTCACCAGTTTTACCTTTCATCTGTTGTCACCGTCGCTATCTTTCTGACCCAAAACACCAGGCAGAAAGCACTAGGCCTACAGCACGAGGCTTGAAAGGTAGATTGTTTTGAGGTGACTTTTGGTGCTGATCTGTAAGTCATGGCGAGGCATTATCTACCAAGAGTAGATCATTTAAAAGGAATAAAACCACTTTTCCTAATGGAGCTTCCATCAGTCCTTTCCCAGGATAAAACCCACCGTTTATCATCTGTCCTGCACCGTCTCACCCCCACCTCTTCAGTTGCTGCCTCACTCTCCGCAACTCCCTGAGAGTTGCACTCGGAAGACTCCTGCTCACTTATCCTGCACAGAAATTTACTTTCCTTTTTATTCTTCCTCATGGAGACCATGCCCTGGGTATTCCACAAAGGAAAGTTTCTTTTAAGCTTTTGAGTACAAAAAGTTATCTTCTCTGCGAAGTCTGTATCTTGCTCACACTTCGTTCTCCTTTTATATACATTAATATGCACCTTTATTATTTTAGCTCTTGTCAACAATTATTGTACCGTGGTGCTTGTTACACCTATTAATAGTATTTACTTCATTCAGACATGGCTTTGTTTCTCTAACACTGGTTCTGCACAGGACCTTAAGATCTGATCTGGCAAATTATTTTACCAGGAGGGCACTGAGAAATAAAAGTCTAAGGTTGGACAGCATGTAATGTGGTTAAAAAGAATGTAGAATATTTGTTTACTTACCCAATTTTGGTATCTATATAATTTTGTTAAATGTGTAACTGTATTCACTTCTGTGTTTTAGATTCTTAGATAACCCTAGGCATGACTATAATGGAGACATGAAATGCAAGACAAGGACATAATTTCTGGTAACTTAAATTCCGGGCTCTCCTCCTTGGACTCTGTGGTAAATTACCCGAAAAGTCATTGTTACTTACTTCTTATTATCTTCCCTTATGAATATGAAAAAATAGTAAAATCCAGGTATTAGCTGGAGCTTATGACTTTCTAGATAATTACTTTGTTTTGTAAGTGGATGAGAAATATATTCACCATGCTTTAATTGTGCATTAAAGATTGCTTCATTCTCTAATTCTTTTGAAAAAAATAGAAAAGAGAAGTACAGATCACCCATGCAAGTAGTTTCCAACATGTGGAGCAAAAAGCTTGACAGCAAACGGGGCCTTTTCTTTAGGTGAAAGGTGAGAACAGTTTATTTTCTCATGTTAAATAGGTAGTGGTGAGTACACTCTACAGAGCTGTGATGAATCTCTATTTGGTAATATGTTTTTCCTCTTTGATCTTCCTTCTCTGTGGTGAGATAAAATCACTATAAGGAATGAACTTGAGTATTTATTTTGAATTAATAAGTTCAAATTTAAACACTCAACATTTCATATGTTGGTCTTATTTTTTAGAGTAAATAAAATATTGATCCATTAAAACTTCTCTATGATAAAGTGCGTAGATGTTGATTGTTAATAGGCTTTGATTGTATTACTCTCCTCTGATCATTTTCTCTTCTATAATAGTATTCATTCTAGTTTCATGTACTCTTCTTTTTCTTCCTAGACCCCACATTTGAAGGAAAACATATGATACTTATCTTTCTTATTTAATAATACAATGATCTCCTATACAGTATATGGACTCACCCTAGTGCTCTTTAGTGGATAAATGGATAAGAAGCTGGGATTTATACCCAGTGGAGTATGTTTTATTCAGCTATGAAGAATGAGATCATGCCATTTGGAGGACAATGGATGGAACATGTTAAGTGAAATAAGCCAGACTCAGAATATAGGTTCTTAATTTATTAATATCACTATGTTCAGTTTATGCTTATCCCTATCTCTGTTTAAAATCTTTATTTTGGAAAATGCTTAATTTCATTTTTCAAAACCAGTTAAAGCCCCTGGAGTAAGGAATACGCTCTATAATAATAAGTTATGTAGCATTTAGTGGATATTTTTGAGGTAGCCAGCACCGTGCTCTGCCCTTTCGGTATACCTGTCTGTCTCATATACTGCTGTGACCTTGAAGAAATTGGGAATGGCGAGAGAAATCAGTTGACAAAGACCACACAGCCAGTAACTAATGTACTGGAATTTAAATTGCAGGCTGGATGATTTCAGAGCCTACCCTCTTAAACATTATGGTCAGGGAGTCATGGAGAAGACCTGCTTCATTTGTAGGAGCACAGAGCTGCCAGCCCATGAGTGGGACAAATGACACTGCTGAGTAATTATATTCACACAGTCATGGAGGGGGCAGTGGGGACCACCCACCACTGGCCAACTGCAGGAGGACTTAATGCTAGAAAGATAATCACATTCAAGAGCTGTGGTGAGGATGGAATGAAGGTTATTCAGATACAGTGTTTAATCAGGCGATAGTATGCTCCGAATGAGTGGATCACGTTGGCCTGAAGGACAAATGGCACCAGGGCTGAAAGCACTGGGTTTAAGGATTTAAAATGTTGCACTGCTCTTCGGGAGCCTCCCATGGGGTTTTCGAGAGAGCCTGACTGACAATGTGATTGGCAGGGCGTGAGTCAAGTAGGCTGTGTCTGCTGTGCATGTCCCTCCCCATTGTTCATTCTGTTATAATCCAACGTGTGTGGTGCAGTCCGTGTGCGTGATCTTTCATAGAGTTCTAAGCAAAGGAAGGTCATTGCAGGTCATGCCAGGAGGCATGGCACAGATGTGTCCTGGTTTGGGATTTTGGAATCTTCCAGGGCAGGTTCAGGGATCTTTGTTCTTCTTCTCTGCCTCCGACTAGCAAGCTTAGGACAAAGGTCCCAGGGTTGGCCCTGAAGTGATGGCCAGGTTCAGGCTGTAGAGGCTAATGGGCCATCACCTCCCATTGTGCTGTCCAAAGTAACACGACCTTGAAGAACAAGCCAGCCCTTTAGAAATTAGCACAGCAAGATGAAGTGACTTGCTGTCTTCCCTTAGTTCATTTGAAGTTCTGGATTTAGAAACACAGCAGTTTTTTAAAATTTTTATTTAATTTTTTTCTTTTTCACTTTTATTAGTATATGTTTACAGTACATATTGACTGCCTTCGCTGTAGGAAATTGGTAAATGTACATAACATATTTCAATTCTTTTTTTCCTCTTCCTTCTACCCACCTTTATTTTCCCAGCACCAGCTTCATTTTTCTTATAAATCCTTCTAAAGCTAATTATCATATATGCAGATTAAAAAGCAGATTAATAGGCCAAAGAAAGTATAAAACTTGTAAGACAATTGTGCTAAGTCAGGGTACACTTTTAGATAGATTGTCTGTGCTGGGTTACAATACTTATTTATCTTTTTCTTTTTAGAAAAGCAGCAGTTCTATCCTTAATAGTTTTTCTTTTATTATTTCACTCATTCTTTCTGTACTGAGCCAAAAAAGGTATGGGATTAAAAGAATACCAAAATAGTTAAGATGGAGAAGAAAGATTGCCCCATGCATGATATACAGCTATATAAATTCAACTCCTAATTAAAATCTATTATTGATAGCTCTTTTTTGGGGAGGTACCGTGGATGAAACTTAAACTCTATTATTGAAGTACTATGGCCTACACTTTTATCCTTTTGTTTTTCCTATTTTGATAAAATTGTATCTGCATTGAATCTTTCTTATTTCCAGTTGATTTATTCTACTGTCTTTTAGTGTAATTTCTTAAGGTAAACACTAAATTGTTATATTTCATTTCTAAATTTTTTGGCTGTAAATTTTTGTCTGGTAACAGTGTTTATATATTTTTATAAATTCCTCCCTAAACTAGAGAGAATCTAATTCATGATTTTTCCCTAACTAGAAAAAATGTTTTTCATGTTTTTATTCTCACTGATCACAAGTGTTCCAATCCAGCCTGGACTACCTCCCAAGTTCAGCTTCAGCCTGAATTACGTCATGATACTCTGTCTCAAAAGTATCCAATATATGTATAAAAAAAAAGGATAATGATCATATTCCTCTTTGTAACCATGAAAAATTCTCAAATGGACAAACAGATACCCAGATCTTACATAGCAATTTTTTTTAATCCAGAGTATATGTGACTATTACAATCAAAACAAATAATATAAACATTGGGATAGGGTGACACATGAACATATAAACAGATAGATACAGTTATTTATGAAAATTACAATTTCTTGGTTCTTCCTGATTGTCTTTAGAACTTAATATTTTGAAAATAATTTTATTAATTCCTTTACTCTTTTGAATTAGCATTTGTATATATAAACTCAATATACTTAATTTACTACAAAGATGTGGATGATGTTATTGCAAACAAAATATACTGTATGTCAGTAATTGAAAAAAATCTGACATTCTTTCCTTGAGTGTTGAGAATAAGAAGTAACTATCTCAAGTTTATTGTCATATCATGAGAGTCTCATTGGAGTTGCTAAGTTTCACTGTGGGAACAAGATTTCTTTCAATACACTAACACAATTCGAATTTTAGGAAGAGTTCCTTATGAAAATGTCTTACTCTCCTGCTTTCTTGCTCTTTCTTTTTTGATCTATCTCTCCTTCTTCCATTTGCTAGGTTTGAAGTGATACAGTTTCAATAGGGTCACAAGGTAACATTAGTTGATATATATTAGCAGAGACTAATACAAGACCACCTGAGATTTCTATTACTTTGAAAATAATGGTAAATATTTTTAATTCATTATTTGATGGTAAAAGCTTTCAGCTATAGTGTCTATTTTCCCAACACTTCTGTTACTTCTCAATATTTTAATATAGAAGTTAATTTTTTCCAATATTGCACTTTTCTACAAGAAGAAATGTCAGCTTTTAGATCTACACTACCAGTGTAGCAATTTTGTGATGTTAATGAAAATTGCAGCAAAACTAAAACACATGTCTTTTCTGCTATGATGATCAAAGCCACACAGACACACATGCACACATGCATGTGCACACACAGCTCTACAAAGCTTTGACTAAAGAACACCCTCTAAAATGCCATTTTAGAATGGAAAAACGATGACAATTTTTAGTAGTCATAGAGAAACTTCACATACGTATTTCCAAAATGGAATAATCTAAGGGACATTAATGCATTCAGTCTGAAGTTCCCCCTGCCGCCTCGCAATTTTGGAGGTTGAACCCAGGGTCTTCACACTGAGCTACAGCTCCAGTTCTTTTCTCTTTGTTGCTGTGAAGTCAGGTTCTTGTAAGTCATCAAGTTGCCTAAGCTGGGCTCAGAACCATGATATTCCTTCTTCAGTCCCCTAGAATTTTGGGATTATAGGCTCGCATCACCACTTCTGGTTTCAGTCTCCCATTTTAATCTATTTACCTTTTTTTTTCTTTCATAGAATGTGGAATAGGAAAATATTTGTCATAATCAGAAACAAGTATTCTTGAAAACTGGGTGTAAAGCAAGCAATAGAAAGCAATGCTTTCAGGGAACTAAGGGAAAGCAGCATCTATCCAGAAAGATCAATAAAACATAGCTTAATACATCTGTCTTCTTATAAACACACGTGGACTACAAATAAGAAACAATTAAAAGCTATGTGGTATTTGTCTTCAGCCTTCATAAGGCAAATATTCCTACTTCCATACAGACAACTAAATGTTCAGGAAGGAATACTAAATATTTGTACAGCAAAGAATTTCCTCCCAACTTAGTTTAAATTAGCCTTGAGATTTCAAGAACAAATTGTTAATCCATGATATATTTTCTTGTTGAATTTGTCATCCCTTTTTTGCATCTATGTGCCTTTTAGTGGAATTAGAGAGGGTTTTTCCATAAGGAGATTCTTTAAACGCAGATACTATGAAATACCATATGCTGTATAACAACTATTTCACTTCTGGATTCTAATAGATACTGCTTATGGACATGTGAACCTTATCCAGATTATGTTACTAAAAGTTATTTTTAAACAATTTGCGTGAATTAAATCTTATTTTAAATGTACCAGAGGAGTGTGTTATTATTAGGAATCTTGTGATGAACACTTTAAGTTCTAATTTATTTTTTAAATTGTGACTTCTGTACTGCTAACTGAAATTAGGTGCCACATATATTGGATAAATGTTTGAAGAAAACAGTGTATGACACTTATAGAAGTAGAGGATTTTATAGGAAGGAAGTCCTCAAATGGCCTCACGTTGCTTTGATGATGCTACCATAATACAGAGTCTGACCTTGAAATTTACAGGCTTGGAAGTTTGAGTTTGTCAGTGCTGTGACAGTAGATCTCAGGAACATTAACAAAGTTCACAGAACTGTTTTATTAAATCAGGACAGTAACTTTTTTATAGCTGTTGAAAAATATTTCTTTTATATAATCTAGAATATTTATACAAACATGAGAGCATTCTCCCATTGGAAGTAGAGGATGTTATGTGAGAATCATTATAATAAAGTTGTTTTGTTGTAATTGAACTAAAAGACAAGGACTATATGATATTGTATTTTTTCTCTGCATCTTCCTACCTTAAAAGCTTGGAGATGTTACTAATTAATCAAGGTATTCTTTTCCATTAGGCTTAGGTTGAATTTTGGAATGCTGATCAACACAGTCTAGGAAGAGATTCAATTGATTGGAACTGATATGAAAGTTGACATCTGTGCTAGCTTTCCATAACTGTAACAAAATGCTTCAGATAGACAGCTCAAAAGATGAAGATACAATTTGGCTCATGGTTTCACAGGGTAAAGTTGACAGTCACTGGCTCCATTGTTTTGTGCAGAGAGCCAGGGAAAGGAGCCAGGGGCAAAATACTCCACCAAGCCACACCTCCAGTGACCTGCTCCATCCACTTCAGCTCCACCTTCTAAGCCCATTCAACTAATGAACTTTCCAATGGATTAATTCACTCAATGAAATCAGAGGCCTCATGATATGGTCACTCCATCAACTGGCAACCCAGCCTTCAACATAACTGTTTGGAGGACGTTTTAGATCCCACCTGTATCAACTGTCTTGGGTAGATCTTTTGTTTTGAGCTCCTATGCCCTTATGAGTTGTATTAATTTTTCCCCAAAAATCTTTTTCTGATCTACAAATAACTTTTTTTTTTTTGGTACCAGGGAATCAAACTTGGGACCTTCTGCTTGCGAGGCAGGCGGCAGAACCACTGACCTAAATCCCTGACCCTACAAATAACTATTGATTTCAGGAAATCATATCACAGCTGTTCTTATTTTCTGCTGCTATAAAATGGAGTTGTACTAAATAGTTTTAAAAATAGGTTCCCATTACTGTGTAACATTCTTATATTTATCCAAAACCCTGTAAGCCAGAAGTTTTGCCTACCTGTAGTAATGATTCAGAAATGAAGTGAATCTGTGGTTATTTGCTGCCTTGTACTCTTTTATAGGTCATCTGAGTCCAAATATTGGCTTGGTAAGGAAGAATGTCTTAAGTCCTTAGTTATGTTTGCTCTAGACTAGAAGAAAGTAGAATACTTTGCGAGTATTACCGAGTGCTGCCGTATTTTCTAGGTGTTTGCCATTATTCATTTCTAGATTAATTACTATCTCATGTATTTGTTTAACTAGAATAGCCATTATCTGTCAAGTCTGAGAACAGAAAGAACTGAAACAAGTTTGAAATCACAGGTACTATATTCTGGAAGGTGTTTCTCTGTAAAATTGAGCATATTCCCAACACGCTGACTGAATATGGGCAAAGCATAACAGTTTTCTATTATCATGTTTATTATCAGTATGTGTCTAATAATAGCAAATGCCTCTTATTTATAGAGCCTGCAGAGTATCATGAAACAGTGTATATTTTAACGATGAAAAAGATTTCTCATTACTGAAATGTGCTTGTTTTATAATTCAGGGTCTTTGGCTCTGTACTAAAACAATTTCACAGATTTTATATCACATACTTCCCTGAATGTCTGGTGAAGGCAAATAGTGTGAGGTTCTGATTGGTGTTAAATAGTGAATCCTTTGGCATAGATAATTGTTCTGTATACAATGCTAATACAATCTTCATTTCTTTCTTTTCATTCACTTAAAATTCTTTCCACTTGATGTTTTTCATTTACTTTAAGTAGAATATTCATCAGCCATGCTCATTTAAAAGATATTAATGCTCTTTCTTCGCTCACTCTTTTAGTCTTGCTGAAGATAGATGCTAAATGTCATTAGAATGAATAGTGTCTCTTTAGTTTCTTAATAAATGTCCATATGGTCCATGAAAAGTATTTGGCCTGAAATAGAAATTTCAGACATCTCTGCTCTAAAAGTAGCAGGCTTCTCTCTGCTGCCTGACTGAACTACCATTTACATTTTGTATAATATGGGCAGAAGGCAATTTTAATTTAATATATAAATGTACAACTTCAGCTCCCACTAGCTGTAATATGGACTCCATAATTTTATTTATTTATTTATTATCAGCAAAGCCTGCATCCTGTGAGCTTCCGTGGTAGAAATGCACTGTGCAGGGAGTGACTATTAGGCTATGGGAGAAGATGAAAGTGGCTTGAGATAAATAAAAAAGCAATTACCTAGGCCTGGAAAAGTTATACCACACATTTATTCAGGAGGCATTTAACTTACTTGGGCTCCATTTCAATGAATTGTTGTTCCTTTTCCATTTTTCCTAATATATGCCAAGTCAAATGGGAAGAGGCAGAATGACGTTTCACACCCTAGCAAGTCAGAAAATTTTGAGGACTTGAGACAGCAGCCATTAGAGGAAAAACAAAAACACGAAGATGTCCTTCATTCCATTTCCAGCACAGGACACTGAGGGCAAAGCATTTAAAACTGCAACATAACCGAGAAATATGAGACACATGGATGGGAGCTAAGCACATTTCCCACAAAGCTGATGAGGAAAGGGAGGGTGGTTTTGACAGCTACAACCAAAGTTCTACTTGCAAGGTTCACAACTGGTAGCAAGGAATAAAATAGTAAGAAGAATATATGGGTTAACAGTGCTACTTCTATTTTTTATTTTCAAATGGACTAATGTATTTATATTTTATTCTAGCTTATTTCCTGCAAATTCTCCCTCTCTCTCTTTTTTTTTTTTTTGGTACCAGGGATTGAACTCAGGATCTTCCACTTGTGAGGCAGGTGGCGGCATCTCTGAGCTAAATCCCCAGACTGTTAAGCAGTCCCCTTGTCCATAGAGAGATCTCTACATGAAAGGTTGCAGAATGGAGCAAATTGAATAAAAACAGAGTGAAGGAAGTTCAGTTGAGAAAGGTACCTCTACACATTATATACATAACTGTGTGTGTGTGTGTGTGTGTGTGTGTGTGTGTATTGTAGTCAGGGTTCGCAAGGGAACAGATTTAATACAGGACTCATACTTTATAGGGTTATTTTATAATGTTCACCCAAAAAAGTCAAATGGAGAGGAGTGTGAGAGATCTAAGTGCTAGAGACTCTAATAATCTAACCGAAGGCCTGGATCCCATGGCAATGTCCTCCATGAGTCCAGCCAGAGGCCCAGAGCCCATGGCAATGCCTCATGCAAGTCTCTGCACCGGAAAGGCCCAAGGGCCGGTGGAGGAAGCTAAAAAATCTGCGTCAGTGGGGTGAAGAGTCTGTGTCCCCAGGCGGAGGGATCTGCACTGGAGCTGGGAAGTGACATTCAAGGTGAAGACCAGAGTTGCTTAGTTGCCCAGGCTGGGCTAGAACTTGCATTTCTCCCACCTTAGCCTCCCAGGATCCGCAGATGCCCAGCTCATTCCTTTGCCTTATACGTTGGTTTTTTTTTTTTTTTTTATTCTGTACTTTGTAAGTGGGATTTATTTCCTAGTGCTTCAATGAATATTTCTTTGGGGAATTTCTAGATTTTCCTTTTTGTTTCTCATCAACTGTGATGTGGCTAAGTAGGAAGAGCATAGACTACCTCAGAAAGAGACCTGTTTAATTTTGTCAAGTATTGCTGTGATGTTTAATTGAGAAGTATTTGTGAATACCTTGAATATATTAAAATCATTGTAGGAACAAGTCATAGTTTTTCTAACTTTATTTTTTGTTTTCCTGCAGTGTTTCATGTTAGTTTCTGTAATGTCAATAACTGGACATGGAACACACTTTACTACTATAAAAGAATGGCTGTCTTGGATGAGGTGCAAAGCCATCAGACATGAATGATGACTATATGTTTATTGGGACCACTCAAATCATTAGCAATAAAGAAAACTGGAAAATTATGCTATAGGTGGATTTTTTAAACTTGTGGTTATTTGACATGCGAAAGAAATATACTTTAGTTTTATCCATTAATCATAGTATCCAAGTATCCTAAATTTTCAATTTGATAATTGTTGGAGGGAAATAGAGTTGATACTAGTGGTAGCCTCTGGGAGTTTTCAGTATTACCCCTAGATGCCAAAAGGTGCAATTACCCACAAGAATACTTGCTATTCAGTGTCAGCTGTCAAAATGGGCAACAGGTCAGATATTCTGTTTTAGTTTTTTTTTTTTTTTTTGGTAGGGGAGAATATTGGCTTTGCAAAAAATGTGAAGTTGGAAACAATTTCTGAAAACTATCGTAATTCATATAACCCAGTTTAACTTACAGAAGTGATAAAAATGTGACAGACATCATTCCTTATAAGTATTAGCAAAAATATAAAAAATCCACAAATATAATTGTGCCACCTAAATCTCTATGCAACAATAGAAAGCTTCTGAAGAAAGATTAATATTTGATTGTTTAAGAATATTGGACACTACTTTCTTGATAAAATTTCCATGGTTTACTATAACAAATATGTCCAGCCCTTTATTCTGTCAAATGTAAGAGAAATTTTCAAGGATTTTCCTCCTGGTCCCATTTTCTATACTTTAATTTTAATCTAGACAAAAATAATTGAGTTTTAGGATCAGACAATGATCCTATACCTTGTCCTTGATGTGAGCACAGGCTGTCTATGCAGACCGAATGTAATCAGAAACTGTATCATGCTGTATGGTACACTGAAAAGATGCACTAAATAGAAATTTGGGACTTACCATTTAATATAACTAGCAAGATGAAGTTACATGAGATTTTATGGACAATCAGGAGCATAAGCTATGTCTGGGAGCATTCACGCTGCAGAGCTGCCGTAGCCTGCTGTGGTCTCTGGGTCTGATGGGGTCTGTTGCCTATGTTCATATGACTGCAGGGTGAGAATGTTATTTTTATATTGTTAAATGGTTACAAACAATAAGAAGAGACCTTCATGATGGGAAAATTTATCAAATTTTAATTTTAGTGTCCATAAATGCAATTTTAATGGAATACAGCCATTCTCTTCTGTTTCTTTGTAGTTTGTGGCTCCTTTGGTATTTTAGCAGTAGAGTTAGGTGGTTGTGGCAGATATTTTCTGTCCAGTTGTTTACGGAGAAGGTTTGGCATACTTTTCCATAGGGACTTAAGGACTCATCTCATAGGCTGCATCGAAATGATGTGTGACTTGAGGAATGTCTGGTACTTTCATTCATTGTATAGGATTGGCCCACATGAAGTGACATGTATGACACTCTAAGTGTCATGCCCTTATAAAGTGCTAATTTCTGAGTTCTAAAGTCTTGTCTGTAGGCCTCTATTTGATATACATCTGATTCCATTAGGTGAATCATAATGACCAAGAGCCTGCTTTGGTGTCACACTGTATAGATTTATGTGGTGCCTGTATGACTTCAAAAATCACTACATGTCTCTGAACTGCTGTCATATCTGAACAATGCAAAAACAATACTATCTCACAGGATCACCATTTTTTTTTATTTTATGGAAAAATAAACTACCACAACAAAATGATAATAGTGGTTAATATACTATGCATCAGTAGCTTCAAAATAGTTACTATGAGTACAAGACATAGACCAAGTAGATTCACATGAAAAAACAGATAATAACATAAAATTTTCTTTTTAAAGAACTAAGATCAACTAGTAGTATAAATGATTAAAGAAACCTTCCTCCATTTCGTACCATGTCTGATAAAGTGTCCAATAAAATTTGGTGACAAATATTATTAGAATTCTAAATAGCTAAAAGTATATGAGTGGAGTCTTTAGCTTATTAATTTATGAAGACAATATAAGGATTATATGCAAATTATCAAATCTATATGAAGTGTTAATAATCACCCCTACTTTTTACACAGTTAAGTGAATCATATTTCTTTATAACCATTCATTATATTTTTCTGATTTTAAATTAAAATTTCCTTTTATTAAGGGTTTCTTAAAAGAAATAAACTATTTTTAATCTCCATTTTCTCTTTTCTCAACGTTTCTCTACTATGTTTCTATCTCAATGTTTATTTCAGTGTTTATTTTCTCTATCATCTTTATCTGTTCCTGCCCTTAGCCTAGTTTCATATTCTTTTATGCTTGAGGGGCTTCTCTATTGATGTATTGATTGTCTTTTGGTGTCTTGGCCTGCAGTGATTCAAAATTCTGATTTTATCACACCATTTTCATCAACTCTTTTCTCAGAAAGATTATTTCTTGTTTCATCTGTAATTTAACTTCTGCAGGTCTATCTACTGATTTGGCCTTGAGACTTTGGTTTCTCTGTCTCTGTCTCTCTTTCTCTGTCTCTGTCTCTGAGATCTTCATATGCACCCATCTTCATTGTTTTATATTTCTAGTTTAATTCTGTATGAATGAGAAGACTTCTGTACTTAATTTCCTTTGTCAGGAAAAGAAATTTTCAGATTGAATCTGAAATTAAGGACCTCATAGAATTTAGTTTGAAAAATCTATTAAGATTTTCATTAGATACAAGTAGGTCATAGATTTTGTGATTTAGTTTTTTTATGATAATATTGTTGCCCATATGACATCAAGAATCATGGTTCACATTATGATTATAATTATAAGCAACAGAAAGATGTGTACTCAGTAAACTATGAACTATGAGTGAGTACGTATGAATGATGCGTCCTTCAACAGTGCCTGCCCTAACTTTATCTTTGCACCTTTTGTAGGAAATCTAAATAAATCTTAAAGCATTGCAAAGGTAGTTGCTTGGAGAGTATGAATGTCTTTGTTGTGTTGTACCTGCTATAATTTCAATTAAACTAAAAAGGGTAACATTCATGTCTTTCACGTATATATTTTAAAAGGTAAATTTGATCCCTTACTGATGCTGTGGACCATCCATAAAGGCTGCGTCTAAACAGAAGTAGCTAGGGCTGGGGATTTAGCTCAGTGGCACTGTGCCTGTCTCACAAGCACAAGGTCCTGAGTTCAATCCCCAGATCCTCAGTACCAAAAAAAAAAAAAAAAAAAAAAAAAAAAAATCGTAAACAGAAGTAGCTGTAACAGAGCTGGCTTGGTGAGGGTGTTTCCTCCTGCACATTTTTTCTTTTGCTCCGCAGTATGAAACTGCAGCAATCCCACTGAAGACAGATTTCATTCAAGATCAGGCAGTGTCTGGGATACTAATTCCACTTACATCATTTCCAGCAAAGTAAGAGTTGTGACTAATTATGTTCTCCCATCCAGTAACCAGGCGGAGCCTGCTCAGTGATTGACAACAGATGAGACTGGGAACCTGCAGGGTGATGTGCCCACAGCCTAAGACCCATTAGGGAGTATTTACATGCTAAGTACTCTACTTTAAATACATCATCTCATTTTATCTCAAAATAAGCTTATGAGGTAGTTATTGTGATCACCAATTTACAGAAAAAGAATCTGAAGTTAGGTTAAAAGATATTGTCTGAAACCTCATAGCTAGCATGTGGCACGTAAGATATTTCTAATTCCAAAGGCACATTTTAAAATCATTGTGCCTTTGTTTAAGTCATCAAAGGATTTTGCTTAAGATTCAATCTCCCTTTAATCAAAAAAGGTTGAATGAATAAAAGCAGAGTGGTTACAGAGGGTTAGAGACTGATAAGGACACTAAATTTCAGCTAGACAGGAGCCTGATTATAGAATGTGTTGACTGTTGTTACTCACAATATGCTATGCACTTGAAATTACTAAGAAAATATATTTTTAATATTTTCTGGATAAAAACGTATGTGAGGTAATGCATATGTTATCTAGATTTAGACATTCTATAATATACACATATTTCAAGACATATTCTTTACTGTAAATATTTATATGTGCTGAAACATAAACATACATTCATTTAATTATTATTTACATTACAAATTATCTGAAATTCATCAGTAACTCTAAAAAGTGCTTCTAAAGCCTGTATGTGTTAGTCATCTATCCATTCAGTGAATTACATAGAAAATGAGGATAATACCAGCACTAATATCAGTATAAATTTCTACCTACATGTTAAGTCTATTTCTTTATAAGATGAGCTGTGATTTATTCCCACCTCCAGTATTTCTGATCTTTGAAGTCTCAAGACTTACAATGCACCTCGCTCACAGAGAGAATCAATAGAAAGAACTTCTTTTTATAAAAACCATTCAGAACAAGCTTTTAATATTTGGAAAAATTAAAAATAAGATTTATGTTACAGAGTTCAGTCTAAGTGGCTTGGGGGCTGATATTTGCTGATTGTATTATCTGGATAAGTTCTCTGCTGGCAAGAGTTCACAACATGAGCAGGTTCTGGCTCTTGTACTTCCATATCAATGCTGCATGATTGTGCATTTATTTTCCCACTAATGGCTCGTTTTGCTTAGGACCTGGTGGCAGACAGATTTTATGAATTTGTGAGACCATGTTTTTGTCTAACTTTACTACATTAAGCTCTAAAAGATAACTACCTACCTACAGTTGCAATGTATTACTGTGTTCAGAAGAAGAATTTAAAGATTTTGATTTTGTTCTTAGAGGCTTGGTGACTTTGAATGGAACATCAGCTGGATACAAAAGTCAGCTCTTAAATTAGCACATGGCTAGTATTTCTTTAGCTTTGTTACTGGGGACTGACTTCTGAAGATCATGAACTAAAATATTAAAAGCCAGTCAAGAGCTTAGGAATCACACCTGAGACAAATGTGTTTCTTGAAATGTGTAATGATTCTCTACAGTTCCCTATGTGAAGCCTGGAAATTCTTTTCCTTTTTTTTTGTATTAAATTCTTTTATTGGTACATTGTAGGTATACAACACAATTACATTTCTCATTGGGAATTGTACCTTTATATAATGCATCTTGGTTCTTATTTTTTCCCCATTCCTAGCCCTCCCTTCACGCCCTCCACCCTTCCCTATTTACAAAGACTTTATTTCCATTTTTTCCATTTCTCATCATTTTTTCCTTTCCCTTCTTTCCTTTCCCCTGTGCCTCCCACTACCCCTACCCCTTTGGACCTTTTATTCCTATTTTACATTATCAATTATTCATTCTAATCATTGCTACATTTTAGGTATACAATATAATGACATTTATCATTGGAAATTTGCACCTTTACATAGTCTCTCTTGGTTCTTATTTTTCACCCTTGCCCAGCCCTCCCTTCAACCCCTCCAGTCCTCCCTATTTACAAAGATTTTGTTCCTATTTTTCCATTTTCTCATATTAATCCCATTCCCTTCTATCCTTTCCCCTAGCCCTCCCACTTCCTTCCCCTTTGCCCCTTTTCTTCCTATTTCACATTACCTATTATACATTTAGTCCTTATTTACACTTTCAGTTTCTCACACCAGAGAAACTATTCGGTATTTACACATGTGTGTCCTATTTATTTCACTTAAGAGTATTGCCTCAGTGTGCATCCACTTAGCTATAAATGTCTCTAATTTCTCATTTTTTATGGATGAGTAGTACTCCATTTTATAAAAAAAACCACATTATCTTTATCCAGTCTCCAGCTGATGGGCATTTGGGCTGTTTCCAAGTTTTAGCTATTACAAACTGTGCTGCTATGAACATGGGTGCACATATATCACTGTAGTATGATTCTTTTAATTCTTTGGGGAAGATCCCCAGCAGTGGAATAGCGAGGTCAAATGGGATTTCCAGTCCTAGTTCTTTGAGGTATCTCCATACTGATTTCCACAGTGGTTGCACCAGTCTACACTCCCACCAGCAGTGGAGCAGGGTTCCTCTTTCCCCACAGGCCCACCAGCATTTGTTATTGGTTGATTTCATGATAGCAGCCATTCTTTCTGGAGTGAAGTGGAATCTCAGTGTTGTTTTCATTTGCATCTCTTGAATGACCAGTGATGTTGAACATTTTTTCATGTATTTATTTGCTATTTCTACTTCTTTGTCTGAGAAATGTCTGTTCATGGAAATTCTTTTTCTATCCTGTCTTATCATCATTCTTTTCAAAAATCACAATGGACAAGAACATTACAGTCAGACTGCCATATATAAATTTGAAAAAATAGTATCTTTTCTTCTAATTTGGTGAAACAGTATGTGTAGAAGCAATTAACAGCTTTTGTGTAATAACTGAGGAGGGACAGTGCTAATCATTTTTTATTTGTGCCAGGGTTATTTCACCTTCCTTTTTATGTACATGTATATCATAATCCAGATATGTGTTTCTTTCCTGATTAGAAAATGTATATTCTTTCTTCTTTATGTAAAAAGTTGTGTATTCTCTCTACACAAGAACTCATTGTTGGTAGTTCAGAAAATCAGTTTTCTTAATAAATACGGAGACTGTGTCCCCTGAAAATTTCCCAAAGTTTAAAAGTAACTGTCTTTAATTATTGGAATTTTTTTTCAGCTTATTTGTAAATTTCAGACATTTTCATCCCAACTTAGAAAATACCTTACTTTTTCCATTAATAGGTTGGTGGTTAGAAATTACCAAAAGTTGATCAAAAATTAACAGTTTTAATCGATTTTCAGAGACATAGGTGATAAGGTTATCAAGACAATTGTTTGTATTTAGTGTTTAGAAATTTTCACAATAGCTATGTATTTTCTTTTTGGTACCGGGGATCAAACTCAGGACCTTGTGCTTGCAAGGCAGGCACAGTGCCACTGATCTAAACCCCCACCCAGCTATGTACTTTCCTACAAGAAAGGGAAATGTGCACACATATCAGTTTTGTCCAGGTGAGCACCATTTTGGAAACTATTTTCCAGTTGAAATTTTTGAGAATATAAGGATATAATTATTTAATATATGTGTTTTGTATATTACATTTTCGTCTTAGTGTGTGTGGCATATTTTAATGAAAAGATAATAAATTTTGATGGAGGGCATAGATCTCTGTGATAGGAAGGCAGCATTTGGAACATAGCTCTGAGATGTACCACTTAGAGGCTGTGTCGTATTGGAAAAAGTATTTAATTCTCTAATCCTCAATTTTTCTGTCTCTTGCTTTTGCAGTTGGGATGACTAAGTGAGACGAACCATGTAAACACTTTCATGTGATACATACTATCCCTATTCTTTTAACTCTATACACACAGGAACATTGACCGTCATGTCTTAGACAACTTGGATTCCACTTTTGAAGTGTATTTCAGGCCCTCAGGCAACAAAATGGAGGCGTCCTCCTAAGCCTGTGTATTCATTATACCCCCCAAGCCATGGTGCAGAGCTAATAGAATATGTGAACATATAAATGAACATAACAGAAAAGCCACTGAAGAATCTGTGGAGTTACAGCTATTGCCTTTGAAAATGATAAACTCATGGCTTAATTCACAAGCTTAATATAGAGATCAGAATGTAAATAGTAGAGAAAATGTTCTCAAGTGGAGTGTAGCTTCTCAAAAGCCCTTTGGAAGTTTTTCCCTTTTCTGGTGCTCTCAATTTGGCTTCCAGGCTCATCTGACTTATTCACAAGTTCTGCCATCTGAGAAAAGTCCTGTGCTGATTGTGAATCACCTGGGCTCCTGCTCCCCTTGTGTGATTTTCATTTTCTGGCACTTATTGCTGGGGGCTGCTCTAGCAGGATGCAGCTTCATCACGTGGAGCTGCCTCTTTTAAAAGTGTGATGTACATCACCTACAAGCAGGTATTTCAGCTGGTTCAGTGAAAAGACAAAGCATTTTCATTTCCAAGGCTGAGGGCTCAGCTCCACAGCCAGCCACAGGAGCTCCTCTTTCAGTGCTCCAAGATAACTTCAAATCTGCCAGAGGCCTCTGGTAAGTAAGTTGGGGGATTAAATAGCTTCCTGGTCAGGAGTTAGCAGCCTGGGAAGAGGCCATGATCATGCCTAGAGAGCTCCCATACCAACAGAAAGGATGGGAGGGACAGTGTCATGGCCGAGTATCTGGCTACTGTGCTAAGAAAGCTTAGCCTGTGCCTTTATGATTAAAGAGAAGTGGCCGGATGGTTCTCGACTGAAACCCTATTCCATACTTAGATTGACTGTAGAGATACTTTTGATTTTCTTTTTCTATCAAGTGGATAAGTGGAAACAAAGTAGGAGAACAGTGGTGAAGTAGCAGGTTAAAAACTGAGGATAGGGATGGAATGTTATTTTAAAGAAGCAATGTAAGTTAAACTGGGTAGGCGTTTCATATTCAGTCATTTGAACATTCTCAGAAAAATATAGCATCAATTATATAAAATTCCCTGAAGCATCAAAATATTTTGCATGCTTGAAATCCTGCAGATGGTACTCAGAAGTAAAAGTACATTGTATTTGTTTGCAAAATACCGTTGAAGACATTAGTAATTTTTTTGTGGCTAGCATATGTGTCCCATTGAAGTGAAAATGACAAAGTAATCACATTTAGGGCATGTAGTCAAATGTGATTTTGTTTTATTTATTTATTTTTAACTTAGAATGGGGAAAGAGAAAAATGAGGCTCAATTTTAACTACTCAGAATGAACAGTTTAAAATACGTTTAGGTTTTATTCTTCTTAGGAGCTAAGTTAAAGACAATTTTCTTGGGCAATTTAATAATATTAAAACCAAGACTGTTTAGAAAAATAACCTAATTACTTGAGTGTCTGCATGCCTGTTTTCTTCCTGAATGCTCAGGAAGTTTTATATTTCATGGCATGTTATTCTCTCTGTCAGTTTCATATGCTACAGAGCCATCACAACATCAGTTTTGCCCAAGATAAAAGCTTTATCATAATCCTCTACTCTCTTCAGTTCTCCTGTGGGTACAAAACATGGTTTCTATCAAAGATGATTTTGGCAGTTTTTAGTCAATCAAAGTGAAGTCTTCCTCCCTCCAACCTTCAATATTCCATTTCTCTTGTCCACACAGTGTCAGCGCTAACACCTGTCACATTCATTTTTCTTTCAGCTCTTGTTGATTTGGTGTTGGGCAGAGTAATGGTCTTAGTGGTTGGCTGAAAAATAAGTTTCCAAATTCTACCTTCAAACTACAAAATCAGAGCTCCTTGACATGAGTGAGGCATAGGAATCTGTGAAATTTTCTGATCCATATCTCCTATGCACACTGTGGTTTGAGACCCATTATCCTTCATCTTGAAAAAATGTTGCTATTATGAACCAAATTACTTGAGAAAAATTTATAAAATCTTGAATAAAGTAGTAAAAATATTATTTAGAGTCATTTTAAGGGCTTAATTTCTATAAAAGTGAAATTTCAAGAGAAAATTTGTGTCTGTTCTGTGACACCATTCTCCTAAGGTTGCTCAAACCCTTTATTACATTCCTTATCTTTGGGTACATTTGTGAAGACCTGACAGAGCATTGGAGAAGACTAGAAATTTTGACTGCAAATGCTGTTGGATACTTGGACTTTGAAACACCCGCCATGTGCAGTGATAGGTATGAACATCTGCATGGTGGGGCATTTTGTTAAGAACAACAAAGTGAATGTGATTAAATTGAGACATGAAGTATCTTCCTGGAGGAGGGGGTCATGTATTATCTCTTTCACACTAACACAACATGAAATAATTTTCAAATAACAAATAGTAAAAATAGTTTACTCTCTATGCCTAGCTCTATAACGTTCTGGAACACTCTGAATTAATCTTTCTCATGACACAAATAGATTAATTCCCTGCCTGCCCCAGTCCTGTCCAGGTGCTGTTAGGGAAGAGCTGTTGCCTCACCTTCCCTTCCCCCTTCTTGCCTCCAAGTATCTGTGAAACTGCACACAGGTAGAGCTGAGAATAATTCTGTAGTTGACAACCTAGTTACCCATTTGACTTCATGCTTCTGCTTAGGATTGTAGCATTCATTTCCTTAGCCAGCCCGTTAGATCAGCATTATAACTTATCCTGTCTTTGTTTAGCATTTTAGATTTTTCTTACTTAATTGATTTCACTGTTCTCTTGCTAAGAGATTTTTTTCCGAGCATGGGTAGATTATTTTAATCTTAAATTCATTACTTGGGTGTGCCCCAATCCAGCATGTCACAGAGAATAGGACGATTTCGACTATAATCATTGGCTGAAGGATCTTAGTATTGTGACCCTTCTGTTATATTAGAAATAACTTGAATCAATCCCCCTCCCACATTCATACCCATCATCTCCTGAGGAAACCCTTCCTGAGTCAAAGGTTGATCTCAGGGCCTCACCACAGTATCTGCCTCAGGGCCACCACCACAGAAGCCTCCTGTAGACAAGATTATTCAAGTTATAGCAGATAAAAGCTTTAGATCTGTGAGCTGGGGATTTAGCTCAGTGGTGCTGCCACCTACCTTGCAAGCACAAGGTCCCAAGTTTGATTCCTGGGCTTTGAACCTGATAATACATCTCTCTCTTTACTGTCAACAAATACTGGAATATATATTTAAATATAAAGTTGGACTATATTTTTTAAATATAAAATTGGGATCACCATTTATAAGTATAGACAGAAAGACATGCCAATATTTTAATGGTTTATTAAAATATTTTTAAAACTGAAAACATGTGACTGTCTTAAAATAGGTTTTTCAGGCTATAATATCTACCATATAGATTTTCTATGCTGACAAACCTGGTTCCCTTTCTTTTATTGTTATAATTTCTAAATTAAAATGTCACAAATTCTGAAAATTTCTTACCTTCAGCATTCCAGATGCTCACTTCAAAAGTAGGTCTTGGGTGTTCTAAAAATATTGAATTTCTCTGAAAGGAACTTTTGTCTTAAATAAATTTCAATTGCTGAGATATACTTGTGTGCATACTGCATTTGAAAGATAAATGTTGCATAAAGCAACACAAACTAACTGCCAATTCTAATCATTTGTACTAATTATGTGGGATTCATTTTGGGTTTTTTTCCTCATCTATTCCTTCCAATTACCAGATTATAGCAATTCTTTTTTTTTCATTTATCCTATAAATGTTTACGAAGAATCTGTTATCTTTCAGGCAATCAGGTTAGATATTAAGACTTTAAGATAAAAATCGAGGAATTACTTTGATCAACATCTCCCTATTTACTCTAACTCCTGGAGCCTGGAAGCTACCATTCCACAGAGTTTATGGGTTTGATTTTTTTAGATTTCTCATGTAAGTAAAATCATACAGTACAAAATTTGTCTTTCTTATTTGGCTTATTGGACTTAGCATAATGTCCTTCAGGTTTGTCCATACTTTTACAAATGCCAGAGAGTTATGCAGAAAACAGGAAGATAGGAAGAAGGGAGAGAGAGGAGGAAGTTGTGCTGATCTAACCTACAGCGTGAGTGCTGATGGATGTTATTAATTTGATTATGATATTCCTTACATGATGTCTATGCTTATCTAATCATCACATTGCACACTTACGTACAACATATGTCAGACATTTTAAGGACAGTTCAACAAAAAGGGAAAATAAAAAATTAAAGGGATAGCAGTAAATAAAAAATATCCCCTGTTCTCATTAAGAATATACATCCAGGGGCTGGGGATATACCTTAGTTGTACAGTGCAAGCTTAGCAGGGATGAGGTACTAGATTCAATCCCCAGCACCAAAATAAAACAAAATAAAATACACATACACATACAATGTATGCAAATATTTATGTTCTGTTATTTTATAGTCAAACCTATTTGATATATATCTTTTAAAATTATATAGATAAATAATAATCATTTATTGCAGGTTCATTTGCCAAACATGAAGTCTATGCAAGCATTATGATCTTTACAAAACCATAGAAGATATTACAATTTTGAGTTTTCTTAAATAAATTGAAGCTAAGAAGTTTAATTAACAGCCAAAGTTATTTATACCAACAGAGAAAAGGCCTAATTTGAAAAAAGAAAATAAAACATGTAAAGTGCATTTAGCATTTATGATTAAAAAATGTCATACACTGGCACCTTTTTATGTTAGCTGAGAACATTTCAAGGTGTAACAACTATTTATAAACTCTGGAACCAAGTCCTTAAGAAATGTTAAGATTTTTTTTCCCTTTCTACAACAATTTTGACCCAAATTCTTATTCTCTAGAGCAGAGATTCCTGTAAACAGCTAGAGATTAACTATTTTAGGCTTTGCAAGTCACAAAGTTTCTGTACAATTACAAATTACTGTACAATTTCCAAATTTTTGTACAAAGTTACAATTTAACTTTGCTATTTTTTCTCAGCACTGGGGAGTAAACATAAGGTTATAGAAAATATGCAAGTATAGCTTTAATAAAACTTTATTTATAAAAATAGATGTTAGATTCTATTTGGCCTGAGGGCCATCATTGACTTACTTGACAGTTTGATGATCTCCAAACAATTTCTGTCACTGATACAATCACTTAAACATTTTTTATACATATCCCTGATACATGATTATACTTATTTACAGGACATCACAAGTACTACTATTATTTTATGTTCACTATGAAATATGCAGAGAAATATTTATTAAGAATGATTGAAAATATGTAAGGAGAAATTCAGTTTTGCTTTGCTTCATGTGCACGTCCCTGCCCAGGACTTAGTGTGTGAAGCACTTTGCTGAAAAGCACTGCCTAGATGTAGCCGATGAAACAATGATGTGGCAAAAAGAAGAAAAAAACAGTTTGGATGTTGATTACAGTGGTGTGTTACTTGAAAGGATTGTTTTCCTTCACAAGGAGAGTGTCAGCTTTCACCAAGCACAATCATTTTAGGCTTAGTACTCATGTCTGGTCTTCTTCATTTTTGAGTCTTCTTATTCCTTCCTCAATTACTCCCTTAAAAGCCCTTCTCTTCTCGCCTCTTCCCCTCTCCTCTCTCTTTCCTTTTCCCTTTTTCCCCTTTCCTGGCTCCTCCCCTTCTTTCCCTCCTTGCCTCCCTCCCTTTTGACCTCCTTCCCTACCTTCTTTCTTTCAGTGGGACTGGGGATTGAACCCAGTACTTCGATATGCTTAAGCAAGCACTCTACCACTGAGCTAATCCCCAGCCCTTTTTAAAGAATTATTCATTTTGAGAACATCTCCCTAAATTGCCCAGGCTGGCCTTGAACTTGTGATCCTCTTTCCTCAGCCTCCCAAGTAGGTGGATTATAGGCATGTATCATGTATCGCCACACTTGGCTCTTAACAATTCTTTGATCCAGTAAGTACCTAGATGGGTCAGGCTTTGGTTTGATTCCTAGCACCACACATATATGAAAACCATTTGAATTAGTAGCTTTTATTAAACAGCTGTCAACTTTATTATGGATTTAATTTACCTTCTCACTCAGAAAGGCTAAAATAAAATGAAAAGAAAAAAAACCCCTGCAATGCTAGAACGGAATACTATGCTATATTTTTGCTTCTTAGTTCTATAACAAAAAGGGCTTTCAATTGATTTTAGATTTTGAACTTTTGTATTTTCAGTCATTGCCCTCTAAAATTACTTTTAACAGACAACCATAGATATGTCAGTTTAAAAGAAATACAGATTTAGAAAAGGGTAGCTAATTTAAAATTCTTTTAAATGGAATCTCATTACTCTTTTGAAAATTTTATTCATTATTTAGAGATTAGCATATATATCCACCTAAAATAATATCTTCCTTTAGCTATTGAAGAACAAACATTCTCTAATATTAAAATGTATAGTATTTCATAAGCATATTAAAATTCATCCTGTTCATTGTCCAAGAAAATATAAAAATAAAACATTTTTAATATGAGTACTTACATGTCTTTTCCAACACATTTAAGAAAGCAATAAATGTTGGAAGAGAAATCTAATAGCTCACATGTAAGATTTTAAAAATACAGTCTAAGTATTTATGTCAGTGCTTAACCTAAAGTTCGTGCATGCCCTTCAGTAAATGTGTGTTCAGGAGGTAGTTGCATGCAGGTCTGATAAGCAGAGATATTCAGATGCCAAAAAAGTTCAGCTAACATTCAAGAAAATTGAATTCTAAAGTTTTCAACTAAAAATCTGTGACCTTAAGTACATATTTATTTTGTCCTTATCCCAGCTGTTCATCAGTAAGCAAGGTTGGAGTATAACAAATGCTCGCTAAGGACCATTCGACCATGGAATCCAAGTCCTAATGGACAGATTCTAATAGTAGCAGCAGTGTACAAAAATAATAAAAATAATAACTGGTTATTAAATTTGAGCGCTCTGCCATGACTAGAATACAGACCCTTCATGCATGAACTGTGATATGTATTCTTCACAGGTTGTCTCAACTACACACCTAGTAAGTGAACTAGCTAATAATTAAACTCAAGATTCAGTGATGCATAAGGCCTTTGTGCTCCTGCTTTGCTCATAATACTCAAAATGAGCATGCGCAGACCGATCTGTTATGACGCATTGCAATTGCTTGTGCTAACCCCACCTCCACCACAGCTGTCTCCTATCCGAGTATGATTCTTGAGGTGCAAATAATTTGGATGTTTGTGCTAAGATATATTTTAGGCTAATATATATTTAGCTCAAATTACACAGGGGAAAAAAAAAACAAACAAAAGTGCCCAACTGTCCTGAGGTACCTTTTCCAAATCTATTGTAGTTTGACCTCACTCATGAAAATTTCTTGCCAGAGCCTGGAATTTGGATCAAGTGTAATGAATGTTCACTTACAACATGCACCGTGTGCTATAGAGAACAGTCTATTTCCCAGCCACTGCTGAATTTTAAGCTCTCTCGATTTGTTTCTCACTGAAGTTGAAAGAAGTATAAATAAATGAACATTTCATTACCCACTATATTCCTCCTATTGTATCTTTCCAATTTACAGTGCTTCCTAAGGTTCATGATTTTTTTTTTTTTTGGCTCCCAACTCCAATGAAATGAGCTAACCTTTATTGCAAAAACTTAAGCACCCTATTATGAGGTGAATCATATTGAAATATCCAATTTGTTGCATACCTTCTGAGAAGGTTAAAGTTGTAAAATGAAAGATGAAGTTCCAACCCTAAGAAAAAACAAAATCTATTCTATAAATCTGATTTTTAAGTTATATCCTGAATATAATATGATATAGTTGAAAAACATGAAAATACAGAAGAAATATGAAAGTTAATGATAATCAAAGGTCTATTGCCTTCACTTAACTGCCATTAGTATTTCATATTATATAGTTTTTCATAATTTTATACAAATACATATGTGAGTACACCCAATTAATCTCATGTATGCATGTTTAAAGATGAATATGTAGATATGATATGTACACATATATGCTTTTCATATTGTCAGAATCAGAAAGATATTGAGAAACACTGGTTACCTGGGCTTCTAAGAAAAGGCAGCAATGACAGGGACCACATAACACAGCCTCCACTGAGGTCTGGTTAGGGCGCTACCACTGGTATCTCAGCCACCCTCCCAAAGTCACTGAGCCTGCAGGACCTTTGACAGTTTCACACCTGCCTCGGTCAACTTTCCTATGCATCTGCGTCTCCACACCGAGTTGAAGACTGCTTAAATCTATGTCTGTATGTTTAGGTTCATGACCACTTTTGGCTGCTTCGTGGAACGCTGGACCTGCTTTCCACCATAACATACAGAATGGGAGATCCTTTCCAAAGGGAAAGGGAATCTAAGAGATGAACATTGACCAAGTTCCAACCTGACTGTATAACAACTGAAATGGAGGAAAAGTATTTCTTAAATTAGTACATATATACCAAGAGACCGGGGTTATAGTTCAGGTTCAAAGTAGGAAAAAACATCTGGAACTCTAATTGACATTATTAATCAATGTATGTTAATCCAATGTCCTTTTCCAAGTGTTATTCATTTCTCCATTAACCAAACTGATGAATTAAAAGAGGACACAATAGTATTCATTGCCTTCTATTTTTAAAATCTTGACTGGCTCTACTAATTGTGTGCGACACTAAAAATATTATATTCATTTTTATTATCTGTATATAACAAAATGGCCCCAGAAGCTTCTTGCTAGTCTTTCTTGCCAAAATAGTACTTAACATCAAGATCCAGTGAGTCTGTGAAAGGATTCTGTTGGTTGCTGAGTTATTTATTCAAATGCATACTTGGGAACAGAGAGACTAAACATAAGATGGATTAGAGGTTTCATGGTCTGATTATGAAGTCATTTGGCAGGAAAACTTCATTTATCACTTCCATTTATCAGCCCGCAAGCCTTTGCATTCATTGTGGAACTTGTGCTATTCTGGGACCTCAACAGTTATTGCTAATGTCATCCAGAGCCATTGACTAACAATCCATGGCATGACTGGGCTTTCTCCTTCTCTCACAGCACAAAAATTATTTTAAAAAAAACTTTCCATGTCGTTTGGTGGTACCCTAAAGAATGATGCATATTGACACATCTATTTACATTATATGGACCAACCTGTATTATCTTCATCAGAGAAGTTCTCTTCATCAGGATGCATCTCCATCACCTTCTTGTCATTGAAATCCTGGCTCTACTCCCCAGACCTGGGATTAGGGTTTTCCAAAGTATAAGATAGTATCTGTTAAATTCTACAAAATAAGGAATCCAGAGAAAGTAGCTAAATTAGCTCCATTTTTGTTAGTTCAATTGCTCTAATAAAACTAAACCAACAGAAAAAAAAAAAAAACTAAATGTAAAAACTACTCATTGAGGATTCTTGAGGGTTTTTTTCTTCTCTTTTCTTGCTTTTCTGTCTTCAGCATGTCATTTTGGACAGGAGGCTGGTTGTTCCACTGGATGGCTCTCCACTTCCAGCCATCATCCAGACACATGGGATGCCAGGAAAGAACAGTGGCCACATCTTTCTGTATTTCTTTCTAAGAGCAGAATCCTTTCTAGGAACATGCTAGAAACCTTCCCTCATGTTTGATAATTTTATCACCGTCTCTCAAGCCTTAATCACTAACAATATGGATGAGGTAACCAGAATTCACTTAAATATCACAATTGATGTCTGAGTCATACATAGTAAGCAATATTTATAAATGTTGTGTAATTTAAATAAATTAGGATCCTCTTAATATGAAATATTAAAAAAATGTCTGTTACATAGGCAAGAGCACCTGGTGTTTAATGTTAAGAGGTGATCTCTGTATTTTGGCCAAATGATTATTGCTATGTACTTAAGAGTCAATTTTAGTATGTTAAACATTTCTAAAGTTATCTCCAACTTTCCTATTTATCCCATGTTTTAGGAATCTTTATTTAGTTGTATATACTAAGTAATTTCTGGCATTATAATGTCATTTGATGAGGGTCATGGTCGGCTCCACATTTTTGTCACTCAGCCCAGGAAATTCTTGGTTTCACCCAGAGTTCCAAATTAGCCTAACAAACAGAGAAACACTTCCATGAATATCCATATTGATAAATGTAGTCTGATCTAAAAGGCATGTCTCCCCTGAGTGAAGAAACATCAAAACCAATGATTTACTTATTTCCTAATCATTTGTACAAATTAGGAAATTTATGCAATTTGTCCATGGATAAAATATGTAATCCTTTGTTCAGCTTTTTAGGCTATGCTGGAAATTGAAAACACAGAAAATACTGAGAGGTGATTGGTTATGTAGCTTTTGGATTACTGACTTTGTCTGACAAGTCAACTTCTGTAGGATGAAAGAGTAGTATCTTCAATGAGAGAATGAACACTCCTATCAGATAAATTACAAAAGTTTACTCATCAAACAGGAGGAATCAAAAGCTTTATATTATGGCGATATTCCCATTATAATTTCTGAGGAATAACTTTTGAGATTAATCTTCTAACTCTCATTTTAAAGACATGGTAATTCTATGAATTCAACACACTGGACAGCATCAGTCATAGGACTGAACTTTGCTTTTTCTTTGTTGGCCACCTCAACTTGAGGCCACAAGAAATAGGTGATACTTTAACAATGTTACAAAATGTGTCTGAATTTCTGTTCCCTTAGCTGAGAATTAAGAAATGTGAGTGTGTGTGATTCACTTTGCTTATGCTACCCACTGCACCTACTCAACTGCAGTTACTGAATTCCTCTTATCCTTCATTGCACTTAATGACTATAGCAGTGCTACATTCTGTACAGCCTTCAGTAGGTGAGTAGAGGTAATAATGAACATGATATTTCACCTTTGTTGCTAAAATGCATGTAATTTAAGATTACTTTTTAAAATGTTAAAATACTGTCTTCTGTCCAACTGTTAGCTAAAAATTGCCAAAATTCTTACATATGCGATACAATCCATTTTACATTAGGTAATTTTGATTGCAAGCAACAGTTAAATAAAATAATATAATTAAGTTAAATAGAAAAGAAATCTTTGGACAAATTTGGTAGCAAGGTAAGAACTACGTAATTGAGTTGCTAATAGGGACCCAGCCAAATACAGGCCTCGAAAATCTGGTTTAGAATGCCCCACAGATAGGATAGCACAGGATTTCACTCATTTTCACTCACAGTTTCTTGATGCTGTCCTCTCCCGATTTGTTCCTGGTAGTCTCTTAGGTCAGAGATTGTTAACAGTACCTAATTCTGGTTAACATGGTCATAGCTTTGCTGCCGGTACACAGGAAGAGGAGGCTGTATCCTTCTTGGAAATTCTGTTCTCGTTGGCTTCCACAGATGGAAATAAACTGTTTCTCAAAAAATTACAATGGTTAAGAAATTTTCATCCTAGAGACGTTAGAAAGCCAGTAGCCATAAAAATATTTTTGTGTGTTTATCTATGTAGAATAAGGTCATACTTTATGTGACATTTTATAAGCTGCTTCTAATCAACTTATTTGAAAAATAACATTATTTCTATGTTGATAGTGATCTGTATAACCACTTTTTAAACTATAAACCAATAAATGAAGAGAAAGAGAACTAGTAAAAGAATGAGCTTATGAACAAGAAATAAAACAATATATGTTGAGCACAGACAATCCATATTAACGGTAATGTAACTTCTTTTAAAACTTTGATTTTCTTCATTTTCTTTTACTGTGGGTTCACAAAAGCCACCCCAATTTTTTTAAACTTTAAAAACAAAGGAAGTATTTATGTGTTTCCAAAGTTTAAATGTAAACTTGAATTTTAGTTTTACACCATAACGCTAAAAGATAAAGACAAAAATTTGAGAAAACACTTTGGATGCTTCTGAATGATGTCATATGTGACTCTTAACCAAACTGTGCATTTTAATAGATGACTGCAGAACAGGCTTGTTCTACTCCTTTGTGGACATTCAGTAAATATTTGCTAAAATGAAAGTATATGAGCTCTGTAATTAGTTTTACTTTAGAAACTCAAAAATTTTAAAAATGTAATAGAAATAGTAACAAATACTTGGTAACACAATAGCTTTTCAGAATAATACATCTCTTTAAAGTAAAAATAATAATGAAAATAATAATTATAGTAATGATAGTGTAACTTTCTAGGGTTGATTTAATTTCCAAGTCTGGTGTGGAACTGGCTTGCTTCTTAAGCTAAAAATAAAGGAAAAATAAAGTAACTATATCTGCAACTAAAATACATAGTCTCTAAATCACAGAAACTCATTTAATGTAGTTGGAATGTTTAATGTTCTCATGTATCTGGAAAAATATATATTGACTGATTTATTTCCAAAAGTTAGGTAAGACACCTTCAGTTGGCCCTGTACAGATTAAAATTATATGTTTATTATACACAAATTAGAAATGAATGTGTGGCCACATTAAAACTAGAGGAAACAGAGTCTTAACAACCAAGAGATGAATTTCACAGCAATGATGGCTTTGTATATTTACTGTAGACTTTATTGCCAATGCTTCATATCCATGGGATGGTTTGGTTTTTTGCTTCATAAATTAAAAAAAATGAGAGGATTGCAATTTGACAGGTGAGTTCTTCATCACTGATTAAAAGAAACCACAGGATTGTGATTTGTTTAGATTAGCTATAAATATTATGAAAATGAACTGTAAAAATTGATATTCTTATGTAAATAATGCTACCAATTTATAAAATGCAGATTATAGAAAATATCCATTTGGCTTTATCTTATTTGAATTTTAATACAATACAATGTGTAGCATATATGGTATTTTTATGGTCCTTTTAAACATAAACAGCAATATAATGGATAAATGCAAAATACTTTTAGAAATTGTATTCTCCACCATACCTTATCTCTACATATCAAAAAGTAACAGTATTAAAAGACCCCAATAATTTTATTGATAATTTTGGATGTATTAAAATAGTAGATAGAATAAATATGCAAGATTATATTACCTTCTAAATTCATTATATAAACATTTGATAGCAGAGCTATCAATAAAATGGATTGGAAAATAGTTAAAACGTATGGAAATGAGCATCATCAAGCACATTTTGTGTTGCTTATCTCTAAAGACCTAAGTATTTTTAGTAATAATTAGTTGATGGAATAAATCCTAATTCAATTACTTAGGTTGATTGTTGAGGGAAAATGTTAACTATAAGAAAAAATAAATAACAAAAACAAAATTTTCTAACTTCTTACCTTTACTTTTTATTTACTAGGTCAATTAGCCAAAAGTCTTTAGAAAATATTTGTGAGTTATACACTTCTTCCAAAGTTTTAAAATGGAATATCACTAGCAAAGATTACAGTTGGTTGGTTCCCGAGGGCTGGTTATAACTCAAATTGGTTGTAAGTCGATGCACCTGAGATCTGGACGTTTACCTGGGTACTGGCTATAGATAAGAAGAGGCAGATGAATCTTCCATTATCCTAATTAATCCAAATTGTTCATTGGTCAGGCTGGTCATAACTTGAGGGTCCACTGTACAAGAATTTACCTTAGCAATTGTGCATATATTTCCATATCATTTTATGATCAATAATTGACTATTTTGGAATTATTTCAATATTATATTTGAGGAATTACTTTGTGAATGAAATTAAGTCTGAATTAGACAATTTTTTTCCTCAAAATAACTCTGAGAAAATAAAATCTTGCTATAAAAACATGCCCTCAAAATGGTTCCATATTGGAACATAATATTTCAAAGTAATATAAAAGAGATTTTTAAAATTATAAGGCAATAAAAAACAATCAATATTAGAACATTTCAGAAAAGATGATCAAGTTTGGGAAAGAAATACAGATAAAAAATCATTTCAGAAGTGAAGACCAAACTAGAAAGAGTACAGTTCCAATAGAGTTAATGGATAAAGCACTAAGAAAAAGCTTAAATTAAAACAAGGCATAGCATAGAATATATTAAAAAAGAGGGAAGCCAGGCATGGTGGTGCACACCTGAAATCCCAGCTGGTCAGGACCCTGAGGCAGGAAGATCATGAGTGTGAGGCCAGCTGGGGCTATAGCGTAAGTTCCTATCTCAAAGAAAAATAGCAAAATTTGAGACAGTTTGATAAGTATTGAAGATATATAAGGGAGGCCCAACATACATACATAATAGGAGTCTCTGAAGAAGAAAACAAAAACAGAGTATCAAAATAAAATGAAAAGTTTCTTGTTTAATTTGAAGCTATGAACTAAAACATGTATCTAAGGATATCAACTTGGAATTATCAATGTCAAAATATATTTTGATTCAATATTGTACTTTAAAGAAAAAAACATGTCCTTTGGACAACTGTGCAAAAATATTAATAAGAGGAAGAAAAGAATTATTGCTTTTAAACAGAAAATTATAGAAGAAAATGTGGTAATGTGCTTACAATACAAAGGAATAAAAATGAAAGCCATGTGAACCAAAGAGGTTATATGCAGAAAAACACATGAATTGTAAAGGGCACAGGAAGTCTCTCAGTATCACTAAAGAACACCATTGTTTCCTTAACTCTTTCCCGAGAATATTCAATCTATAGGATACTCTCAGACAACCAAGTGAATAGACATATAGACATTGGTGTGACACTTCCTATTTGGTCTCCATGTAACTAATGCTAAGTATTGGATGAAAGAGACTAAGTATGTAGCAACTAACTATATGCCTGACATCATAAATATATAGAGGATGAAAAACAATAATTTTCTTAAAAAGTAGTGAGTAATAGAATCACGCATTTATCATCCTTTTTTAATGGCCTCTACCACTCGGAATCAAAATGGTAGAACAAAACTGCCTTATATATAAAAAAAACTCACCACATAATAAGAAATAATAGAATTCGATTGTCACTGTTTTGTAACTACAAATTAATGGATTTATGAATTGAGCACCAATAGATTCATTGTTTTCTACAAATAAGGAAAGCAAGACTCAGATTGATTATTCAATTTTGTAAATTCTCACAACTAGTGGGTACCATGAACACTCAAATCATACCATCTGGTCCCAGAGCTTCCTTAATAAAGCTTTTCCTTAATTCAGAGGTTTACGTGGGCCTTTCACTTTGGTGCCATGACATGAATATTAGTGTAAAACAGTTTGTATTTTAGGATAGCCTTAAATCACCAAACCGGATTATATTTTGTTTTTCTTTTTACAGTAATAAAGCTCAAATTCTGGAACTGAGGGCCTTGTGTATGCTCTGCAAGTGCTCTACTACTGAGCTACACCTTCATGCCCTAAAACAAGACTTTAAATGATCACTAACATCATCTCTTTTTGTAAATTGCAAAATTGTCTCAGTAAATTTAAATCACATATTGAGAAAGTTACTACCTTTTCATGTACTCAATTCTTTTAAATCTTAAGGAATGAAACATGTTGATACTAGTATCTTTTACAAGTCAAATATTTTCCAATCAATTTTTTATTAAAAATAGAATAGGTCCCATGTTCACAAGTTAACCAAGATTTAATAATATGGTTTTATTTTTACTATATTTGTGTTAAAAATTAAATCATAAAAAATAAAAAATTAGTTTTTTGTTTTAGAAGTAACATCGATCTTCATTAATATACTAAAGCATCTAATGAAAACATTAAGCAATTTATAGTAGGGAATATAGGTATATGAATGTGACAAAAATTATGATTAATTCTCAAGTAAACAACAACAATGTGGAACATACTCTTAGGTTAAATTCTAATCAGGCATCATATAGTTTTGTTTTTAAAGAAACATAAGCCATAAGTTATGAAGAAAGTGTTAATAGTATATGTGGGAGTAGGCTGAGGATAAATAATATGTTTATGAATGTGGGTTAACTTCTATTAACATGAACATATATTTCAGTTCTAATTTAAGAAAACAATGTGCCAAAATATCTTTAAAAAATAAAATTATAATTAGAAAAAGGGAGAACAAATGAATGCTATGATGTCATTTATAGTTGATTATTTTAGTTACAAGGCTTGTTTTCAAAGTTTATGTGACAGATTTAGAGTGGCTTTATCATAGTTACTTTTTGGCCAATGTGTAGATGAAGTGATATTTATCATCAAAATAGCTGAAAGATTTGCAAGTCAAGTCGCAGATTAGAATTAGCTTTCATCTTTTTATTGAAGATGGTCATGCATCATATGCACTTACACACACATCCTTTATATTTGGAAGTGATGAATGAAAACTCATGAGCATATTTAAATGTAAATGTTTGCTGTACTGTTACTTATATGGCATTAGCCACAGTTATCTCACCAATTCATCACTAAAATGAGAAAAAATAGAAATCTAATTCAGACAGTTGTTGGTAATGCTTAATAATGGTCATATGATGCTTACCAATGCAAGGTGGTAACTAATATCGGTATTTTTTATGTCCACAAAGAGCACATAATACATATTACAAGCAGAAAATGGCTTGTATACTCTCATATAATATATATTTTAGGTATTCTGATTCTGGATAACAAACATGACAGTCTCAATGTAGCTATATCTGTGGAAAATATTGTGAGAAGTTTCAAAAGCCTCTCATAATAGGCTATTTGTTCGCAAAGACTTTGAAAAGGCTAAAAGGGAATGTACACATATAAGTGTGTGGGAACCTCTCACCCTTACGCCCCACACATGGTCCTCCCATAAAAAAGTTAAATTACATTTGAGAGTTAGTTGGTTAAAATAATTTAAATCTTAACTGACGTGTGTCATTATGTATGCAAAACCACACACACCCACACACCCACACACACACATATACACTCGCACACAGTGGAAATGTATGATCATTTGGCCTAAGTCTTTCAACTGAGGGTGGAATCATATGAATCTATACTGTTGAACTTCAGGATAATTTGACTCTGGGCTTCATCCCTTTGCTGAAGAAATTCACACTACAAAAGCCTTTGAAAGGAAGTAATTTATAGAGATCGGAATGTGCTGAACCCCTGTCCAACTCAGCATCTGTGAAGATCCTTCCTCACAGTGGAGAGACAGTGGGGCTTGGAGAGGCGGTGACAGGACCTGGTGTCCCTAGCCGCATCTCCACCTCTGGTCTCCTAGGGCCCATTCATGGTCCCTTTAGCACAATGTGGGCCTGCATTGTTCTCATTTGCCTTTCGTATCAGGAAATATTTTGTCACATTTTCAGAATTATTAAAGAGAATTGAATAAGTAAGAGTGCAGTACTTTGCAGTTAAAGGCATATATGATAGTAATCTTGTGTCAATTATACAAACACATAACCAAAAGATATACCTAACAGCTATGTGTTTTCATTTTGGGAATAATGTTCATAGCTGCAATCACAGTTACAATGCATTCTCTAAAAAAGTCACTACTTCCTTTTCCCTCTTTCTCCCGCCTTCCTTCCTTGTATGTCTGCCTGTATATTATTTGTCCTGATAAAATCTGTATTACTTTTACAATGCAAGAATATTCCTAGAATTGTTGTAATAAAAAGGAAAGACAGAGCATCTATGACGTGAATTCTCTGACCTATCATAGCTGGGTTAATGAGCCCCAGAACCACAGTTTAAATGCTCAGCTGGTAAGTGGGTTTGTCTCCCTGCCCAGGCTCTAGAAAGGCTTCCCTTACTATGTCCTGGGAAACAATCTACTACAAGAAATGGGCATGCTACTATTGAAAGATCTATTTTTTTCATTCTAAATGAGTTGTTGGTGTGAATCACCATCTTTTAAAATTCTTGTCATTCACCACTTCAGTGAGACATAGAGGACAGTTAGATGAAATGTCCAATTAAAGAAGAGGTCAACAAGAGGCCCATGAGAAATACTGGAAAGCAGAGAACCAGTTCATTGCAACCATTAACTTTTCCCCTAAGGCCAGCCACTGGTGTCAGATTGAAGGCTCCTCAGAAGATCAAGATTTCTACAATATCTATGGAACTCCTGAAAATGAAATATCTTTCACATTGATCTTGTTAACTAATTTGGTAATAACTTTCCTGCTTTCAATGAGACACCAGTGGCTAACTTTCAACGTGTTTAACCATTCTGTAGAACCCCTGACCTTTTTATACTGACACAGAAACTGGTGGCCGTTCAAATCCCCATTGTGTATAGATGAGGTCATTTTGCTTTACTTTCCATAGGCATGGAAGAAGGGTTCCTGATGCTGCAACCCATTGTTTCACTGTCTTTGGATAATAGATGCATTAAAATACTGTGAATAATCAGATGAAAGAGAAGCAAAATGAGCTATCTTCAATACATTAGTTTTAATTTTGCTATGGATTCATCTGTGAAAATAGAGGACAAAATAAAATTGACAAATGAGATGAAATACAGAGGCTATATTATAGATATGGAGTCTATATTATAGATATGGATTCTATAGGAAATTGTGAATAAATTTTTTGTGTAGTCTTGATAACACTAAATAGTTGGCTTGGAGTTCAGTGAATATATGTAAATAGCAGGTTACTTTCATTTTTCCCTTTTCATGCTGAAAATCATTCCTTAGTTTGACTTATAGAAAAACCATATTACCTAATTTGACATCATATAATCCTATGTATGTTCACTGAAAAAGAAATCTGGGGCCGCTGAGAAGTACAGTGGTACCTCGGTCCAGGAACACTTTTGCTTATCAATTTGGTTCTCAAACAGAAGCGTTTTGGAAGAATTCTGTTTTTGTTTGCAAACTCTTTATCAGGTGACAACTGCAACCACAGCCCTCTTTCCCACGGGAACAAGAATGTGGCTATCTTTTCCAGACTCATGGAACCAAGATACCACTGTATTAAATGTGGCATACAGTCCTCAGTCATCACTTCAGTGAATTAGTTGTTATAAGACCTAGAAATGAGTTTGAAGATTTATTTTTCAAGTTAGTTTATACAGACAAAAAGAGTGCATTTACATGAAGCATAACTCTCATGATACATTTTTGAGCTAGCCTTTAGAAAAAAGTAATGCTAGCTTACCTAAGGGAAGCTCCTTTGATAATGATTTTTTTTGACAGGTGGCAATTTATTTATTTACAGCTTCCTGATCAGGTCTTCTACTGCATAGGTGCCCATATAAAATTATAATGTGCAGTTAAATAGTCCTTATTTCCAATATGTCATCCTACTAAGAATAAATGTCAATTTTTTATTATTATCATTAATACCTTAGGACGCTTTTCTTACCTTAATAGTGATGACATTCCATGCATAGGATATTAGTGATCCACCTCTTCCAGTTGCAAGATTCTTTTCCCCTTCACAATCTGTTACTAAAGTGATACAACTTACACATCATTTTCAATATCTTGTGACAAGACATCCTAGAGAATTTTCCTAATGGTTGAACCATTTTGCCTGTTTTTTGTTTTGTTTTGTTTTGTTTTGCTTATTTTTTTTTAGCTCACAAGGCATTTTAGGTGATATAGTCACTTAAATCCATTAACAGGAAAAGATTATATTGTGCAAATAGATTTATATAAATGTACCAAAGCATTTTAGCAATTATGATGCACTAGGTAGCTCATTTACTATAAAACATAAAGCTATTAAATATGTAAAGTGGTCGAGTCAGATGAAGATGTTTCCGATAAAACATTGATTTCGTTTGTTTTAATGTGGCACATCCATTAACAAGTCTTCATGACAACCAGTTCTCTAAATTTAAATGTATTCGTTTAACTTTTTTTTAACATAAATTTGTTTAGTGTAAAAGCATAGTGGGTTTTTAGACACGAAGTTTATGCTTCTTTCACACTGACTGAGGAGGCAAATGTATGAAAATGGAAACAAATTCTTCCAGTCTTTGTGAACTGTTTTTGTTAGCTGGAGACTTTCTTCTTTCTGGTCCTGATCCAAAACTGATGAGATGCTTGAAATTGCAGTTAAATGGGGTCGGAGCTGATCAGTGGGACACAAGTTTGGAAAGCCTTTTTCTAGAGGCTTAGGTGAGTGTGGGTCCTGCCTGGCCAGTGAGTGGATGAGATTTTCCATCAAAGCCTGGTCATAGCCTTCATGCTGGCACAAAGGCCTGCTTCAGGCTCTGTAGCTGGATGCTCAGACAACAGGGCTTTCACAGGTGAGGGAACATGTATGGGTCCCAGAAGGTCCTGGGAGGGCTTTTTGGGGTCACTGGATGGGTACCAAGCAGACAAGAGTCACTTTGGACATTGACTGAGAGAAGATGGAACTGAGTTGCAAGACTACTAGGGTCCAAGATAAGACCTAGGACTATGGGCCTGTCTCCAGGGTTCTGGGCAGGAATGCCACCCATCTGATTCCTGAGCACTTAAGAGTTCCGAGGGACCATAGCTGAATATGTAGAAACCTGGGGCACAGAGTGGCTTCAGAATCTACAGTTGAATTGTGGTTGACAGGCGTACCTTTGGGCCATGGAGAAATACGTCTCCCACTGAGTACCTGACCAGGCAGGAGGATGTCTGAACTGTGGCCGAAGTGGGCAGGAGCTGAACCATGGGATCACTGTGAGATCCACAGTCAGACATATCTTACCAGGGACCCCTCTGGGTGAAACCTGAGCATTACTGAGAGCATCTATGAACATGCCTCGGTAGGCAGAACTCACTCAGAAGTGCAGGTGAGAAAGGCAGGGGGAGACACAGCCACTTTGGTGCACACAGAACTGAGCTTCGTGTTCCATGATTCGATCCACAGCAGGGTGTGGCTGCTTCCCATTCTGCAGCCAATACTACAGCCCCTGCGCATCTGCCTGCCTTCTCCAAACAGCTCTTCTTACTTGTCAGCTCCGCTGAGCTTTTGCAAACTCTGACGTGTCTGCCAAGTGGGTTTTGCCATGGGAGGATATGTGCTAGTGACCTTCTATTCTACCACCATGTCACACTCTGAATATAACATTTTGATACTTTTTTCTTCTTTTTGTAAGCTATAATGATGCCTTCACAACAGAGATGGGTTTCAGGGTAATGTTTATCAGTTTTAAAAGTCTTGTCTTAGAGGTAGAAATGATACAGGCAACATCACAGTATCCAATGTGATAAGAATAATTGTATACCCCTATTAACTCAGTTTCACCACAGTTTAGTCTGCCATTTAATGTGCTTCCTCATTAGCCACCTACTTTGTATAAATGTACATAAAATCATGCAAGTGTGTGTGTGTGTGTTACTAAGACTAAATTATAATCCTGGAGAACAGAGGGAGAAAGCTAGCTAGTATCCCTGTTTCCATAGAGGATTAATCATGGGATTAAAGTACTTGCCCAAGGCCAAAATGTAGTAAGTAGAATATCCACCATAATAAAGTAATATACAGTGATACCTTGGTTGTCAAACTCAATTCATTCCAAATTCGTGTTTGAACAACAAAAAGTTCAAGAAGTGAATACATTTTTCCTATAAGAAATAGTGGAAATCAAATAACTGGTTCTGAGGCCCAAAAATTACACTTACAAATTCATTTTTCTAAGACTAACAAATCTCTCGATGATTTCTTTAACTACTGTGGTTCTCAGTTTTCCTCTTACCTTCATTGCTGGTTTCACTAACCTTCTTTGGAGCCATGGGTACCATATTTTATGCAAATAAAGTACAAAAAAATTAAAAGCACAATAATGAATGTTTTTTGTTTTGTTTTTTTGTTTTTGTTTTTTCCAGTACCAGGGATCAAACTAAGGACCTTGCGCTTGCAAGGCAGGCGCAGCGCCTCTGAGCTACATCCTTAGCATTGAGGAATGTCTTATCACACTAATATGCTCTACATATTGTGTGGGCCAGAGAAGCCCTTAAAACTGAAGCGTCACCTCTTTGTGTTTGATGCAAAGCATGACTCACTCTTGGCCCGTATAGGTATTTTCTAGTTGGATTTTCAGTTAACTATTGAGCAAAGTTATGAACACCAAGCTGATTGTTTTTGAGCTTGGCTATTTGAGTAGTGGGAAGTTCAGGGTTGGAGCTGTTTGATAACGGAGTTATTACTGTTTTTACTTGAAGAGTCTGAACTTTGTGCACAATTTCATGCTCCCTCTCATGTCAGTGCTGTGAACCACTCCAGCCCAGCATGGACAGGTAAGATGGGAGGGGCAGAGTGCTAAGATCAAAGTTAGCAAAATCTGTAATATTCTTCCATCAGTATTGATCTCCTCAAAACATTGTTTCCAGGAATAAAATAGTGAATAATGCAAGTCTATTATTATATAAGTGGGAGCTCCCAAATTAATTTATATCATTGCCCAAGTAGCACTACACAGATACACTGTTGAAAGTCTAGGCAGGTGATGTAAGAGGCCGCAAGGGCAGTAGCACACTGTCCAGACTCGTGTCTAGAGACAAGTGGAAGCTTTCGCCATTGGTATCATAGCTGGAGGAGCAAGAGCAAGGGAATGGAGGATTTTCCCCCAGAAAGGTATGGCAAGACCTCCAACCCAGGGTGCAAGGCCTGTCGTGAATCCTGTCCACGGGGACACTGGCACCACTGTCCCCACTGATTCATTCAAGGTTAACTATTAACATCTGTTGCAAATGGCTCCTGATGATTTGGTTTCCACAAATATGACTTACCGAGATGCAAAATATTATGTGTAAAAGGGGAGTGATGCACATTTCCAAGTCATGTCCAATCTGTCATATATTTAATTGTCTTCTGCATATATTGGTAAAGTGAAATAAAAATATTATTTTATAATTTTCAATAGGATGTTTTGCCTTTTAATTTTCTCATTGACATTGGGAAACAACTTGCTACCCAATTTTTTTTCTCCTTTCATTGGAAGAAGTCTGAAAAATGCCTCAACTCTAGTTTTTCCATAACTAACCAAATAATTAGAATCTCATTGCGATTTGAAATTATTTCTTATCAGCTTACTGTTAGCTTGCTCACAGAGATGGATTAAATGCATCTGCATTCTGCCCAATACTCTTCTTACTTAGGAAAGTATTACACCTTTTTCATTGTTGACATAGATATCTCCTAATAAGAAATCCTTCAATGCCTCTCTCTTCTACCTCAAAACGTCTTTGCGTGCAGTATCACCCGTTTACTTATGCCTTTCCTGTTTACCTCACCCTCTTTTTCACTGTGTTCTTGGTCCTTTCCTGTCTCTCCTCTGAAAAGCAGGGCTCTGTCTGGTCTCCCTTCTCTGACTCTACTGAACAGCGAGAACTCTTACCTTTGTTCATTACTCATTTTCTCTCCCCCTTTGGCTGTTGCTGTATAACTTGCATAGAATCTATGAACACTTCTCTTCACCAACCGCTGTCTGGTATCTCTAGTCCCTCTTAGATGCTTGAATTTCTTCTACCTGGTTATACTAGGAAATCTTTAATTTTCTGATGGACAAACTCTTTTACTTCCTTAAAATTCCAGTATTCTGGAATTAAATAACAGGTTCAGTAATGAAAAGAACATACATAAAGGGATCCATCTAAATCCCTATTATTGAATTTCTTTCACCTGGTTGTAGTTGAAAAATTGTAATTTTACCTTTTCTGTGAAGGCTAATTTCATAATTTACCTACTCAAGTCTCAAACTGAAGATTTCTTTCTTTTTTCTGTGTGTGAAAATGAAAGAAATGAAAAGAACATGAACTTTCATGTCAGAAAATGATGTGGCTAGATTAGCTATTTTTCTTTTTCATTTTCTATACAATACTGGAAAAGTTAATCATCCTCTTTGAACTATGTTTCTCCATGTGCAAAATGTTTCTATAAAACATCCTTTTAATAGAAATATCATTAATTTTAAGTGAATATATAGCACAGTATCTGACATACAGTAGCTGTTAAATAAAATCAGTTTCATTCTTTGCTTTCCATTAGTTTCCTATTTATGCTAACTCCTATCTGGAGTCATAATTCTTAGTATTTTCCTTGTTTTTTGTTAACTCTCCTGGTTTCACTCTTCCTCATGATTTCAGACTTTTCTTCAAAAACATCAGTGTTTCTTAGTTTTCCTTCACTCTGTTAATTTCCCTATTTTATGGTAATACTGAGAACTGAATACATATCTTCCTATTTTTCATTTTAACTAACAGTAAAGTGGCTCAGTCATCGGCTCCTCACTTCTTTCAATCTTTGTTTTAAATGTTAAATCCCTAGTAATCGAAGAATGCACTCACTGCATCCACAGACATGTCTCACTGTCTTTTATTTTTCTAGCTCTTTAGTTGACTTCTTTCATTCTCCAAGTGGTACAGATTTTCGAGGCCCTTGACCCTTATCTTCTGTCATACTTTTCTATCTATTTCCATCTAAGGTTTCAACTGTGCTGTTAAATTCTACATAAATACCTCCACTTTCTGCCTCTTGATATATATTTTATAACTCCCCACTTTTTGAATACTCTACTATAACATTATGCTTAGATTCTCCCCTCAGAGGCACCATTTTCTCTCCTAATCATGAGCTGTAACAGTGCTTGGGAGACACATTCTGAACCTCACGGTTCATCTCATCTCTCTTTTTCTGCTTGTATTTAGCCAGCTATTTGAAAAATTTAGCAGATATCATGTTCTCATTGCTTTTAATTCAATTTCTCCCTCCATGAACAACTCATGAGATCCATTCAAACTTTTAATTATTTTTACTCTGGACAAACCATGGTGAAAAGATTTAATCATTTAATTTTTAATACTTACTGCCTCCAAACTTAGTAGTCATGGATTTTGCCGTAGGTATGAATAAATTCAAACATAAGAAATAGAGAACCTTATTAAAAATGGCTCAAATAGAGGATTGTTTGAATATGAGAATACAAAGTTTATATTCTCTTCAAAAACAAAGCTAAAGTTGCCAGTGCCTATTTCTCAGGGAGAGAAGTCAGAAGAGAGATAATCTAACTCCTCCTGCTGCTCTGAATTTTCTCTGAGATTTCCCTACAAACTTCTGGGAATATTTCTCATCTTCTTTTGAATAATGAAACCAGAACCTCTTCCCTTTCTGTTCACTGAAATCAGAAGATTGTCAATTCTTATTTGAAGATAAGTGGTGATATTTTAGGGAGAAGAGAGCAAGAAGCCAGGTGTGGTGGCACATGCTTGTAATCCCAGCAAATGGGAGGCTGAGGCAGGAGGATCTCAAATTTCAGACCAAGGTGGGTAATAGAGTAACTTAGCAAAACCTTGTCTTAAAAAAAAGTTTAAAAGAATTGCAGATGTAGCTCAGGGTGATGACTTTGAGTTGTACTCCCACTACCACACACACACACACACACACACACACACACAGATGCATACACATAAAGAAAATGAGAAATGTGTATTGGCTATGAATATGTGTGTGATGTCTTCCACAAACCACTGAGAGATCTTAACTAATTCCCCAAATCTTTAGTAACTCCTATCAACATTAAATAAGATCTATTTATCCTCTCATTCCTGAGTCTTTGTAAATTACCCCATTTCCTTTTAATCTTTTTCCCCGCTGATCCTATTTAATATTCCTTGTGCTATAATACTTTTGAGGGTCAGGGTCAGGGTCCCCTTTCAAGGGGAACTTCTGCACAGGCAGGGCCACAATTTGTTGAGTGACTATGTTAATTTGACTTTAAGGTTTGTTTTCCATGCATTTCTTTCCTCCTCTGTGCCTTTTCTTATTCTTCCTGTCTTCTGTAAGAGTCTCCTGAGGTTGGTGTACCCACGATCTCCTTTTCTGAGTTCAAGAGAAACATTTGTGCTCATGAACAAGAGGCCACGTGGCCCTGTGGGAAAGGTCATTCTCCCTGTGAGCAGAGAAGTTAAGTGACATCTTAACTACATGGTTTCTTAGGAGGAACAAGGGAGCATGTTGTTTCCACCTGAGTGCAGCTTTTTTGACACATATGATGAATGCCTGAGAATGCATGTTAAGAAATCTCAGTACCTAGAAACCTCGAGTTACAATAGAAGATAAAGGTCTTAAATTTTCCAACTAACTTTTTATTTTGTAAAATTTAATCTGAAAGTGTTTCTCCACATAGCAAATTTTGTTACGATCTCATTCTCTGTGAAATGAGCCAGCACAGTATTGATCTAAGAACCAGACTTGTGAAGTCACACACTCACACATGAGCTCAACTGTCCAAAGTTTCCCTGAGAACCAGATCAATGTGCTAACTACTGCTCGTGTGAGCACGTTTGCACACTTGCCAGGTTGGGGCGCCAGGCCAAGCGCTTCATGTGTTGTTTCTTCCCGATACTACAATATTGTCAGGTGCTTTCACCAGGGGCATGGAGATGTGTTATATATGTTTGTTCCAGGTCCCTGAGTGGATGGCAAAATTAAAATGTGAACTCTGATAAGCCCAGGCACAGGTCTTATGCTCCAAACCACTTTGGTATTTATTGTTCCTCACTAAAATGAGGTATTTGTCCTCAGGTATAGTCTTTATGTGGGTTAATTTGGATATTAGATATTACAAATAACCTTTTATATATACTATACAGAATTTTATAGATATATTACTCTTATGGTTTTTAAAACATTTTTTTAATCTTTTCTTTCTTGTATAGTGCCAGGGATTGAACTCAGGACCTTGCACTTGCAAGGCAGGCAGAGTGCCACTGAGCTAAATCCCCAGCCCTAAAACTTTTGTATATATGATCATAATTTAACATTTTTGGAGAGCAATATAAAATTCTGATAATTATTGTCAAAGAATTTCTTCTATATGATAAACATTTCAAATAGTTATATAAATATTAGTGAAATAAAATATAAGATTAAAAATTCCTTTTTGAGTCACCAATTAAAGATGTCATACATAAAATGTACACCCCACTAATCCCTTTCCAAGTGATTGATGTGCTAAGCAAGTGATAAAGGAAAACTTAAGGGGCCAGGGATTTAGCTCAGTGGCTCTGCCACTTGCCTCCCAAGCACAAGGACCTGAGTTCAATCCCTGGTACCAAAAAAAAAAAAAAAAAAAAAAGACTTAAGATAAAATAAACCTAACAGTGTCTATTTGGGCAAAGGAAGAGGAACAAACCTAGTTGCCCTCAATGCCAGAAAATGTTCAGAGAAATCTCTGCAATGTGGGCAGAGATTATAGACAGAAAAATAGTGAAGAAACATAATAAAAATTGTATTGGTCATTTGAAATAATTCTCCTTGTAAAGCCTAGGGCATAAACTTGACATTTTCGGGGATTTGCCTTTGGGAATTTGGGTCCCCCCTTTCCTGACTTCTCAGGAGGTCAAATAAACAATTTAGTTTTGGCTTAGTGTGTGGATGGAATAACTTCATTCTGATTGCATCTGTTGAAGTCCAGTGCAGAAGCTCAGCCCAAATGCATTGCTTCCTAAAATTCTGCCTAGGAAAAAAAGTATCATCTTAGCTCTGAAGGTCTTGCTTTGGTTATGTACATTTTTATTCATGAGTATTGTTAGAAAGCTTTGCTTTCCTGTAACAAGTACAGGAGATGATCAACTTATAAACAGAAAAGGTTTACTTTGGCTCATGGTTTCAGAAGTTCCCCTCTAAGATGAGTGGTGAGGAAGAGCTCAGCATGTGTGGTGAAGTTGGCACATCATCGTAGGAGTGCACAGCAGAGCAGAACTGCTGACCTCACCAACCCGGAAGCAAAAGAGAAACACTGGCCAGCTTCTGGCTTAGCATTCCATACTCCCCTTCGGGGCAGGCTTCCAATTACTCAGCACTTCTCACCAGGCCTCACCTCCTGGAAGTCTGCAGCACCTTCCAGCTGTGCCACACTGGGGAGCAAGCCTTTACTGCATAGATTGTTGGGAGACATTCAGTATCCAAATTATAACAAGTGTCTTCATATACCATGTCATCAAAAGTTTTACTCATGTATTCAGCAAATTTTTATTGAGCATTAAATATGTGCCAAGCACTTGATAGAATAAAAACTGAGAAACTCCTCTGCAAAATAGAGACAAGGCAAAGTGATTATACTTTTCCGATTTAAATTTTACAATATCATTTAAAAGGCATGCCTTTTTTATACTGCAGAATTTTAGAATACTTTCATATATTCACAATATTAATAGATATCAAATTTACACTTTTTAGCATTTTTATTGATCAGTTATTCATGTGCAGATACCTTAACTCAGGACTCAGTCACTTTAGGGTGCTAATCAATATTCTCAGGTGTTCTTTGGGGGTGGAAATGCAAGGCAATGTACTCTTGAAGAAACATAATTATATCATTTGCTTCTTCTGTTCTAGGGACAAAGCTACATTTAGCTAAAATTGCTCTATGGAAATGAAGGAGAAATTAGGAGTCTAGAAGTAGATTGCAGTGTTTAATTCTAGTGACAAGTAGTTCTTCCTGAAGTTAGCAGCTGATCAAAAGCAGCCATAGTTTCTTTGTGTTTTTAAAAAATATATCAAATATTGCGTTTCTAATTATATAAATTTTAATATTGAGCAAAGCAAGCATTGTATGTGTTGATATGTGTTGTAGTTGCATTGCTCAGATTGAAGAATTGAGTTATAGTAGGTATCCATGATCAGTGTAGTAATCCAAATCACAGTTGTCTTAATCACTTTTTCTTTGCTGGGACAAAATACCTGACACCCACACCTTAAAGGAGAAGAAGCTTATTTTGGCTTATACTTCATAGTTGGATGGCTCCAATGCAGGGATTTCATGGTGGAAGGGCCTGGGCAGAAGGCAGCTGTTCCTCCCGTGATAACCAGGAAGCAGAGTGCAGGGAGGAGCCAGGAAGGGAGATATGCCCTTCCAGGTCACACCACTAGTGACCCACTCTTCCCATCAGACCCTACTTTCAAATAGCACATTCAACTCTGAACTCTTCTGTGACTTAATCCGCAGATTAGTATAGCACCCCCAGTGATCCGATCGCTTTCCAAAAGCCCCACTTTTGAACTAACGAGCATTTCTGGAGACCTTTTAGCTCTAAACCATAATGTGTACATATATTGTTAATGTCAAGAGGGAGAAAGAGATTTTCTAGTTGTGAGTTTGTTCTCTTAGAGATCTGGTGGAAGGGGAGCATATATTAAAGATACCAAGAGAGTATCTGAGGAAAAGGTAACACAGGCATTCATTGAGTACTGTAAGCCAGGAGCTGTTTTCGATGTTAAGAATGCAGAATTGGATAATCAAATTTTAATTCCTTGAGGTTTATCTTTTTGTGACCTGAGTTACTCTATGGCTAGGTTAACCCACAAAGAAGTTCCTGGTTGTAAGAAGTCCTAGAGCCATAGAGCAAAAATCGAAATAAGTGGAGCAACCCAAACATTATGACAGAGGAATTTTCATCTTTGGAATTTGGGAGTTAAGTTTACATTATGTGACAAACCAAGGAGTACATTTATTGCCTTATATGATGTTATGAGTTGACTTCAGTTTTTAGGAGCAGGGAGCAAGTGACAATTTTGTGCCCTTTTGGCCTATAGGATGTCTTAATTTGCACCACTGACAGGAACAGAAAATTTGGACATACTTAGTGAAAAATAAGGAAGACAATGAGAGCCACATCAACCCACTGAAATCATAATCTCAGGCACTCCCAATGCTTTATTTGCTCGTTCGAGTACAGTATAATATAAAAGCAATCTTAAAGTGAGTTCAAGTCATAATTATCATGGATCCTTAATCCTGGACAAGACATTGTAGTTGACACTGTCTTAGATACTTTCTCATTGCTGGGATAAAATACCTGACACAGAGTTTGTAGAGGTTTCAGTCTATAGTTGGCAACTCCAAGGCAGAGTGGCATGGCAGAGGTTTACTGCTGGTGCAGCAGTGGGAAGCAGCAGCCATCAAGGGAGGAGGAAGAGTACCCTTCCAGTCCATGCCCAGGTGACCACCTCTTCCCACCAGGCCTCGCTTCCCAGCATCACACCCAGCTATAACCCATCCTCAGACTGATCCAGGATTACACAGCCATGACCCAGCACCTCCCAAAAGCCCACTTAGGAGTGTGTGAGACTTTGGGGATACATCTAGATAGACACTCGAACACTATTTGGAGGAGGAGAAAGGCAGAAAGTATTAAAATAAAGTAGAGCATATTTTAGGAATTGTTCTTTATAAACTTGGATTGCAGTTGGTGCTAAATCAATTCAGTTTGAAATGCATGAGAAGAAACAAAAATTTTCCCTACTACCTATCAACTTATTGTTCTTTTCCTCATACTTCAAAAATCACCTAGGATAACTCTATTCAAATGTAAACTAAACAGTAATCTCTGTCCTTACTGTAATGTTTTGACAGTAACTACTACCTCCTTGAATTTTGTGCCGACATGTATTCTGGTGAGAATGCCATAAGAAAACCTCCTCTAGTTCATACGCAATGTAAAAAAGGTCATGCCATGGGCTAGCCAATTTCTTGAGAGGCAATAAGTTTCCTTCTGTTTGGTGAGTTTGATCTTTAGTTTGTGATGTACTGCAGTTATCTCCTAAACTGAAAATAATTTCTGACCAATTGGTTAATAAAATGGAACTTTGTTCTCAGAGTCTAACATGAAACTAATTTTCTTAATCCAACAAAGCTTTCACTTTCTCTGCAAAGTCCATGAGGTATCCCTCTTTTATGTAATTTGTAAACTTGCCTTTCTTGAGATTTTTAAAAGTTAACAAAGAAATGTAAGAAGTGCTCAATGAAGTGTCTATGGCTTTAACGCACAGAATGGTTATAGAAGGACGGTGTCTGACAAAGGGAAAATCCCTTTGGAGTTCAGGTGCTGTACATTTTCATTCCTCTTTTGTATTGGAACAGTATTTTAGTCCTAGCTTGCTTGTGCTTGATGCATCATAGGGAAAAAAAAAGGAGTGGGGTTAGAGCTGGCAGATTTACTCTGTTGGGAGAGTTTTTGTGTATAAAAGCATTTTCCTTGCTAATGTACTCTGGACACTGACAAACACACAAATTCTATTTATATTTGTCACTAAAAAGACCTAAACATCAAAGTTGTTAGATGATGGAAATCTTTAATATTTACTTTTAATAGAGGATGACTTTTAAATAAGTGGTTCTTTATTCTTCCTCAAATGCAAAAAGAAAAAAAAATCAGTGAAGTGGCTCTTTCATTTATAATATCTTTCTTATTCAAATATATTCTAAATTCTTCTTATACAGCCAAAAGATTAATGCTTGAGCAATTGTCAAAAAGCTATACTAATCATTTATCCCCTGTGTTAGAAACATAAATGCTTGAGTTGCATATCCTTAAAGAAATTTTCATTAAATTTTGAGTGACTATTGTTTTACATGCTTTAAATTGTTTGGTATATGTATTGCTATCACCTAGGTGTGTGGATGAGGTAATTTTTGACACTTAAACTGAGAACATACTTTTTTTTTTTGGAGACAGAGTCTTTCTTCTTTCTGTGTAGTTCAAGCAGGCCTTGAACTCACTGTGTATCCCAGGCTGGCCTCAAACATGTGGCAATCCTCCTGTCTCAGCCTCCTGAGTGCTGAGATAACAGGTGTGCACCACTACACTCAGCTGTGAACATGGTCTTTAAAAGAACTCCATGGCCCTTTAACCATTATCTAAACTAGACAAAGTATAAGATACCTGATAAGGTACCACTCAATCAAAATATTATTATTATCTACAATGTACTGAGTGAGCTACTTAGATTAAATAAGTAGTGTTTTGTTTTGTTTTGTAGACAGAGCCTTCCTGTGTAACCCAGGCTGGCCTCAAACTGGAGATCCTTCTGCCTCAGCCTCAATGTGTGTAGCACATGTCTGCATAGACAAGAGTTTCTTGCCTTTTAGGAACTTAAGGCCTACAGAGGGTGATCCTTACTTTCCCTATTCATCTAGTTTAATCTCATCTTTCTTCTTTTACAGATCCATAACCTACATTTAGAAATCTTTTCTAGGCGTTTCCATAATCATTTAATCAGCTGGCTCTTTGCCATTGGCATACAGTTCGGTGCCATTCTAGTGTCTATTTTTTTCCCAAATGTTTTCACATTCATGTAAGTTTGAGAAATGTTAAATTTCTTAAGTTATTTTTATCTAAACTGAAAGATATCTCACATATTTCATAACACAAAGGGGCATTTAGACAATCTAAGGAGTGTAACACTCAGAGTTTTCTAAATGAACTTTAATTTGAAAATGTTACTTTCCTTTTTTTCATAAAAATTTTTCCTGGAATTTAAAATTTGTATTCTTTTTTTATCCCTGATACGTGAAATTAAGAAATTTCAAGTAGTTGATCCCACTGTGGGAACATTTAAGAATAAAAATTCACAGATTCCCAGAGAGCTCTGTTTGTACCCTGAGGAGGTTTAATCCACAACCTTTTGTCAGTGTTTCTCAGTCTTTTTTCCTTTGTTTTTGTGAATAGTTGATATTCAAAATGCCAGCTCTCCCCCCAAACCATCTTTCTCAGTCTCACTTCCCTTTAGATTAATCCTTTCTTTTCCTAGCTTTGTGCTTTTCTTAAGGGTCCAAACTAAATTCTTTTACCTCTTTATGTTTGTTAGGGATATCATTGTTTGCTGAAGAACTTTCTACATATACTTCTTCTTTTTGACCTAAGCCTTGCTCCCCTCTGATGACCCTCTTCCTCCTTTAATTATTTTTTCTAATGAAATGTTTAGCTGCCTTTGAATTTTGACATCAGAAACAATTGGCTTCAACTTGCCTCTCATTAGTGTTTATGGACTAACACCTACAATATGTCTCCTCTAGTGAAACCCGCTGTTATTACTCTTTTAAAACTTACATTTACTGGATTTACAAGCGAGAGAGATTTACAAAGGGAGAGGCCTTTCAGATTTTTTTCTACACTCATGCCTTCAAACCATTGTGGGTAACTTCCTTATTTTCTGAATGCCCATACCACAGGTGAAATTTTTCAGTGGTCTTTGTTTACATTTTATCTATGAAATCATTTAAAGACCTACATTGTCTTAAGACACACAAAGAACCTGAACAGGAAGGACTTGCTAACTCCAACCCTGCCCCTGCTAATTAGATTGGACCCTCTTTGTCCAATTATACTTCCCTACAGATATCCACTTCTTTGTAAGATGTAACACAATAAAAATATACAGGATTTCCTATTGCTTTATGTCTTCATTTTTTTTCTTTTCTTTGTCTGTTTGTTCGGGCCAAGGTCTTGCTGTGCATATCAGGATGGCTTTGAGCTCACTACCTTGCCCAGGCTGGCTTCAAACTTGGGGCAATCCTTCCTGCCTCAGCCTGCCAAGTTCTGTGATTACAGGTGTGTACCAGGATGCCTGGTGTGTGTCTTCATTTCTGAAGGGTCCTGAGTTATGTAAATCTGTATACTTTTCAATTGTTAATCTAGTTAGTTTATTTACAATGTGTTATTTTATTGCAGGTGCCTCAGTCATGACCTTACCAATGGGTGAGGAATGAATGATTTTTCCTCTTTCAAAGCAATTGGAGAAAAAAAACCTTAAGAACATTCATGTACTCCAATAAAGTTTGTGATTATCAGACTGAGCTTGGACCCTCAACATCACTTGATAAATTTTTTTCTTTGTTCTATTTCTCTCCCTTGTCTATATTGTCTAGGGGCTACTCTATGAGATTGTAACTCAATTTTATCTTTTTCAAATTTTGCTAAAATAGAACTTCTTATATTTTCAAGAAAACTAATGAATTTAGACTTTAGTTCTTTATTTTCCTTTCATTTTAATTCCATCACTTTCTAACTCCATTACTGCCTCTTTTCTAACTTAAAGAGAGGACATGGGCCTGCTCATCATGGGAAGGCCTATTACTCTGGGATTATGGACTGTTTCTTCTCCCATTTTCCTATCATCCTGCTGCATTTATATTTGATTTTTACCATTTCTTCCAACACCTTCTCTTCAATGTAAACTCTTTTAAGTATCAGTCTTGTCCTAAGCAACATCTAGTTCCTTTCCTTTCACATGTTAATGTAAATACATGTAATTATATTTAGATGTGTAATTATAGTATTTTTCTTATTATAGAAGAAAAACCTTGTCAGAGAAAATTTGTGAAACAAATTCCCCAAAAAGGGGAGATGATGCTCCTTCATATTCCACTACCTAGGGAAACAGTATTATCATTTGGGTCTATCCAGATATAAGTTGATTGTATTTTTTGTATAATAAAATTGAGCTTAGATTGTAACTAATAATTTGTAACACTTTCTTTTAGAATTTTGTTTAGTCTTTTTCTATGTATTTCTTAAAGTACACGGTGTGTCCATCACCTTTGCTCTTAGATCTTCTCTTTACCAACTTAATTCAGACTTCCCACTCTGTTCAGTCTCATTTCACCATTGCTTGACAGAAACCCCGAGTAACTTCCTCAGTAGTGCTTTTCGAAGTGATTAATAAGTTTGTGCTATCTATAGTAATGATGGCATCATTTGTACATACCTATCTTCGAGCTCATCAATTTATTTAAATTATATATATGTTCAAATATACATACACACACACACACACACACACACACACACACACACACATACCTTGGTTCACAAACTTAAATCTCTCCACCGTTCTGGTCATGAACCGAGCTGGTCACGAACTAAATCCAATTCAGGGGTTGGGTTCAATGTTGACCTTGTGGGGAAACTGGATTTGGCTTATGACCAATTTGGTTTGCAACCAGAATCATGGAAAGAATTAAGTTCCTAAACTGAGGAACACTGTGTGCGTGTGTGTGTTTGTGTAAAATGCTTCTTTAAAATAGTATAAAAATATTTTTCTTCAGCCCTCATTATCTTTATATTCCTAAAGACCTTGTAATTTAGAGCTTTTTTTTCTGTTATTACTTTCTTTGTGATTTAACTTTCAGATTCAACTACCTGCTGATCCTGTGCCTATTTTTCTGAATTTTTTCCATCACAGACATCTTTTGGGTCCTCTTTTTAATCCTCATATTTGAAACACTTCAGTGTTTGTATCTTGCATTCATCTTATTATTATACTGAAGTCTAGGCTGTTTGCCACATGCAGGCTAATACATGGAAGCTGAGAGTTGGTGGAAAAGAATCAAATTTATTCACAGTCTGGCCCTGAAGAAGGGAGAGGGGCTCTGGGCCTCAGAGCTTCATGTAGGGGTCTCAGGAGTATGTAGGGCTTTTGCAGGGAGAGAAAGGAAGACTACATACTAAGTATGGTTCCTCACCGAGAGTGTAAGTCTCTTCTCTCTCCCTGTCCAGAATATCAGGGCAGACCTTGACCCCCTACCATGAGTTCCTGTATTTACATGGACACATAGTTACTTTTCTGCAAGTTAAACTTCATGGGCGTTTTACATAGTTGATTTTATTTTAAGTACAAAATGAGACTGAGGAGAAGACCCAGCAAAGGTCATCAGATGCTCTGGGTTCTGTAAACCCAAAGAAAAATGATCTAGTCTTTAAAATTTTAACCGTTTAGGTGGAGCTTCCCTTTAGAATTCTAGGTAAACCTGTTGTGTTAGCTACTTCTCTCTCCTTGCTGAAACAAAATACCTGACACCCAAAGTTAAAGGGGTAAAGGTTTATGTAGCTCACAGTTTGTAGGGTTTCAGTCCATAATTGGCTGGCTCCAAGGAAGAGTGCCACATGGCAGAGGAGAAACAGTTCATGGTGGACCAAAGGTAGCAAAGCAACAAGGGAAACTTGTCAGCATCTCTCTGCCCCTTTTATTTTATCCAGACTATTGGCATTAGGGTGGTGCCAAACCCATCAGTGTACTGGTTTAGTAATCATATGTCCTTAATCCCAACATCACATACTCTAGATTCAGCCACCTCTGAAAAATCCCTATGATCACATGAGGCTTTGGGGGCACATCTAGACACAAGCCACAACATATGTATAATCTGAAAAAGTATTAAGGAAAGTGAAATTAGCTCCACCAAAAACAAATTCCCAAAGGAGCTGCCCTCTTCCAACCTCTTCCAACTGCACAATATCTGTCCGAGCATTTTTGTGTACATTGCCTGCGCAACCACCAAATGCTTGTTTGCCTCAAACATAAGTGATTAAATTCTTTTTTGAATACCAATGCTATCATTTAGCTTCCTCCTCGATATATCTTTCCATATGTTTCATCGATTCCCCAGGCATTACATATCTAAAATAGAACTGTTTTCTATGAATCCCTAGAAGCCTTTACAGAAGTCTACTCAGAATTCCATGTTGAATATCATAGAATTTCTCTGACTCTGAGCAGTTGGATTAAATAGTACCATATTAGCAACTTTATTTAATGAGCTGCATCAGTCTCTTCCCCACCTTCTTTTGACTGAGGTATGGATCTTTTTTAGGTCAATATTTGTTAATATCCTGTGGTTCCCCGTTAAGAATACAAGTTCTGCTTTAAAGCAAATAATTAAAAGGTGAAATCATAAAAATGTTACATCTTTAAGAAGACTAGAAGATTCCTCCAAATTCAAAAAGTAAACTTTTCTTAACCCACTTCTATAATATTTTCTTTCTTCCATTCCTTTCATTTCTTTTCTATCTGGCTGTAGAGTCATTGATTGCTTCGTCTCATGACACTAAACCGGCAATATCATTTTCTGTCAAGGGAATATAAAAATAACCATGTTTTCTCTGGTTCAGTTTGATCCTTTTGCTTTGTCAGTGGCAGTCATACTTGCTGTTTAGTCTCCAACCAGGCATTATTAGGAGAATACATGGCGGATGTTCTTCTACATGGCTGGATACAATGGCAGAGGTACCTGCAACTCCATACATGGGCAGATTTGCTGTTGAAGTTCAGCTGGAGGCTCTTGTTAGGCAACAAAGAAATACTGGTTATATCTATCTTATTTGAATCTCATCAAGACATAAGAAAAAAGTTAATGACCTGTTTATAATGGTATATTTTCCATTACCTAGTATATTATATTCCTTTTTGGCATCTTATTTGATGAAGTATGAATGAGAACACAAAACTTTGCCCATATTTTATTTGTCTGATGATTTATGTTGATTGTTTTTTTTACACTAGTGGGGATTAAACCCCAGGCTTCATGTACCCTGGGCAAACACTGCACCCTTGATCTACATCCTCGGCCCTTTTTATTCTTAATTTTGAGACCGGATATTACTAAAGTTGCCCATACTGGCCTCTGAGCAGTGATCCCTTCTTCCAGCTTCCCAAGTAGCTGGGATTGCAGATGTGTCCCACTGTCCTTGGTTTTACCTGGCAATCCAGGCTTTTCCTCACACTTGGATCTGATTCCTTACAACTCAAGCCTTATTTCTCTTGCATTATCTGAAACCTTCCTCCCCAGGACACCAATAGACCTCCGTATTTTATTCAGATCCCCCAGTACTACAACTTCATGGCTCAAGGCTGTATAAGTTAACCCATGAGTGGTAGGAATATCCCCATACATTTTTCCACAGTGGGATGCTTGCCCATGAATTGCTCTTTACAGGTCATTTTGTAAATTATATAAATTGATCCTACTATTTCATAACTAATTTTATCCCCATAAAATCTCCCTAACCAGGTCTCCAAGTACATCTGAACTCTCCAACATCATAGAACAGGAATAAAACTATAAGAGATTATAAACCAGAGAAGAAAGAGGTAGAAGTCTTCTCCCTTTGTGGTTGAAGTGCTTGCAAATTCTGCAGAGCTGTGTGACCCTGGCCCGCTTTGGGGTCTCCTCCCAACCCGGGAAGTGGCTGTTGTGGGAGCTCGCTGGCGGCCTCTGCTGCTTCCTCTCCTCCATCCATTCACACTCCTGACATTTCCAGTTTCGAAAGTGCAGCTTCTTTACTGTTATCTTTCCTTTTAAGCTCTCTTTCCTCCAGCTTATGCTCATGTAGAACTGCCAGTAAGATTATTTTTTTTTAACCAATGTAATGAAGTGGACAGTTGAACAGAGTAGGAAAGAATGTATCCTCCAGAGGGACATTCAAGTTGAGACAAACTCCCTGTTTGATTCTAGACAAAACCTTTATCTTCTGTAAGCCCTGGTTTTATTATCTGTAGAATGAAGAACATACTTGTCAAAGCTACTTTAAAAATCAGGTTAGATCTCATATGTAAAATAATCAATACATAATATAGTTATCATTATTATTAAGGCAAGGCATAACCCTTCTTGAAAGAATTTTAATTCATCTTATTGTCTGATTATCTTAGTACTGAAGATCCTTCACCTATCTTTCTCTATTTGTTTCACATGATGTTCTTAAGAGTCCTTCCCTGCTCTATCCACATTGATATATTCACCGCCCTCACTACTGGCACTCTTCTCTCAAATACATTACATTTTAACCCTCATGCCTTTCACTACGCTACTTTTACTTCTTCAGCTATCAACTCCTGTATTTAGCAAGGATCTAAGCATCTTTTATGGTTACACATATGTGTCATTTTGTGGTAATACCTTCTTTAATCAACAGAGTCGTTATAATGGGTTATAATGGTTCCCTAACCTATACTTTTCAGAAAACCGTATGCACGAAATTATCACCTTATTTTAGTAAATGCTTATCTGTCTAACTCCCTTGAGAAACTGAATCATTTCCTGACTGCAGGAAGTGTTGGACATTTGTTGCATTTTTTTAACCTTATGTGCTGTGTGGCATTGAATAAGAAGAGATCAATTCATATTGATCAAATCAGATTCATCCCTATAGCTCTTACCTGCTTTCATTGGTTGCTAGCTCTTTTTTCCTAATCTCTAAGAAAGCACTAGCTTCTGTTTCACAAATGATTCCCAATACCATAAAACTGAAGTCCATCTTATTCTCAAAATTTCATAGTGATGAAAGTTTTTGTATTAATTTTATTTCTTCCCCATTTTTGTATATTAAAGTTTACTAAAGTTTGGGTGCAATCAAATGAAAACCCTACCGGACCTACTAAATAGGAGAAAGCACAGACAAAGTGCTTTTACTGTTACATAATTTGTGCTAAAATCCTGAGTTGAATTGGAAATTTTTCAAACATTGAATAAAAATATTTTCTTTCTTGATTCAGGTTTAAAATGGGTATAAAAGGAATAAATTTATGAGCATAGTTACTTTTATGCTTTTTACTGATAGATAATTTTTCTCAACAGCATTAAAAAGATTTAATAGCTTTGTCTGTGTTTATCCAGCTTTTTCTCTACTTATATCGTTTGTATGTATGTGTGATATTTCATCTCCTTTGCTATGAATGAATACAAAGTTATGGGTTTAATCAGGTAAGAGTATTATTTTTGTTTGTGGGAAAGACTGTTGACTATTAGAAAAATATAGCAAACAACAACAAAAAGCAACTCAGAGAAAAATAGGCCAAATGGCGCATTTTAAAACTAGAGATGCCCATTTAATTGCTAGTAAAGCTATGAAACCTTGGAATACCCATTCAGTTGACATTTGTCAATTTATCATAACTTTTTTGTGAATGCAAGAGACTAACATTTCTTTTTTAGTAGTAGAATGCCTGAGTCTGTTTTCTATTGCTACAAAAGTGTTTTCATTGGCTCAGGATTCTGGAGGCTGGAGGATTCAAACAGCACGGTGCTGGTATCTTGATGAGGGCTCTCTGGCTGTGTCAGAAAACATGGCAGAGAAGTAGAAAGAGAAAGGACCACGTTCAGCAGGGATCCTATGGCAAGACAGAAAGCCAGAGGATTTCCGGAGCCAGCCCTGTTCATTCTTAATAGCTTATTTTTCCAGAAACTAATTAGGGTACTACAAGAACTACAATAATCCTTTCTGAAGGCAGCACCCCAAATGACACAACCACTTCCACTCTGCCACATTTCTTAAAGGTTCTACCATCTCAACAGCACCATACTTGGGACAAAGCTTACTACACATAAAACTTGGGTGGACTCACAGGCTTTATCTAAACCACACACACAGTGATGACAGGAAGGTTAGTTTCTTACAGGTTAGGAACAGCTAGCTGTCAGCCATCTGCATAAGCTACAATAAACATGCACACACAAAGACACGGTATCCAGCACTTACAAGGTCATTGGTGTGCTCAAAATAAATGGGCCAATTTGGCCATTTAAACTGGCATATGCTTTCAGAGATGATGATTATTCAAAATACCTGTTTGCCCAAATCTATTAAGCTTCAAAACTACATTTTAATGGCACCTTACATTTAAACCCTGTTTAATATGGCACATGCTTCAGACCTAGTTACAAACACCATTAAATTTCATCACTAATTACTAATAACAGGAATGAAATTAGCACCTGTCTCAGCCGCTTTAGGTTTTGGATTGCACTTAATAAACAGTTGAGAAAATCCTCTGCTGCTAAACATTTACTGGAGCCATTTGCATTATGATTTTCAACGAGCTATTGTGATTTATATTCTTATATGGTCATCTGTAAAAGCATAGGACTTCAAGTCACTGAATGTACTTCCTTTAATTTGAAGAAATGTATGATAAAACCACCTATTACTGTGAGATATCAATTTATTTAACACTAAGTGCTTCTATCTTTGTCTCCATAGCTACCAGGATGAGAATTCTAGTGAAGTACATGGGAACTTTCACAAGAACATTGATCATTTTATTGCACTAATACACCAAGCGGGTACTACTGGTCTTAATGATCCCGTACACAAAGCAGACCTTAAACATATATGTAACTTTCGCTTTCTTCTCCCTTTCTTTGTGAGCTTATGGCCTATGCTGCTGCCATAGGTGGTGGCAGAGTTTCTAAAGTGGAAATAAGGTGGTTAATTTGGCAAATGATTCAGTACTACATGTGACAGAACTAAATAATATTCATTTTGTGGATCTGGGAGAGTTTCGCATCCATTGAGAAAATGATGGCTATCTTGCTGCTACATTGTAAAGATATGAGAAAAATTATATAAAGAGTAATACAATAGAAAGATATCAGGATGCCTTCCCAACTAGCTACCTAGTTTATACCAAGGAAACTAATCATTGGATAAAACCCTTTCGTCTTAGGTAACTCATGAAATTTTTATACTTAAAGGCAGAAGATATTATTTACTTAAGGATTTTGGGCCAACTGAGCTCTAGATGATTCAATTATTCAAGTACTAGTCCTTAACAGATATTTTAAAACAATAAAATGTATCATGGTGCATTTTACAAATAAAGCTTATAAGCATTAGAAATTCCTACAACATAGCCAGAAGATGGCAGCATGGCAGCTATCTAGAAATTTGGTAGCTGGTAACTTCTATTAAGGAAAAAACAGTCTCTAGATTTTTGTAAATAGTCCAATCATAAATTTTTTAGGATGCATATATAATAGGATGCATACAGGATGCATAATTAAGAGAAAAAAAATCTGTCAGTAAGATCTAAATGACAGCTTGACCAGAGCAGAATTACAAAGAAACAAAAATGGGTTCTTCTTCATGACAAATAATGTATAAGAAAGATGAAAGGATGACAGGAGATAGGGAATGCTAGGGCTCTAAAACCGTGCTTTCAGAACATTTTAAATAAGCTTGCTAGAACCCTTTATGGACTCTTTTAAAATTACAGACGAGATGAGCTCTGATACTGAAATAACCAATTAATTCCATTAAGCCATTAGGAAAGAATTAAAGGTCATTATTGTAATTGCACCAGTTCAAAACAAACTCCTTACATTTTTCATCTTTTAATTCCATTTTAGCTTTAAAAAGCCCACAAAACTAATGATTATATGATCTTATGAATCTCTTATAGAATAAATATGTGCAGTTTTCAAAAACTCAGTACAACCTTTTCATTTTTAAAGATATAATCCCCACTGTAAGTCACACAGTTAACTATTTTCGTAACAGAGAAAATAAATATCTTTTAAATCTCAGTCGGGACTCCACATATTGAAAACAATATGCAGCATAGTAAAATGAGAGTTGAAGAAAGCATTTCTTACAGTTCTTGAAAAAATCTGTAACAAGATTTTATAATAGAAATTTTGAAGAAAATTCTTCAATGTATTCTACTATGAGATGTTAATACTCAACACATTCATCTATTACATTCTCTTGTTCATTTTATAAATTTATGATATGTAATAAATCCTCAGTCTTCTTTTAAAATACAATAAAACCTGTTAAAATTGAATTCAATGCCATGTTCATCACGAGTTAGTGTTAGTTTCTACATTTACTAGTGTGTAAGTAGATCTATTAATTTATTCACTCAAGACTTATTTATTGCCTAATGTAATATTAAGCATCAATCTAGGCAAAAACAAACAGTACAAATCTGGACAGATCTATTAAATAATTATAGCATTAAAATAGTAGGAAATTTAAGACATGAATTGGTTTAGCAAAATTTTGTTTGAATATCTAGTTATTGTAATTTGTACCATAAATAATACACATTAAGTTTTGCATTGTCTTAGATGGATATAATGTTAACCAAAACTCATATATTAAGCCAATGTGAGTTTACAAGATGAAAATATCTATAAATTAGTATCATCAACTAACAAATAGCATAATAACAAAACACAGGAGATAAAATCAGTGAAGCATTCAGGAAGGAATGAGTTTATCCTCCTTTCCTCCTGCAGTGGGCAGCAAAGCCTCAGCTTGGTTTTAAGATTTTTTTTGAGAAAAGGAAACAATGAACAGCAGAGCAAACCGACTGCTGAATGGTTGGACAGTTGCTACTCTCCATCAGGGCTGCTAGGAAAAAGGGGCCTTTTGGGACAGGAAACAAATTAGGTAATGATGATGGAAAGTATTTTATAAAATAATTATATTTTTCCTCTTTTTTAAAAATTCTATTGGTACATTTTAGGTAATCAATACACTTACATTTCTCATTGGGAACTTGTACCTTTACATGATGTATCTTGGTTCTTATTTTTTCCCCATTCCCTGCACTCTCTTTACCACCTCCACCCTTCCCTATGTATAAAGACTTTGTTTTCTTTTTTCCATTTCTCAGCAGTTTTCCTTTCCCTTCTTTCCTTTCCCCTACCCCTCCCACTTCCCCTACCACTTTGGACCTTTTCTTCCTATTTCACATTATCAATTATTCATTTTAGTCATTGGTACATTTTAGGTATACAATATAATGACATTCATCATTGGAAATTTGCACCTTTACATAATATCTCTTGGTTCTTATTTTTCCCCCTTCCCCTCCCCTCCCTTCCACCCCTCAGTCCCTCCCTATTTGCAAAGACTTTGTTTCCATTTTCCTATTTTCTCATATTAATTCCATTCCCTTCTTTCCTTTCCCCTCCCCCTCCTACTTCCCCTTTGCCCCTTTTCTTCCTATTTCATATTATCTATTATACCTTTTTGTCCTTATTTACACTTTCAGTTTCTCACACTAGAAAAACTATTCGGTATTTACACATGCTTGTCCTATTTATTTCACCTAAGAGTATCGCCTCAATGTGCATCCATATTTTTCTTCATTTTTAAAGAGCGTCCGATTCAGGAAGCCACACAAACATTTACTTAGCTGAGCAATCTGAGAATTGGGTAAAATCAACCTAAGAACACAGAGCTAATGAATAGCACAGTCAAGATTCCATGCTACAATTCCTTGCCATTACACTAAAGCCACAGTGGAGAAAAAGCTAGGATCAGTTCAGAAACACATCTGCCCTACTAAGACAGTCTTTGATCCTTTGGAGTTAAAAAAGTATTTGTATTCCTTTAGTTGTTCCAGAGATAAAAAAAAAAAAATACTCAAATGCTTAACCTCTCTGAAGGCAAGAATATAATGAAATTTCATTAAAGGAATTAATGTTGTAAGAGAGATTTCAGTAGCAAGAGTGGTTTGTTCATCTTAAATTTGATTCCCATTTGTGATAAATTCCAACTGAAAGGTTTTACTCCCTTAAGTAACTTAGTATTTCTCTCTCAGTTAAAGATATTGTCCTTGTGAGCAGTGAGAAAAAGGTACAGGATGGCATATTTTGAAATAAAAATATTATTTGTGTGTATTTGTAGTCTGTGAACTAACATGATGCCAAGTGCACTCCCTGCATGTGATTAGATAGGTGCTGAGTCTCACTGAGTTGCTGTATGCCATGGAAACCACATCAGGCTGAACCATTCTGCTTCATGACTCTGACCTTGGTTTTGTATAAGAGCCTTCTCAACCAGGGATGGGACCCAGTTCCTGCAATGTTTTGGTACACACTTCCTTCTTCAGAAAGAATGTATAGAGCCATAAGAATAGACACACAAAGTAGCCTCCAGTAAATGCTAGATAGATGTAAAGTGAAGAAATCACAGGGAGCCCATTTAGTGGCTATTTGGCATTTTTGTCTCAGTTCTTCCTTTCTAATGCAATAGTCTCAGGGATTGTAATAATATCTTTTACCATCTCTGAATGAAAGGGTTATAATTTCTAAGGCATCCTTTCATAATAGACAACATGACCAGGGTCTATTTTTGTATAAATTCAGTGTATGTTATGATTTAGCTCTAGAATGTTTCCCAAAACTCTCTTGCACTCACAGGCTGAGCTTTTGGAAAGAAACTGGGTCACGGGATCTCTATCCGTGACTTGCTGTTAGCAGGTGGAGTCTGGACAGAAGAAGCAGGTCAGTAGGTGTGTGGCATGGAGGAGTGCATCTCCTTCCAGGTCCTCCATTCTCTCTCTGAGCACTGGCCTACGTGAACAGCTCCCCTACCACCATGCCCTTCTTGTCTTGGGGCTGGCTGAATATGAACTGAACCCTCTGGAATGGTGAGCCCAAATAAACTTCTGCTTTTTAACACTGCTGATGTTGGGTATTGACTTGGTGAAGAGGAATGTGACTGAGTAGGACAGTGTGAATAATATCCTAAGAGGAATTAGACATTTTTAGAAAATTATAATTTCATGGTTTATTTTTACTTCCTACAATACATCCCTGGTAATTATAAAAGTGATACTCCTTGTCTGAATCCAAATTTCCTTTTATTTTTACACTAGTAGAGTTTTAACCCATGACCTTCACACCGAGCTACATCCTCAATCTTTTCGTTTAATTTTGTTTTTATATTGAGACATAGTTTTCTTAAATTGCTAAGTCGCACAGGCTAGGCTTGAAGTTGTGATCCTTCTGCCTCAGCATCCCAGAATGCTGAGTTCGTGGAAGTGCACCACAGTGCCAAGCTGAATTTCTCCTTTGGATCTTTGCTCTAGCCCAGGTCTTTGACCTTTCATAATACCATTCTTTTATCTTGTTTTCTCTTTTCCACCTTATTAGATGTCCAAATATCTTTTATTTTTAATTTTCTATCTCCCTTTTCTAATTTTTTCCTTAAATTTTATCTAACACCTTCTTTTCTTTATGGAGATTATGTAGGTAGGAGAGAAAATGATGAGGTAAATTGTGATGAAAGAAACATATCCATTAATTAAATTTCAAACAATAAAGGATTTGACTATTTTGTATATAGTGGAAGTAAATGACTCCTAAACTTTAACGTTTATTTGTAAATGGTTGTCATCAATTTTAGTCTTTAATCCACAATATAGAAGAGTTATAAAATACTAGGTTCAATGTAAGTGCAAAGGGGCAGCCATGATCTATTAATGGCCCACTTCCATGTGCCACAATCCCAAAAGACTTTCTCTTAGCAGCTAACGAAGAAGCACTTCAAGGTTAGTGAGGTGGCCCCCTCTTATGTAACCACTGTGCTGCTGACAGCATTCACAAATAATACAGGACTGTGTGTTTCTTTCTCTTTTTTTGCATTAAGATTATTGGTACATGTCTTATAAAATCAATTTTAGATAAACAAGGAAAATATATAATGATTTTATAATTACAAACATGAAGTTACGGAAATTATTATTAAGATGGAAATCTCAGACTACTGTCCAACTGCATGTGATTTTAAAATATCCTTTCTATTGCTTCTCTCAGCCAGGATTTTCTGCTGTGCTCCTCTTCTGTGTCTACACACATCCTATTGAGCTTCTCACATGACATTCCCCAGATTTAAAGATCAGGTTAACGATGCCATTGTGATCTGACAAGTTATTTTACCCCTTCTGCCTACATGATCTCATACCATTATGCACAAATCTAATGATGGCAAATTCTTCAGGGTCTTGATCTTTTCTCAACAATGCTAATGAAACTCTCAACCATGAATGCAACCATGAATTGCATGCAAATGTACTAATAATCCTCAAATAATTTTAATTTATAATAGGTTAGAGTAGACATGTAAGATACAAAATTACATAAACAACCATTCTAGATTTCATTAGTCTAAATAGGTAGAAGAATTGTAATCAAAATAATCATTATATATTTTCTTAATTTCATGGCATGTAGAGGTGATCAATACTAACTTGAATTTGATGAAAAAATACAATGCAGATTTTAAGATTTGTAAATATAATGATAATAGTAGAAGACAGGATAAATCAATTGAATTGTTTCATACTGATGATGAAATATGGAGAGGCAATATATTTTCATCAATTTCTTTAGAGCAAAAAGGACTAGGATACTTGGAAAAGTGAAGAACAATTGGACAATTAGCAAAATGGTGAGATTGGAATAACTTGGTAGCTACAAAATGTTTTGCAGTGTTTTTGTTTCATTTATACCATTATCTACTTTAGGCTGAATTATGATTTTAAAATACTTTGAATAATTATAAACTAACAGAAAGGCGTTTTAAAAATGGTACAAAGAGTGTGTGTATATATATATATATATATATATATATCCTAGCATCTCCAATGTTAACAACTGATCGAGCCATAATAAAATTTCTCAGTACAATTAAATAACACTATGACAATGCTATTAAATAATCTGTCATTATTAAAATTCTAATAGTTTTTTTCATGAATATTATTTTCTTTATCCCAGACCCAAACTAGTATGCCAGATTATATTTAGTTTCTGCATTTTGATTTCTACTAATTTGTAACAATTTTAGATCTTGTTATCTTTCGTGACCTAGAAACATTTGATGAACACTCATCTGTTATTTAGTGGAAGGCCTCTCATTGTGGGTTCTGTGATGTTTTTGCATTACATGAAGGTTAATGCATTTTTAGAGGCAGTACTGCACAGCTGATTTCGTGTCCTCAGTGCATTGGGGAAACATGGAATTGATATATTTTATTTCTGTGTACTTGAGTATGGTGGTACATACTATTTTCACTCTAACTTTACTTTTATTTCAATTGTAACTAGTAAACATATTAGGAGAGTACTTTGAGATCATGGAAATTTTCTGTTACACTGAGTAATTTTAGCATTGTTGGTGCATTTTGCCTGTAACAAATATTACTGTGATGTTTCCTGGGTGGTAATTTTGTATTTCTTTTATAATTACTATATTTATTAATATAATTAATTACCTTTTAATTACCTAAGAATATAATTTGCTACTAATATTGACCAGAAGTAATAAGCTCCTCCTCCTCCTCTTCCTCCTCCTCCTCCTCCTCCTTTTTTTTTGTTGCTCAAGATTGACCTTAGGACTTTTCTGTTTCACATTTTCATTTCTGCTTGTTATATGGGACTTCTTAATATTTTTTCCAAAATCCATATCTAAAATGACCTAGAGTTCTCCATAATATATTTGTCATGAAATTATTATGATATAAGCAGTGTATTCATCCAAACTCTGTTCAAAACAAACTCTGCCAGGGCCGGGGATTTAGTTCAGTGGTTCCGCCGCCTGCCTCGAAAGCGCAAGGTCCCAAGTTTGATCCCGAGTACCAAAAAAACAACTCTGCCCAAATCTATCTATCCATCCATCCACATACACACACACACACACACACACAAATTGTCAATAAAACTTAGGAAAGATAAAAGACGCATATTAATTTTTAATGCTAATAATGTACACAGGCATACAGCTGACATTGAATTTTTCTTTACATTTTAGCTACCATAGCTTCCTTAATGAACCAATACTCTGTAATTGCAGTAAATGAATTGGTATGGTGTGTTAGGTAATTGATGTCTTAATTAACAAATCTTGACATAAGATGTGTCATGATAGTTTAATGTGTCTGATTTCAGATACGCTTATGAAAATTTACCATAGCTTTGGAAGAAAATGTGTAAAACAGGAACAAAGCAAGCAGTAAAGTGATTTGTAAACCTAGAATGTAAGTTTATAAATAAAAGAATATTTTTCCAAAAAGTGTAATTATGGATGCTGTGCATAAAAGTTTATTGACACTGAAACACAATTTAAAAGGTTACAAACTTAAAATTATTTCACTGAATTTTTCTTCTAGACATAAATTTTTTTCACAATCTATTCTGTAAATTCCAAATAGTTCTCTGATATATCAGTGCTTCCGATTTGAACATAGTATTTTCTAAATATGTACACTTTCTGCTCTGTACAGCTATTACTAGAATGTGACCCTTAGAACAAATGTAAATGTGTCAAGCAATAATACATTTTGTTTTACAGCAACTATGGCTTTCGCCATCTTACATGAAATGCTTTGCATGCTTTTTAGCCTTCTGTGAATCTGCCTGATGACATATTAGTGCAAATTCCATTGTTTTATTTTGTGAATTCTACATTTATTGTTCAGCTTAATCACAGCCTCGCTAGGAACTTACCCCTCTATTTATAATCACTAATGGATTTGCAGCTGACCTGTGGCTTTGGTCCTGGTCAGTCGCCTTTGGCATCTCTTGTGTATGCATTGAGCTGATAAGTACTGTGGTTCATTTTACTCTTGAGAAAACCAGGTGTACAGAAAAAGAAGGCGGAGGGAAAAAAACAGATGAAAAATTGCTTTAATTTGAGATAAAAGTGGTGAAAAAACACTCGATTGCTTCCCAATCCTTGGCAAAATGTAACAAAATAAGGCTTGCGGGGTGCTCAACAAAAGGCAAGGGTGAGCACTGGGTTGTGAGATAGTTACTCTGTATTCCTTCCTATGGTTTTCTTGGCCTTCTCCAAACTGTGCTTTATTCCATATTATCAGTTTGATAAAATTACAATTAAAAGGTACATCTTGGTATAATTATGCATTCCTCCCCAAACCAGTGGCTATTCTTAGTATTCTGCATGTCATTGTTTCCCATTACATTTTACTTTGTTAGTTCTTCAGGAAGAACAGTGTGCTGAGCTTATAAGGATTACTGGTCATGACTCAGTAGGCTAACAAAGCTTTTGTGGAAAGGGAAACTCTAATGAAGAGAGAAGAATGACTTTATTCCTTCCAGTTAAATTATTAGGTCAGATGTTTCATGCAAGAGAGAAATTGGCTTTTTTTCTCATTGTGCTATACAACATGACTATTTTAAAAACCATGAAAAAGCTATATACAAAATATATATCCCCAACAATAGGAAAAGTTATCATTTAAAAATATAACTGGGCTGGGGATTTAGCTCAGTGATTCCGCCGCCTGCCTAGCAAGCACAAGGACCCAAGTTTGATCCCCAGTATCAAAAAAGAAAAAAAGAATATAACAAATACAGAGTCTTAAATCTCAGCTATATTTTTAGAAATAACCTTTAGGATTTTGTGTTACATAAGAGAATATGTTTAATATTACTCCTTTATTAAAAACACAAAATCATCCCTGGTAACCTGGGAAGAATTTAAACAAAACATTTAAACATAAACATGTAATAATAAGTCCTAGGGTTATTTAGTTACTTAACTTCATGTATTTAATTACTTGACTTCGTATTACAGGTTTGTGTATCCACATATCTGGAGCAAAACTTAACGTAATTCTATCAACAGGTATTTTTAAATTATCTGCCAGTCAAATAGCATTAAACTAAGGGAGACCCAAGGAAGCAGATATGTTGATCACAAAACAATGAAATGATCTTGACATTTTGAGGATCTCCTGATTATTCAAAATAGTATTTTTTTCACAACATGAGTTGATTTTTGATATAATAAAGTTTTATGATAATAACTCTGAGGACTTGATAGAACAGTATCATTGGTGTGGTAAAACTCCTGAGTCAAACTTTTGTGTCTTTCTTTTATCTTCTGCCTGAATAATTCTGAGTTATTTGTATTCATTGGAAAAAATGGAAACAAAGCTTTTGTAAATAAGAGGGAAGGAGAGGTTGAAGGGAAGGAGGGGGAATGGGAGAAAAAGAGGAAGCAAACTGTATCATGTACAGGTACAAACTCCCTTTGATGAATGTGATTGTTATGTACATATGTAATTTGTACCAGTAACATTAATTCTGTTCAATGGAGAAGTTCTTGCCCAATGGACAGCATGGTTGAGCAGAAATATTACTGGACATGGAGTTCACAGAAGAAAGATGCAGTTTTCTACTAAATCCTGGAAAGTTCCTTAGCTTTTTTTAACCTAGGTATCTTATCTGGTAAGTTAGAGTTTTAGAAAGCATTCTTTCCACTTCCCTCAAAGAATGGATTTGCAAATTAGCTCAAATTTGAAAAGTCCTAGTTCCTCAATGATAGTTTGAAGATGAAAATGTATTTCTTCTATCAATGGGCTATCAATCTCTGAGTAATTGTAGCAACATAAATTGTATCAAGTGGTCTGAAGGTGTTAGGAGTTCCATTGAGGTGATACTCTTAAGTGAAATAAATAGGACACACATGTGTAAATACCAAATAGTTTCTCTAGTGTGAGAAACTGAAAGTGTAAATAAAGACTAAAAGGTATAATAGATAATGTGAAATAGGAAAAAAAGGGGCAATTGGGAAGGGCAAGTGGGAGGAGTAGGGGAAAGGAAAGAAGGAAATGGAATTAATATGAGAAAAAGAAAAATTGGAAACAAAGTCTTTGCAAATAGGGAGGGCTGGAGGGGTCGAAGGGGAGGGCAGGGGAATAGGGAAAAAATAATAAGCAAGATGGATTATGTAAAGGTGCAAATTTCCAATGATGAATGTCATTATATTGTATACCTTAAATGTACCAATAAAATTAATTTAAAAAACAAAAACAAAAAATTATTTCAACTACCATTTAAATTACTGTACAACTTTACTGAAAAACATTGCTAAGACAAATGAAAACTGATTTGAAAACTATATCATGAGAAAAATAAATTACACCTTTTAAGACTTTAAGATAGATAAGACAGATAAGATCTTATGGCATCCAGGAAGCCTTTGCTGAGTGAGATATCTATAATCCTCTCACACATTCATGCACACACTTATGTGCATACATGTATACTGTGATAGTAGGATGTTATGCCTATTCTTAGAAAAATAATCACTAGGAGTGAAAATACTTCTAGAGACAATATCTAAGTTGAGAACCCCCCCCCCAAAAAAAACCCAGTAGAAGTTAGTTGAAAATAATATGGATAGAAAGTGTCTTGGAAAAGTTGTAAGTTAAAAACCTACTAGACAAGACAATTCAAATCTGTTGCCCAGAGCCAACTCTATTTATCTTAAGCAGAGTCCTAGTTGACACCCACAAGTTAAAGGAGAAAAGGGTTCATTTTTGGCTCACAGTTTGTAGAGATTTCAGTCCATAGCCAGCTGGTTCCAAGGCAGGGTGGCATTGCAGGGGGCATTGCAGAGGAGCAGAGGAAAACAGTCCTTGGCATGGCAGACAGGAAACAATTGGTGCTCCAGGGAGGAGGAGGGAGATATATATATATATATCCCTCCTATATGTATAATCTCCAGGCCACGACCTCAGTGACCCACCTCTTCCCATCATGCTTCACCTTCCAAAATTATACTCACTATAAATCCATCAGTGTACTAATCCGTATCACACATCCATGATCTAGTCACCTTCCAAAGCCCACCTATGAGCATATGAGGCTTTTGGGAGACATCCAGATATAAACCATAAGAAGTTGTTGTATTTATTCTTTGGCAACTAGACCTTTGAAACCTTTCTTTATCTCTGTGCCTCTCTCTCTTCCCAACCCATGTGTATTTGTGTGCGTGTGTGTATGTGTATGTGTTGCAATACATTAGAGGAAAATGATATCGAATACTTGTGAAAATATCTTTGTTTTCTAAACTATGTATTCTAGCCTTAAGGAAGTTTATCACTTCTCAGCCTTTTAGCTAAGATCATGTGTAGACTTAAGAAATTTTTTAAAAATTATTTTCATTATCAAATTTTAAACCAGAAGATCTGAAGCAAAAAGATATGAGTATTTCTAGTTTTCTGTTTTCAATCCCAGTTTTCTTATTTTAATACAAGATGTGGTAGTGCATAGCTATAATCTATGCTACTGAGGATACTGAGGCAGAATTGTTGTAAGTTCAAAGCCAGTCTGGGAAATTTAATGAGACTAACTCAAATTAAAATTTAATAAAAGGACTAGTGATGTAGCCTAACATTGAATGCTTGAGTAGAGTGTGTGAAACACTGAGTTCAATGCCCAGTATGACTGATGATGGTGATGATGGTGATGATGTTGTAATTATTATTATTCAGGAGATCCATGCTAGTATTTATATCTGTTTCTGAATGTGAACTTGTACGTGGGCAAACTATATATGTATTACATTCTTCTACAGTGGTACCCACACGGTCCTCATATGGATGCTCAATTTCGGAAGTATTTTTAGAGAATCACTGGAAAATTGATTCCTTGAATTTATGCCTTTCAGCCTGGAAGATACAAGAAAGTCTGCATGGACTATTTGGAAATGTGTGCATAAAATTAGCTGGCTATTATCTAGTTAAGGAGTGAGATTTGCTGTCTGGAGTGCTGTGAAGCGGAAGTGAGAGGTTATTGGGAAGAGTGTATAAATGGTGCTTTATTAGGCTGTATTGATCTTCCTTTTTGTTTTCAATTTAAGGTTTTAAAGAAAAGTAATTTTAAAGTAAAGGAAAAGTCTAATGAAAGTCACTGTCTTCATCCTAACATGTTATGGCTAATTGGGGTATTAAACTAGCATATTCATTTAACTTCTGTAAGGTAGGAGGGAGATTGTATTCTGGATTTAGTTGGTGTGCAAAGAGAATAATACTAGATTTTACTATGAAGCATATTGTTTATTGTATCATTTTTCCATTCAACAGATATTTTCTGAGTGTCCATTTTGTGTTAGGCATTGTAGATGTTTGATAAGAGAAATCAGGAAAATCCCTTCTGTGTGGGGACTCATAAGTGATGTAAGAGACAGACGGATGAAAAAACTGCAGTACAGGGTTATCCCACAGGAGTGTGTGATATTCCAGGGACCTGAAGATTATGACATTCACCTGACAGAAGGATGGAAATGGGCAGCTATGTGGTAAAGGCCGAAGGTCTCAGCCTGAAGTAGTGTTTTAGGCAGGAAGAGAAACAGGCAAAGTATGTGATCAACGCAGATGTGAAAGACAATGTAGTACATTCAGTGAACCAAGAGGTTTGACTTTCCTGGTGCAGAAGCCTGAGATGAGTCAATAAGGGTAAATGACCCTTCATGAAAGCCTGTGCCAAGAAGTGTACGCATCATCCAAAATGGTGAGATGCTCTTGTGTGACTTTAGTAGGAGAATGAAACAGAATTCACTTTTTGAGTCTTATTATAATAAGTTGGAAGATAATGTGGATGAGATTGAAACTGTGATTAGTTAGAAAATTCTAGCCTCTCAATATTTCAACAACTTCCTGTCTACCACCTTCCCCTCAAAATAAAAAGTCTAATAGTGTCATAGAATTTTGAAATGAGTAAATCCATATATTGTAATTCTAATGTTTTTATTCTGTGCTGAAGGAAATGAAGTCAAACAGGTTAAACGACTTCCCCAAAGCCAGATAGTTTCTGACAAAACTGGAATTTATGAGACTATGATCTCGCTCCTCTAAAAACATGGATGAAAATTCACAAGGACCCAGCCATTTAGCTTCAGAGAAGTATTTTAGCGAAAGTATTAATGATGATGTGTCTGGGTTAGTACCAGAAAGCAAGTGACCTTCATGGATAAAACTCTCTGTGGTTAAAATTAAAATGATAAAGTAAAATGGAATCCGATTATTAACGTAATTAGTTGGTGATCTTGTGGGTTGACAGATACATAAATGCCTATTACTGACAGATGATGATTGAGCATTCAGATCTCAAAATTGGTGCTCAAGTCCAGCTCTCAGAAATAAGGAGGGACCCATTTTCTCCTTTCTGCTTCCTTGCAAAGTGCTACTGCTACATTTCAGATAACGATGTGCAAACCTAGCATAATGTCTGTGCTGCCAATCTCCACATTAATTCCATTATTTTGTCTTCTGCTTTTTGGGGTTCCATTTTTTCATGATTAGGCATTTATGAGAGACTAGGGTGAGTGGGACAGGAAAAGAATGTCATAATTAACTGTTGCTTGGGACTTTCGGGTTCACAATGTGTTCACACACCTGGTAAGAAAAGGAGGTTTAAACACATTTCAGTGTTTAACATTTACTGAAGAACTTAAAAAAAAATTCTCAAGGCTTCTGTATGAGTGCTTATGTTTCTAGAAATGATGGCTTCTTCTAACTAGGCAAATGCCCTACCACTGAGCTATACACCCATTTCGGCTTCTTCATACTAAAGAGAACAGCGCTTGGTAAATAGAATTAGTTGCCCCTATAGAGAAAGAAAACTTTGCAGGTACAATATTTATTCAGGAGAGTGTCCTTAGGTGGCTATGGAATATGACAATATTCACTATGGGAATATCCAGAAAACTGTGGTCCCCTCTGAGGACAAGTGATCCACCCAAAGCACAACTCACACGCTGCAAAACTGGGGCCTGAACCAGGACTCTGACACCAAGTCATCACTGTGTCCACTTTGACAAAATGTATTTGTATTTCCACCAGCGCACTATTAGAGAGTGAAGTAATTCTTAAAGGGGCCAAGTTTCATAAAGTAGGTTCTAAACTCAGGAAAATTGGATTTGAGACACAACATTCTCTAGGAAGGTGAAAAGGAAATTAATCTTCAAGTGTTTTAATGATCATGGAAAGCAAAGTGGCCTGGGTTAATTCAGGATTGCTGGCTGTTGTGGGGCACCCTGACCTGGTACTCTGAACCCCAGATGTGAGCTCCATTGCCTGTATGGCTCATTCTGAGCACTGTGATGTGGGGGAAGCAGGCCTTAATACATACACAGCATGGCTGCCCACTTACAGGGCAAGTCTTGCTCACTTCTCCTTTGTAGGAGGTTAGTACTTTACTCTTCTGGGATAAAATATTGACATTATTTTTAAAGGAAATATAATATGGTAAAAAAAAAATAGAAAATACTGAATAAAGTAAATCACTGGAGGTAATCACCAAAAGCTTTTTCATGTATTTATTCCAAGATCTTCTCTGTGTTTACTATACCAAAAGGGCCTTGCACATGTCTGTTCTCAGTTTATAAAGAATTAGGTGGTAGAATGTTCCAGGTACCATAAGATCAGCCTTTGCTAAGAAGCATAAGTTGGAATTTATAATTGTGTGCCATTTACCATGCTATGCTCATTTCTGAAAATATAAATTTGCTAAACTCTTACTTGGCGATCATACAATAGACTTTATTTAGATAGCTCCATTCCAAGAAAACAATGTATACAGATTATAACAAGAAATTGGAGCAGAGCACAGAACATTCCTTATGTCTTATGTCCTGAGATCCCCTCTGTGATACCTGTGTTAGTTAGGGAATTAAGGAAGATTAGCCTCTGATCCTCCACAGGAGAAAGGACAAGTTGAAATTGGATGTCATTAGGGTCAATCACTGTATATAAGAGAGAGAAGCAGGTAATTTTAGGAGCAAAGCAGGTACCAAGTTGTACTCACAGAATTTAAGAATAGAAAACTTCTTTATTCTTACCTCCTAAGATGACAGACCATGATGAAAAGCCCTAGTGACTCATATCTACTTCTTAGAATTCTATTTAACTGTGTGTCTTATAAAATAAATGTTGTGGGGGGAGGGGGGAGAGAGCAGTGGACAGAGTTTAAGGAATTCCTTGTTGGGGGTTAGTTTAGTATGTTGTAATGGAATCTTTTTATTTCTTTATTCAACCAAAGTTGTAAAATTCACTTAATGCAGTATTATTATGACATTAAATTATTTATAGAAATATAGTGTACAAGCACAAGCTCAACTTTTCCTATGTGGTATGGGAGCACCACATTTTATCTAATCTAAGGCTCTCAGCTGGTTTCCTTTTTTGAGGTAGCAATGCTGGCATAAATATTACTGAGATGGATTATCAAAATACAAAGATTTATCAGCATCTGTGAAAATGTCCTTTTGTCAGATTCCCAGAAGTGAAATGACTGGGAAAAAGGGAACAAATATTTTAAAAACTCTGAGAGATGTTGCCAAATTGCTTTCCAATTTATACTGCCACCAGCAATGAGTGAAGATGACACTTTCACACACCTGCTCATTACTATCAAAACAAATCAAAACAGCACAAAAGACTTGCGATATAAAACAGGCATTGTTTACTTTTTGTAGACAAATATCCTCAAAGATAGATATACACCAAGCTGTTCTGAGTAATTAGTCTTTGTGATAGGTTTTCTCTTGAGGTTAGGATGAGATTGCTTTGGGGTAAGGTTGGAAAAACAGGAAAGGTGATCGTGCGCCCCCTGCTGGACAGGGCTCTGAACCCCGGGGCTATCAAAAGTGCATCATTTCTGTAGGAAGCTCATGAAAGAGAAAGACAAATATTAAATACAAAATAGGAAAGAATGGAGATACATTTTACCTCTGTCAACGTTTTCGGTAGATATGTATTTCAACGTTGAAAATTACACTGGGTAGTTTAGAAAACAAGAATTCAGCACAGCTATTGGAACTGATCACACATCAGTAGGGAAACAAAAGTGGAGCAAAGAGTTCCCCCAAGGCAAGTTGAAAAAATAAGTTATTTTAAAGATGATATATACATAAGGTGTCTTGGAGTAACTCTGCTGCCTCTCTTTATGGTATTCTGACAGCTTTTACAAGGAAGGTGGTATAATCTGGAGGACAATCATGGTAAGTTTAATGGCTAGTACACAATGAATGTGGTATGGCTGGTTCCACTATAGTTATTAAATTAAGGCATCTAATTCTGACCATGAATGATATAAAATTATTCTATACTTTTTCATATGAAAAAAGATATGGGAAATAATGTTAATGCAATTTCTACATTCATACACTTAATGCTTTGAACAATCATCCCTTGGGTACCTGTAAATATACACTGGTAAGGAAAGATAATAAAATACTGACTTTATATATATCTCTGGAAATTTTGGGGATATGTAATCAAATTTATTGGATAAAATAGTTAATAAAGGTGGCAGAAATATCAATTTTTTACCAACTCTATGTAATATACACTGATCACGGTGATGATTGTTTATTTTGGAGTAAATAGTGATTCTGCTGTGGTGATGTAATTGTTGATTTAAATCTGTTTTTGTAACAACACCTCTTATTATGGTCAAAATGTAGAAAGGATTTGTGGTTCCATGACATTGCTATATACACTTGACCATCTCCAACTTTGCCCTAATCATGGACCTCTCTTTTCAATTACAATGACAACAAAAAAACCACTTAACATCTCTTGTGTTTCTGTGGCCTAACCTCTTCTTTTAAAAGTGACATCAGTCACAAGGGACTAAAGTTCACTCCAGGAATGTCATTTAAATTAGTTGCCATTTAAAATATTTTTTTTTCTCCATGTATCCCCTAACATCCTTTCCCCATTTCCCCAGTACACTATTTATAGCTATTGGAATTTATCTGTAAATAATGAATTATTTTAAAATTATTATTTTCTTCTAGGTATTTGGACTTTGCAGAGAACCTTAGAGACCTTCAGCACACTGAAACATGCCATATTTTCTGGATTATAAATCCCACTAAATCAATATTAGGAAAATGTTCATATTTCACAAGTTAACTGTTCTGAGCCTTATGACACTAGCAAACACTCTCAAATGAATAAAATGAGAAAATTATGAAATTACACTTGAGTTTATTAAATAGTAACTATTCTGTGTTTAAGGATTAGTTTATTTCAAGTGACCGTATAAATTATATCTTCATATAGATTCCAATAGAAATATATCATATTTTGCTTGTAGTAGACTTTTATTCTGGTGGAAACAAAACAGTAAAATTAAAGCACTTTATCTTCTATAAAAATGATTTGGTTGTTACCTACTGAATATTACTATAAAATAAAATTTCTAATGATAAAGTGAATAACTTGTAATTTAAATTATTTCAAATAGAATAATGTCAGTCCTTGAATGTACTGTTTTTTAATAATAAAAGTAAAATAATATAATCCAGAAAAATATTTTCTGACATTATGTAACATTTGAGAAAAAGAGCAGAAATACAATTATCTATTGAGTCCATATTGGCTTAGTGTAAAAACTTGGTGTCTATAGCTGATCAACTTGTGTTTAACTTATGGCTAGAGTAAATACTAGATAGTCATTGTTTAAGCAGCTTACTGACAACTCAGATGTCCTCTTTCGGGATTCTTACCCAAGTTACTCCTTTTCCTAGAAGATCCACTCTAATGATATCATCTTATGGTTTCAGAAGGCTCATGAAAAGCTAAGAGAGAAGCTCCCATCTCCCCTGCCAAATCAAGACAGGTCTTAATCCATCCTCTGTGTTAGAGCATTCATCCTCAAGAGGGGCTGTCTTGTGCATGACAACATGCATGGAAACATGCTTAGCTTCTTCCTCTAGATACCAGTGACACTTACTTCTAGTGATAACCAAAAACACTTCCAGAAATTGATTCATGTAGGAGGGAGTGGGGACTGACTGCAACTTGGTAGAGAATCACGGACTAAACCAGTGATACAAGGAGAACAATTCATTCTCCTTTCCCCAAGATGAAGTGTTTAAACAGGATCAGCTGAAAACATACTGTCTACTTTTGACATTTGGCACTTTTCTTGCTGAGGTTATACTTGTTTTGTTCTTTTAATTTTCTTCTTTTTTATTTTTTATTTTTAAGATTTTTCCTCCCAACTTTAACCTCTGTTTAGTTCTATTACACCAATCATCAAAAAATAAATGTCTTCCTTTCTTTTTCACTATAAAATATTCTCATCATGGGGTATATGTATGTATCAAATCAGAACAAACAACTTTAATCCAACTTAAAATGCCCTGACTATTCCTAATGGCCCAGCGACTATAAATTCCAGAACCTAGTTTGTCTTATTTCTTCTATAAGCTTTGTTCTGACTTTGTGGGGCCAGAAATGACATAAACTCATGACATAAATTGTAATGACATAAATTCATTAAAATCTGTGAATAATGTGGAAATCCACAGTTTTACACAATCTCTTCATTCTATACTTCTCCTATGGATATTAGACAATTGTTCAGCCTCTGCAAAACATTAAGCATTTTCTTCTCACTGAAGGAGATTTTCTGTTCCTCTAGTCATGCCAGACCAGAAGTAAACACAAGATATGGAATTACTGCTATTAAGTACTGTTTCAGATACATCATTCAAAACTACTACCATTTACTATTTTTCCTTAGTTTGCTGATATAAAATTTGGGAGTAAAGTGTACCATTTCTTCTTGTGTTTTGTTACATTCCTAGTGCTGGCATAAAATGCCTGATACCTGCACTTAAGGAAGAGAAGTGTATTTTGACTCAGTTTCAGAGGGTTCAATCCATGGACAGCTACTGAAGGATAGAAATGGCATAGTGAAAGGTCCTGGTGTATATAAGCATCTCAAATATGGCAACCAGGAAACAGAGGGGATGGGAAGAAAGAGGACGGAGGGCATCAAGGACTGTAACTGGGTTCTACCTCCTACCAGCACATACAACTACAAACTAATCAGTGGAGTAAGTCACTGGAGATTAGAGAAGAAACAAACTAAGATGTTTCAACCAGACAGATGTACAGTACTGTAGAATTATCACTTACACATAAGAGACACTAATAAATTTAAGTTATTTGATACTTTTGCAGAATGATTTTATTTTAGAAAAATTTAATCTATTTTATTAGTTTGTAGTATATAATGTTTACATCTTTTGTTAGCATTTGGTACATGTACATAATGCATCTTAATTTCTTTTATCATCTCTTTTACCTTTCATTCCTCTCCCTCTCCTATTTCTTCATATGTTGTAATTTTGAGTAACTTTTAGTGGGTACTTACAATGTCCTAGAAATTCTCCTAAGCAATTTATTGATATTAATTTAATCTTTACAGCAACTTTATTTTAAGTGAAAAACTGTGTCTTGAAGTGGGTTATATAAGTTGTCTTATACTTGAGTTGCTTGGCAGTCTAAGGAACCAAGATTTAAGTGTAGGAATTGTAAGAGTTTAGTTTTGACTACAAAAGAAAGAAGTTGATCTAGGGCAGTTTTATATGCATACACGTGTGTGTGTGTGTTTGTGTGTATTTTTAAGTTTCAAAAACCTGTATTTTAAGATTATATTACAGGGAATCCCTAAATGAGGGTGTGTATGTGTTCATATGTTCACTTGTACTACTAATGCATTTGCTTGCTTTGGCCATTTTCTAGGTCACTCTGTCTTGGTTTAAGTGCCTCACAGTGAAAACCTTTAAATCAAGTTTGAAATCAGCTTACTTTGTTATGCACACAGATACTGTTTTTTGGACAGAGTGTCTCTATGGTCTTGAACTCACCATATAGACCAGGCTGGTCTTGAACTCCTGGCAATTCTACTGCCTCAGCCTCCCAAATTCTGGGATTACAGGCATGTTCCACCATACCTGGCTCAAATATTTTCTTGAACTAAACATTTTGAATTTGTAAATATAAACTGAGGAAGAAAAATTATTTTTAGTGCTGCTTTATAGATGTTTTCATGGTAAAATTTTAACTCCAAAATAGTGGTAGAGATTACAAGTGAAGTTGATTTCTTCTGGTATTTTTCTCTACATCTGGATATTTTTGGTAAATAGGATGCCAAAAATTGAGTGGGTTTTTCATTCTATATATAATTGGACTTCCTGTAATTAGTAAGATCACATTCACAACATGAATCTTCCTATTTGGATCTGTGCCTTTAGGAATATGGACTTTGAACATATTTGTAAATTAGGAATCTAATAGAATAATAAAATAGAAATAAATGATGGAAATACTTGGCTTTAGTTCAGCAGTATGTGATTCTATTTCATCTTTTGATTTCTAAAGTCCCTAGTTTGTTTGAACATATTTAAATCTATTATCTGCACATTCATTCTAGAGACATCGCTTGAAAGTTTGAAACATTATTACTATGAAAATAATTTAAAAAAAGAAAATCACTGTCAACTTTAATTGGTGCTCCGCTGCCACTTTTTTGATAATCAAATAAATCTACTTAATCTGTTTCTTCATCTTTCTGTTTTGAAACTGATAATTCATGTAGCACTAAAAAAAATGATAAGTCTGAATTGTTTGCATGAAATTGACATTTGTGAATCAGGAGCTGAATCTGCTTTCTCGGGGAAAAAGTTTGAGACTTAATAGAGCTCCTTGGAAATTCAAATTAAGAAGTGTTGTGGACTATTCATGTAATGTCCTTTTTGTTTTAATGAACATCAGTAAAAAAAAGACAAAAAGTAAAATATGGTTTTGAAGTTGAGAGGTGGATACACATGATCAATGATCAAAGTTTAAACTGTGTTTTATGTACTGGTATTTTAAGATCTGTTTATTATACTAAGTATACTAATATACACATATTTTTTACATTAGGTTCCTATCCTGAGACCATAGCAGGATGTGCCTTGGACAAAGGTATGTATATTAAAATATATACAAATATTCTATTTCCTTAAAGTATAAAATGTTATAATTATATTACTGTCGAATGTCTAGAAATATAGCATTATGTTCCATGTTCACATATGACATATAATATGTACTTTTATTCCTGGAAAAATATGATAGCAAGAAAATACCAGAATCAGTAATTTAATTATCAACTATTGTACCATTGCCTAGGTAGAAAAAAAGTATTAATCCATACAAATTATATTCAAAGAACTGTTTTCTTTAATGGCCTGTGGCGCCCAACAATGGAATTATTCAAGTGTTAATAGAAAGTGCTTATATATTTTAATGACTCATGATAAAATTATTGAAATAGGATATATGTGTATTATTTACAAAAACTATTTAGAAGTATCTAGGCTTTTGGTCATCAGAGAAATCAGAGTAGAATTACATCATTTTGAAAAGAAACAATCAGGAAAATAAGCAGACTGAGAGTTAAAAAATGTAATGCATAACAAGAATATAATGCACTACGTGAATGATACGATGTCTAGTACTCAAATTGGAATAGAATTGCATAAAAAAGTTGGGATTAAAAATAATGAAAAAGATCATTAAGTATGGTAGATAAGTAGAGTTGAAAAGAGAATCTATAGAACGAATAGAAGTTACAAACTGAGGAACCTGTGGGTGCAGAGGAACGAAACTCAGATTCATACAGACAGCAGTGGAAGAGGGTGAAACAGAAATTGAGTATCATGCACAGGAGCAACTAATTCCCAGTGCTTCTCTGTGGAAGAAGTATCAAGGGAACAAGAGCTTAAACCAGAGCAATAAAGATTTAAGTGAGTTCAGAGATAAGATAAGTTTTGATTTTTTTTTTCTAGAGGCAGTTAAATATTGAATAGATTCAGAACATCTGATGACGGTTTCTCTAAAAGCCTCTCTGGACCAGCTACCCCATTATGGGTCCTTCCCACTCCCCCAAAATTGGTGAAATACTGTTCTGTATTTTTCTGTGCACTGAAGTAATTTCATATTTAAAGAAATTTTGGCATTGGCTTGTGGTTATGAGAAAATTATGGATATATATATATATGTACATATTTATATATGTGTTCTTTTAAATTTCTTATTAGTCCATGTTTGCAGTACATAATGTTCACATTCCTTGTGTGGAATTGGTAAATTGGTATACAGACATAACACATCTTAATTCCCTTTTCCATCCTCCACCCTTCCCCTCATTAATAATAATGGATGCCTATTCTATTTTACACAAACATAACATTTGGAGACATATAATTATATGGACATCTTTATAATTTTATGTGACTCAAAACATACTGTATCTGTTGTGCTATGTTATATTTATATGAAAAAATAAAGCACTCTACAAATGCATATGAGGATAATTTTCTGAGATTTTAAATTTGAAACACATTCCAAAATTTTTCTTGACCCTATTTTTCATGTAATTTTTTTCTTAGTGATTTTCAGTCTCTGTGCAGAGACTTATGTGACTTTAGAGTATCAAAGAAAACATGCCAGCCCATGTGTGCTGCCAGACGTAAAGCAAACAGCTCCCGGCAGAAAGCTCTCTTCTTTCAGCCTCTGGCATAACATTTGGCAGGGAACTTAATCCAGAGCACAATGCAAATAATCTTGGTTTCCCGTGGATATGAGGTCTCAACCTTAAGCCTTTTGGTGGTTACTACTTTCTCTGTCTGATATTCCAGGGAAGAACACTGATGGTGAAGAGAAAACGGGGATGTTTTCTAGGTGTTCTCACACTATAAGGAAGTGTGGTGGGTAACACTTCTGAAATTGGACCTCCTGGATTTGAAGTGTACCTGGGACTTACTAGCTCTGGAATCCTGAGCAGTTACCTCAGATAGAAAATACATGGACTAATAGTTATAACAGAGGTCATACAGGTACTAAATGACATTGTCTGAGTATGGCTCTGATTTCTTTTATATAATACACATTTTAAAAAGGTTATTTTACTGCTGTTTTTAATAGAAGAGGAATAATTTGTAACTTAAATTTTATAAGCACATGCAATGATATTGTGTAACCTTAGGTGGGCACCATTGTTAGGGTGAAAGAGTTGTTGCAAGCATTTTGATTTTATTATTAGTTCATTTTTTGAAAGAGTTAATGTAATACAAAAGGTATTTATGTTGCACAGGTGCTCTTTGAAGATCTTTGATTTACTTTTATTTGATGCTAATGCGATTAAAGTTAGGAATCACATTGTAAACAGTAAATGGATTAGAAAAATTATACTTCCATATTATACTTAATTAGCTTAGCTCAACAGTTTGGTTCAACTCTCTTATAAGAAATTAGAATGTGTCATCTAGTGTTGGCAGAGCCTCTGGCTTACTTATGAATAGATGATGACTAAAATGATACCATGTCACTCCTGTGACATTACAGTATGAGGTCAGGATGATGGCATGACAAGTCCATGCGTTTGTCACATTATATAAAACTATGTCTTGTTAGCAGACTCATTCTTGGTCTCCTTTTGGCCATGAAGAAGTAAGCTGCTACAGGGGCTGTGGGCATGGCCCCATTGCAAGGCCTGAGGCAGCCCCTAGGAGCTCAGGGTGGTCACAGATGCTGAGGATTGCCTCTGGCCAGTATCCATCAGGAAGTCAAGGTCCTCGGTCAGTAATATAGTTATAAGGAAGTCAATTCTGGCCACAACTTGAATGAATGTCAAGTGACTATATTGCTAGGTAATCTTCCAGGTAGAGACCCAATCTAGCTCATACCCTAATTGTAGCCTTGCAAAAGACCCACTTGAGCCATCCCTGGACCTGTCCACGAAAGCTGTGAGATGATAAATGTATGTTTTAAGCTGCTACATTTGTGGTAACCTGTTACGCAACAGAGAAAACCAAATGCTTTGGGCTGAATTGTGTTCTTGTAAAATTTATATGTTGAAGTCCTAATCCCCTACATGACTACATTTAAAGATTGGGTTCTTAGGAGGCAATTAGTATTAATTAAGGTCATAAAGGTGGGATCCAAATGTCAAAGATTCAAATATGAGGAAGAAAAGGAGACAGAGAGCTCTCCTTTTAGTCTCTCGGTCTGAATACACAAAAAAAGAGATCACATGAATGCAGCATGTGCTCATAAGCCAAGAGAAGAATCCAGAGGGAAGTCTACCTTGGTATCTTGATCTTTGGCTTCCAAACCCACAACTGTTAGAAATTCATGTTGTTCAAGCCACCCAGCCTGTGGTAATTTGTTATGGCAATTCAAGTTAATTAGTAAATTTTTTGATGGAAAAAATAAGGTGCAGCTGTAAATGATATTTAAAAACGTGGAAGTAACTTTGAACTTGATAGTGGATAAAGGCTGGAAGATTTCTGAGGTGGATGCTACAAATGTGGGCAACTCTGACAGTCTCAGATGGAAACAAGGAACATGTTACCATTTTAGAAACTGGAGGAAAGGGCATGCTTCTTATAAAGTGACAATGAATGTGGTTGAATTGTGGTCTAGTGTTTTGTGGAACATAATGCTTGTGAGCAATGAAATTGGATATTTAGCTTAGGAGATTTCTTAGCAAAGTGTTGAATGGGTCGCTTGGTTTCTCTTATTTCTAGTAAAATATTGGAAATGAAAGATAAATTGAAGGAATTTTTGAGCAAAAAATCAATTTTAACTTAAATATTTAGAAAAAGTTCGGTCATTCATTTTATAAAACCTGCAAAAGTATGTTCTGAAGAGAACACCAAGAGTTAGGCTGAATTGTCATTTCCTAAGGAACTTGTGGAATTACATGAGCAGAAACACTGCCAATTTGAAATGAAGGGGCTATAAATGGGACAAAATGAAGAAAGGCTTTTGAATTTTCTGTATTTAACAGGATGGGATGATAGAGTTATTTAGCTGCAAACACACTGCCCTTCCAAAAAGGGGAAATGACATTGAAGTTTATTCAGAAGTTACAAGGCCACCATGTCGGTCTGAACAGGTCAGTTGATCTCTGCCAGAGTCCCAAGGGCAGGGCTGCCCTGAAAAACTGTGAGCAGAGCCTTCCTGGGGCTGTGGGTGTGGTCCCTCCCTGATACCCATAAGAGCAATGCTGGCACCTTTGTCTTGGACTTCCCAGCCCCCAGAACTGCAAGAAAATAAATTTCTTTTTCTTTTAATGCACCTGGTGTGTGACATCTGAGGAGCCTAATACACCAATGAAATGAATATAAAAATATTACACTCAGCAAACATAAATATAGAAGAAGAGGAGAGGGAAAGAATGGGAAATGAATCCCAGTTTTTGGTTTAGGCAACTGGAAGTAATTTAGTTTAGTTCCTGGAAAAATACAGGTTAAAAATAGAACCAAGGGAGGAGTGGTAATGAATAATCTTTATGTAATTTAAATTTATATCTAGATATTGTACATTCATGTGCAGTTGTAAAATGTACAATAAAAAGAGCCTTTGTATTCTTTGATCACTTTTCCCCAATGTACCATTTTGCAAACCTATACTATATTATCACCATCAAGATATTGAAACTCATGTAAGCCACTGATATTGTTCAAATTTCCCCACTGCTACTTGTCGTTATAATTTTATCATCTGTGTAGGTTTATGTATCTACCACCAAGACACTACAAGGATCCCTCGTGTTGCCCTTTTATAACCACAACTGTCCTACCTTCCATTCCCCCATCTGTACCCTATCTCTAGTCCCTGTCATCTACTTCTCTGCCTCCCATTTATAAAATTTTGTGACTTTAAAAACCGCAGTCCTATAATGATACATGCATACCCATATTTGTAGCATATGACTCACAATAGCTAAGCTCTGATAAAAACCTAGAGCATGCTCACCAAATTAATGGGTAAAAAAAATGCAGTATATTTTACACAATGGAATATTGCTCAGCCGTAAGGAAGGATGAAATCATCTCATTTGCAGGAAGATGGATCTTCAGTGAAAAAAGTCAGACACAGAAATTATATTATTATTATATATTATTATATTATATTATATTCTCTTATATGAAAATAATATAGACTCAGTGTATACTCATGATTTCACACTAAATTAACCAAACAGAAGTTCACTTAATGAAGAAGGGACTAGGAGTAATGAAGAAGGGACTAGGAGTCTTCCAAGCACCACGAGCATCCAAATCATGAATTTCAGGACTGTGGGGGCCCCTGGAAGAGAGATCAACATGAGAAGAGCAGTAGGGGAAGGAGAGGACTTTCAGTCCTTCACCGCCTGCTCACCAACTGGCTGTCAGTGAGTTAATATGTGGCTCATATAAGCCAAGACCGACTGAACTCCAACTGCCTACTACTGTTGAGTCTCAGAAGGTCTGCTAGGAATACAATGACCAAGACAAAGGCGTAAGAGACCTGCTTGTCCAAAGATAGAAACAAGAGAATTGGTTATTTTAAAAAATGTATTTATAGTAGAGATCATCAAAATAGTCTGGTAAAAGGTCAGAAATCGGAGGTATAAAACAACATAATTTTGTAAATTAAACACCATGCCCTGACAAACTCCCTTACTGACTGGGTAGTGTACTTGCTACCTTAATTACATTTGGGGAGTCTATGGTTTTGGCCTTTTGTTACTAAAATATTTTAATTTCATTGTTAAGAATTAATTCTCACGTTTCCAAACTATGGTGAAATCCTTGCGATAAATAACTTACGAGCAGGAAAGTTTTCTTATACTCACATTTTTGGAGGTTTCGGGCGTGGTGCTCTGGCTCCACTGTTTTTGGGCCTGTGGTGAGTCAGAACACGGCGGGGGAGTGCTTGGTGGAGCCGTGCTGCTCACTTCACAGCAGCAAGGAAGCAACCTGAGAAGAGCCCAGGGTCTCAGTGCCCCTCCAGGCACAGAACCTTCAGTCTCCTAACTTCCTTCAACTAGGTTCCACCTCCTAAAGGTGCTAACCCCCACTGTCCAACATCAGTATAGCTGGGAACCAGCTCTTCTACGTATGAATCTTTGGGGGACCCCTCAGATCTAGACCATATAAGTTCTGATTATTGGAGAACTTCATCTTTATATTTGATGGGAGAGCCTCTCTTTGCCTAGGCATAGGATAAACTTGATGTCCTACTTGCTTTGAGTGGGTGGGTGGTGGGAGCAATGGGATAGAGTTCCGGGTAGATAGAATCCAGGAAATGAGGGGAAGGGTGCTAGAATGCCCTGCTTTTCCATATTCCTTCCTTCTTCCCTGGTGCTGTTTGTCTAGATCTGAGTGAGGGAGGAAGGACACCGTATTTCCACATGTTATTCTCCATGGCAAGTTGTTAGTTGTCATCTCTGCTATATCTTTGGCTGCTTGTGCTTTCCATGCACTTGTACCCTCGTGTTCCAGGAGGCCTCTCTTCTCATCATGCCTTGGCTGCTTCACCCCTCAGTGGCGCCTTCTCTGTGGTTGCCTACTGAGGTAAAGCTGCCTGAGGTTTGGCGTCTTTCTCCCAGTCTAGGTCCTGTCACTCACCAGCCTCCATCTGGGGGCCACAGACAGATTTTACAAGGAGGAGATAGATGGTTCCCTGTTTTTAAGATAGGAATTGCCTTAAACCAAAAGTAAACATGAATAACTACACAGAAACCAATTGAGTGGAGTAAGAGAGCATTTAATGAATAATATCTCTTTCTTTATGTGCAAGAAGTGATATTTTTGTTCAGTAAGAAATATTAAGTCTCATGATGTTGGATGATTTTGTTTTGTTTTGTTTTCTTGCCACTTTTACTCTTGAGGCAAGGGCTGTGTAGTTAAAATACAGACCAAGGCCATTAGGTTGTGTCTGCAATGCGTCCAATGTGGATCGTGTGGGGACATTTCCCCAGCACTAATGGAGGTTCACCAGCGTGCATGGCAGCAGGGGCTGTCCAAATGCAAGCTCTGCCAAGTTGGGGGATCAAGTCAGGGAATCCAGGAAATGACTCCAAATGGGCTCCAGGCTGTGCAAAGAGGAATTGAAGCCAAAAGATGACAAGAGGATGAAGGAAAATATGGGGACTGGAATTCTTGGTTATGATGAACAGAAGAGTTAAAGGTTTGGATATGTTTGAAGGATAAGTTTACATGTGTATCTTACGTGCCCTTTATGAAAATTCTGATAAGTACATCCATATTTAGATGAGGAAACTGTCATAAAGCATATATGTAAATATATGACAGGCAAATTCAGTTTTAATTAATTTCAATACCACAGTCTATGAAATTGGATTGTTTTATAGGCTGCTTTTGATCAAGGGAGATAATTTACAATAAATTCTTGCTCTAATTTCAAATTACTTGATTTTTCTGAAAATCTATCTTTTCTATTGAAAAATGCAAACCAAAATTAAAGCACAAAATTGTTCTTCAAATTTAGAAGTTCAGTGTTTCCAGTTTTTTGTGAGAGCCTGAAATCTCTCTGTGGTAAAATCTCCTGATGCGAAAGGTATACTCTCCTACATATTTGTGTTTTATTATGAAACTTAAGTAGTTTTATATGTATAGAGCAAAACTACCACTTGCATGAAACTTAACTGAAGAGCAGATATAAAATTTTTTCATGTACAGATAAAAGACTAAATTGTGTATTTTCTATTACGAACAATTGCTTAAATCAATATAAAAGAAATCCCAGTGAACTGCCCTGTCTTTATCTTAGTACTTGTTCCTGTAAAGTTTTGTGGGCATACCAAGAAGACCATCCAAGTTAATAATTTTGTAATAAACATTCTTTTCTTTCCTTTGAAGAAAACAGTGACTTCTCAAAGACATTTTATGAAACATATTTTTCTAGAAATTCTCTCTATGTAAAATGTGTTCCATTAGAAAAGTTACTTGAGAAACTATATTTAATATAACCCTATACATTATATGATGGGAGATATAATATATTGTATTTATTAGCATGACAAAGACAACACATTTGCAGTAAAAATATTTCGATTTTGTGTAATCTGTTAAATATATGAAGCCCACAGAGCCATGTGAGAAACAATACATTGTAATGGCTAAGAGTGTGGTCTGTGAAATCGATTGGGTTTAATTCCCTGCTCAATTATTTATTTTTTTAACTGAGGAAAAATTCACTCACCATAAAATTCACTTACCATTTAATCATAAAGTTAACCATTTTAAAGTAAAAGGTGGCATTTATGCATTCAAAATATTCACAATCTCTACCTAGTACCAAAACATTTTAATCTCCTCAACAAGAAATTTTGCACACATTAAATAATTTCCTTTCCATTCCCCACACCAACCTGCTCCACTATGAACAAACTGTGGACATTCTATGGACCTTGCCTAAGACTCCAAATCCCTCATTGTTTCTATGTACACAGGCATGGCTCTGGCCTTATGTAGTGGTTGTAAGAATTCAATTAAATAATCAATGTGATACACTCAAAACATAAGCATTAAATAAGTAGTGGATAAGACTTTAAACTTATCTGACCTTCTTTTGCACCCAAAGGCACTTGTATTCTAGAAATGGCTGTCCAGGAAATTCAGATAGAAGAGAGCAAAAGAACAGAGAAAATCTGAGAGAAGTCTTAGATGCTGAGGAATCTCACTTGTTTCTCTGGTGTACCAGATGACTGCCAATCAGTACTCATGCTTCTCTGTGTTTCCCTGGAGTGTTTTCGGCTAAGGTGATTTGATGCAGAACTTGGGGTACAGATGTGGTAAAAGAAGAAAGGAGTTATGAGGGATCAATGACCTGAAAATAACAGGATTAGAGAGGCTACACGTGTGTGCATGTGCGTGCGTGTGTGTGTGTGTGTGTGTGTGTGTTAGCTACATTTCTTCAGGTCAAGAATGAATAATAAACAGCTAACAGCAACTCTAGTCTGGGTTTGATTAGTTTTTACTTGATATGATAAATATCCACAATTATAGGATCTTTAAAAAAAGTATCAGACACAGAGAAACAAAGAATAAAACAATCTGTAAAATATAATACAAAATTGTATATATTTTATATTTATGTAAATACATGTACATTTAATTATAGGTATGATCTTATCTAAATGGTGTCACTTTCTATGCTAAGTGCATAGAAAAATTTTCACCAAAATATGAATGGTAATTGCTATGCAGTATCAGAACCCCAGGTGTTTTTCATCTGCCTCTGTATGCTTTTTTATAATTGTTGAATTTCCACATGACTGTGTGCTAACTTGCTAGCAGAAGCAAACCAACAAAGCTGGGCCCATTAACAGTAGAGAAGCATTATAATAGTACTTTGCTGTTTAACTCAGTTTTTCATGGTAATGGCAGGGAGGACAAACCATTAGAAAAATATTGAAATGGGTGTGAACTTGAAACAGACTGGGTTGCCTCCAGAAAAAACAGAAGAATAAAGGTGCCCACTTTCTTCAGAAATCCAAATTTTCTTGAATCCTGGTAACACACAGCAAGCTAGAGCTATGGATTCCAGATTCATGTCCTTCTAGTCCAATAAACCTGGATTTTCCCCAAATTTCTGTTTTCCCCTAAAATAGGATTCATTTCCAATTCTTTCACAAAGAGTACAAAATAACACACTGAGTTTACAAGGGAAAACCAGTCACCTCTTGCTGCACAGGAAAGTTCAATTCTTGCTCTCGATTTTTTGTGGCCTCTGTGAATTCACTGCCTTCTAAACCAAAGGAGGCTCCTCGGAGCTCTCAACCCCCTGGGTAGCATAACAGGAACCATCTGACGATCCTATTTAACATGCAACATCCCTTATTTCTTAAGACCTCACCCCAGAGTTTCTCGTTCACGTCCAGCATAGGATATTACATGTTATGCACAAGCAGGTGAGTCATAGATTATCCTTTGGAAAACACTTCAAGTTTTAAAGTCTTTAACATCCAACCTGCTATGCAAACCTGTTATTATGGAAAAAGAATCACTTCAATCATTTTCTTCTAAAAGCCTCTGTAATTCTTTCAGTACCTTTCCTTGAAAAGGTGTTTGGAAGTTCACCTGGAAGATGACTGCTTATCCATCATGCTAGTCACATGGGCACTCTCCAAAAGCAGAAAGAAGTGCACAGCTTTTCACTCCCTTACATTTCAGCATCCATGACAGCAGAAGAAGTAAATCTTCCATTTATATTTTGTGATAAGGTTAATGTTATTTTAACAAAATAGTCTTCTTAGAAATAAATTATAACAGTATACAGAGTGCAAGAGTAATGCAATATTGTAGATTATGTAATCATAATTATGTAGATTACAAGTAGTTCAGATTTTTCTCTTTAAAGATCTGAAACATGCTATCACTTTTTCCACCGACCACCTCTGTGAAGCAGACAGGAACTGCTGTTATTTGTCACCATTTGCAGAGAGATGGAATCCTGAGCTATTAAGTAACTTGAAGAGGGTCACAGAGTCCATGACTAAGTCAGAACCAGCACTGCATCTCCTGGGTGCTTGAGCTATAATTTTCTCAATTCTTTCAAGAGATACATCTTGTTGCATATGTCTTTTCCTATGAGTTTACAAGGAATACAGTTTTCTGGGAGATTCTTCATTGTGGGACATATAAGGATGTGAACCAGCTGGAAGGATGAAAGCTAGAAGGGGGAAATCGTATTTAAAGGCATTGTTTATTTTATGGAAATGACTTTTTATGTGTCCCAAATGCTTATCAAGAATCCTATTTCATAGATCCGCTATTCCACTCATTTATTCATTCATGAAACCAATCTTTATTCAGCATATATCTATATATATATATACGCACTAAAGTATTTTTCTAATAAGCAGGACATAGTCCTTACCCTCAGTTTGTGCATGGTAGTAAATAAACACTAAAGTTATTATGTGATAACAGCTGTAGGAGAGCGAAATGTTAGGCATAAAATGAACTTAAGAGAAAAATCCCTGAATCCATTTGTAGAAGTCGAGGAAGTCCTCTCAGAAAGTGAGAACTTGAGTTAGGCTTTGCAGAAAGGGGAGGAATTTCCACGGATTCAAAGTCAGGATAGAGTACACCCAAGGGAAGGCAAAAGGAAAACCCGAAGCATAATGCAACCGTGTCCCTCTAAGATATAAACAAACACCTCTGGATTAAAATTCAGAAGTCTCATATGTAGAGAGATGATTTTGGATGGAATTTGCATCCCATCTGAACTCTGTTTTTGAAGATTTGCTAACCTCCAATAGGAACCATTTGGATCCCATAAACACATGTGACCTTAAGTGTCATGAGCCTACTTCATTAAATTCACCATAATTTTGGTAGCCTGGTGATTTAGAAACTCAAATCTTCATTTATTTTAAATTACATGCAAGCAAACACAAAAGAGAAGTAGCATCCTTAAATAGTAAAACTAAGGAAAGAGGACAGGCACAGCCTAAACTGGCCATATATGCTTCAGCCTGAAGGATATTTTTGCAACCGAGTGAAAAGCCCTCAAAATATAATGGAAACACTGACAGACACTTAACTATATCAGCTCTGGTGGGTACAGCACAGTTCACTTCATAATCCAAATTGATGTGTTGTCCAGAGGGTCCCCGCATTGGTGTTATTGAGTGTCTTTTGAAAAGTTCTGGTTCTGGGCTATGAACTGCAAAATGAACCCGAATAATTCTTTCTGGAATCAAATCTAAACTGGGGCCTTCAATTACAGTGCTGGTGTCCTTAGGGCAGGCAACATGGAAATGTCCTAAAAGTACAAGAAATATAAAATAATAAACCTAAGCACAAAAAGTCAATGCAATGAGACAAAACTTGTTTTATCAAGAGTCTTACATTTCTTCTCACAAACCTGCTTAAAAGCTGAGCAGATCAGAGGTGAAGGGGCAGGGGCACCTGCTTTAGTTTAAGTGGGGTTAGTTGTTAAGCAGGGAACGAGTCCGTTCTGCATCTGCAAAGTCACTGGGAAGCCAAAGAGCAGCCATCCCTGTGACCTTGTTGGCCAGAATGCCCTGTGTTTTTTTTATAATGTGATACAAATGACTTCATCTGAGGTAGTTGCATTGCCAAACGCCACCTAAGGCTTTGATGACTTGTTTTAGAAAGGTCCTGCCAGGTCCCATTTAATGGATCTTATAAACAATGTAAAAAGATTTCTCTAAATGTGTTATACAGCTAATAATTTGAGTGTAAAAATAATTCCCCTCTGTCTCCACTGCTGTCCCCTTCCCCAAATGTAACTTTTCAGTCTTCTGTATTGAAAATGTTGCACAAGGTCACTTTCTTCTCTTTGGACCTGGAGTCCCCCAGACTTGGTCTTCAGAGTCTATGTGCAGAATTAGGGTTCTGATAGTAGCCAAAGCTCTATGGAACTCTGAAAGTAATACAGAATTCTAAAAAGCATAGTGGATTTTTAACAGAAAATTAGAAGACAAAGATACTAGTGTCAGTTTTTCCAGTGTAAACTATATAACCTTGAGTTCATTATAACCTCTATGGGCCTTTATTTTCTCATCTCTAAAATGAAGGCCATGACTATCTTCTATGTCCTGTAATGTTATTCCATGGTCCCATTTAAGCCTGCTAATGAATTACTTAAATATTGAAGTCCACATTAAGCCTTATGGAACAGCGTAACTAGCAAGACTTTCCTCTCAATTACTTGTGCTAATAGGGGCCAAAATGGCATGGATACTTTAAATTCATAGATAATCCCCAAACTTCAATTTAGCTAAGTGTTCCAACCTCTTCTCCTGCCAAATCATTTACAGAAGATTCAAACAATTAGTACACACTGACTGGTATGAGATTTATCTCCTTTGCAATTCCTGCCCTTCCTACTGCTTCAGCACCAGAATATTATAATAACTGAATTTCCAAAAGTAGAAATGAGAAATAAATCAATCAAGTATAGCTATTGCATAATCCACCAACTGGTTATGTTTCAAAATATTGGACCACTGTCATTAATGATTAGTAATTATCCTATGTCAGGTGCTTTACAAATCACATTATTTAAACCTCACAATCACTTTTTTGGGGAGGTATTAGTTTCCTAGAGCTACTGTAGCAAAGTACCACAGATTGAAAGCATAGACAGCAGAAATTCACCGTCTCACAGTTCTAGAGGGTAGAGACCGAAAGTCACGTATCAGCAGCACTGGCTTTTTCGGCAGGCTGTGGGGAAGCAGCCAGTCCATGCTTCTTTCCCAAACTCTGGTGGGTTTTTGGCACTTTGGGGGTCTCCCTAACCTGCAAATGCATCCTCCTGATGTCTGCCTTTGTCTTCACGTGGCATTTTGCCTGTCTCTGTTCTTTACACAGTGTTCTTTTTATAAGGATTCCAGTTGTAATTGGATCAAAGGCCTAGCCTACCTCAGTATGACCTCACTTTAACTTGAGTACCTCTGCAAAAGTTCCCATTTCCAAATCAGATCACTTTCTGTGGTACTGGTGGTTAGGACTTCAAACATATATATATATTTTTTTTTTTACATGCTACAATACAATCTATAAGAGATATTCATTATTTCCACTTTACAGATGAGCCATATAAGATTCTAGTGTTGAAATAATTCACCTGACATCAAGAAGCTGGTCAGTGGTGGAGTTGGGACTCACATGCACATTAGATGACTTCATTTGCTGATTAGCAAATAACCTTGGTTCTCACAAAGAATACAAGTCATGCCAGGCAATCAGGACTAGGAATATCAAATGCAGTCATTCTAGTAACTTCCTTTGTATCACGGGTTTGGCAAGACCAAGTAGCATGCGTGTTTCTGAAGGCATCAGAGCTGAGCCTGCATCAGAATTAATTCTTTAACTCCCCAAGTCTTGGCATAGATTAAAAATAAATTAGAAAAAGCCTGGATTCCAAGGCACCTTGGAGGGAACTCCAAGAAGAGAAGAAGATACACAATATTCCCAGGAAGTCCAATAATGGGGTATCCCTGTAAACAGGTTGTTAAATGTTCAAATTTTACTTTAAGGAGATTTTAAAACATCTTGGAGGGCTGGGGATTTAGCTCAGTGGTTCCACCACCTGCCTTGAAAGTGAAGGTCCTGAGTTTGATCCCCAGTATCAAAAAATAAAAATAAAATAAAACATCTTGGAGCATTTTTCCATTTGTTTTATTGAGTGGGTATGAGTGAGTATGTTTTATTCAAGGACCAGCGTACTGGGGCAGGAAAGAGCCTACAACCATTCTGAAGTTTTATAGTGGTTGCATTGGAAGATCAAATTTAATTAGCACTATATTTCTAAGGGATTTTTTTCTTAGTGATGCTTTAATGTCCTTTAACATCCTGTAGTAATTGCTGCATTCGAAGCTAACTGGAAACTCATTAATCAGGCTCTGCCCCAAGTATTTCCATTTAATATCCCACATGGAAATATAGTACAGCAGAACTTTGGGTCTTTGGAGGAAGCAGATAGGAACTAGGGGAGAGAATACACAATTTTAGGAATTGGGGTGAATAGGAAAATTTCAATATATTCCTGAGTTCCTAGAGTTCTCACATTCTTCCATCAGATAATTCCTACTTTTTAAATAGCTTACTTCAAGGTTTCTTGTCAGTGGTTGAAAATGTTTCATATATTAAAGACCCCTGCAATTTGGTAAACTGTCACTTATGTTAGTAGGTTTTATTAAGTTTTTGACGCAAACTTCTATGAGAAGTTAAGTTGCATCAGCACACAGTTTAATGTGAATCTCTTTCTTTCGCCATTTGCTTTTAAGAGCATTCATTGACTTTATTTACCATGAAAAAAGTGGAAGCCTTGATAGAGGACTGAATACAAGAGAAGGAAAAGTAGTTTAAAACCATATTTTCATAGCAATGACAATTTGTGGTAGAGAAATCTTGTCTTAGGTCTTACTTGGGAGGGTCCATTCATTTTCTTTTAATGACATTGAGAATGGATGTTTATTCTATTTATCTGGAGCTATATTTTTGCTTTGCTTAATAATTGAAAAGCAAAAAGTCAATTTTTTTCTGTGGTTCTAGTTCCAGTATTTTATTTTTTGAGCACCTCAACAATAGATACATTAGATGACTTCATTGAAATACATAATTGTTAGAATAAATTCAAACATCTAAAAAAATCATGCCTCGTTGAATTTAGGGTATATATTGAGAAGAGAAACAAAGGAGTTGACATATTGGCAAAATACTTGCAATCTGTGTTAGTAATGGTTGATAAATCAGCGTTAATGTTAAGTAGAAGAGATTTAAGTTAATCAGATGGAACTAAATCGTTCAGAGTTGTTATCAGTTAAAATCTTTATATTCAAAATCCCAAAGCTATTTCTTAGGAAATACATATTGTTTCCCATACATGAGTCAACTTATGATCATCATTTATTATTTTATATAGGCAATGAAAAATGTTCGCTGGCTCTTTGAAGCTACCTTAGCTGAGTCTAGAGCTGAGCATATGTTCTTCCTCAATTTTTTGTTTTGTTTTATTTTAATGGATGAAGGGGAATAGAGGCAGCAAGACTTACTAAACTGAGGTCTAGTCAAACAACTGTACTTCTAACTTTTGTTTTATGAGGTTTCCAAATACATTGTCATAATGTTAATATAAATCCCTTCTTGAGGCCTTCCTTAAAACAATTTAGAACACACAAAGTGATTTATTATTAAAATGTCATAGCATCTCCACTGACCCTGGGCTGTGTACTGTCTGGATTCTCTATAGAGTATCCCCTTATTACAGAGTCATGGAAGGGATTAAGACTATTAAACAGTGATTTATCTGATAATAAGAGATATCTCATAATGTCATCCAGTATTTTATTATTATCACTGCTCTTAGAGTTTAGGGAATCAATAAATGAAACCCATTCTTCCCCTCTTGAGTTTCAAATCAATTCAGAGTTAAGACCGAGGAGACAGAACAATGGAGAACAAACAGTCAGTTTTATTATAGAGATGTTTGGAAAATGTTTGAAAGGTGTGAGCAAAAAGCCTTAATATCCTACCACTGAGTTAAGCAGAGTTTTCACCCTAAGCATAAGGGCAGCTGGACACCGGAGGACTCCCCGAATCTGTCCCTGTGGAATCATCAAATGGCATCAGGGACATGATGGGCATATGAGGACTGGAAGGCACTGAGAGGAGCCTGGAGGGGATGGAGCTGGAGGAGTTTGATGTCTTCTGCCAAACTGCGGGATCAGAAGGACAGGGAAAAGGACTGGGCCAGTGGTAGGAAAGCTATGGCGTGCGTGCCGCAGCAGGCTGTTTGTTATCATTGAAAGCTATAAAACGTTCGTGGTCACTGACCTAGACTGTTGCTCTGGTGGAGATTTCCACCAGAGGGGAAGGTGAAAAAGGGAAATGATACACAACATCCTCCAGCTAGTTGTTGTCCTCACTTATTAGGCCTCACTGTGGTACTGATTTCTCCCTTCTCAAGTTATTGCTGCCCATGCTGTAGACATGGGGCTAAAATATGACACAATGAATGAAGATCAGTATGCAGGCAATAATAGAAATCTAGTACTCAAAGGTCCATGTATGGATGGTGTAATCTTTGCATTACCCAACTTCCAGGGGTTGACAAAATCCTCACTTAAATCATTTGCTGGGGAAAATTCCAGGGAAATCAAAATCTAAAATTCCTAAATTAAAGTCCGATGAAAGTCAAGTCCGAATTTGAATTCTTTGCTCACCCAGCCAGCCTTCTGACTTCTTTTCTGAAGAATGTAGGTTATGTTAGCAGCTGTCATTCACTAAGATTGGTAGTTTTTTCAGGATCACTGAAAGTCTCCTCCCTATGTTTGTAACCACCATCCTGATTTTTTTTCTGCAGTTTTTATTAGTTAAGTATTTCTTACAATGTATTATGTAGCTTTGCCTCTGTCAAATCCATTGAATCATGATAGACATGATCTTTTGTTCTCCCTTTTTTATCCTTTCTTGTGGTTTTGATAGCCTTGGTTCTAAAGCAACTATAGTTTGCAGATAGAGTATGTGTGAGTTTATTGAACATTCTATGGATCATTGTTCATTTTTAATTGTTTAGTAAGAACAATGGTGGTGTGGGCATTTATGGAAATATGAAATAATACCCTTCATGTGGGGCTCTCAATTCTTTAAAATTGCACAGAGTTAATAGGACAGGCAGGCTTTTTGCAACACTAGGTTTACATACACCAAATTGAGAAAACAGCAACCCCAAATGCTACAGCAGTGAACTAGTTCCACTGGTGACTCATGGAAAGAAGGTTTTCTGGGAAAATCTTACTTGGATCAGCCTTGTTAAGATGCCAGTCAATCTGGACATTCAGAGCTGTGAACTCCTGAAATAACTCTTTCATCAAAAGTTTAATCACTATACTATATTGACCTTGTTTCAGAGAAAATCCACCTGCCCCTACCCTCCTTTCCAAAAGAATGGTTTCAAACATTCTAGCCATTTGGAATTGCTGAATTTAGACACTGGTGAAATGGCAGACTCAGTCACCAGGTGCCTTTATTTCTGAAGTAGAACATTCAAAACATTGTAATTGCCTGTCCCCATGCTGTGATAAATGCAGATGCTGTCATACGACATAGCTCACGCATTCCCTCACGAGCAGGCACAGCACAAACTGCTGTCGCTAACTCCAGCTATGAAATGATTTAGCCAAAGGAACACGCTTCCTTCTGAGGGACCCTCCTTGAAACTCCCATTTATTTCATCTAAAACATCATGGACTTAGACATTCCCGAGCACCTGTCCTCAGATTGTCTGATGAAGTCTATTAACTGTTTTCCAGGTCTGGAAAACCTCATATAACTTTGGAGATGTCAGAAATTTATTTATTTCTATGATGTTTCTCTCTGGCCATGGACATGATCCTAGTGGTCTCTTTGTGGAAGTTGTTCCCAGCTGTGTGCATAACTATTTACCATATAAACCTTTTCTAGCGGACTCAGGATTAGAACTCTTTGCAGGTTTAGGTAGTTGTGTTTTCTTTTTCTCTCACTTTGCTTTGTGCTCCTGGCATTTGTTTTAGCAGCACACTTCTCTAGAATGTGTCTTATGACATCGAAGAAATAAATGAGCACTACATCTGTAGTTTTCAAAAATACGAGTCTCTCTTCACATTCTGAAGTCCTGCCCATGATGCACCTTCCAGTAGAGCATGTAGAGCATGTAACAGCCTACACATAATATGCTGTGGCCTACAGGGCTCCTTTACTAGTTTCACTTATTCTCCACCCTCATATGTTACTAATGCAACTTCTCAAAGATTTCCTAATTGTGAAGGAATACTCAGAACTCAGTCTAGTATAAATTATACCAATTTTGTGAATATGAATTTATAATACTAATTTTATATAAAATTTTAAGAATACTATGCTGGTCTTCTTAGTGTTTCTTTCTCAATTATGTACACATTTCCAGATGTGATGCGGTTTAATTGCCTGCCTTGAAGAGGTATTTCCCCAGTTACATCAATTACTCATCTGAAGGTTTTCCTGCCGTGATACGGTAGATCTGGATTTGTGTTTTCTCCAAGAGTCCAGTCTCAGAAACTTTGACTTCTTCCCCTTGTTACATATATTTTGGGAAAAGTAACCTTTGGCTCTAGCTACAATGAAAGCATCTTATTTTTTTAAATAACTTTATTATCAAACACACATACAAAAAATTAAAACCATTCAAAGAAGAACAAAGCAAGGGGAAAAAACTACAATAATATTCAAATACAATAGAACTTAAACAAAACAAGAGTGAAAAGCACTTAAATATTTTCATATATAACTTAAAAAAGCATCTCAAGCACCAACAAGACACCAGAGGATGTGATTTGTTTCAGAAAGGTCCCCCAAACTAGCATTGAACAAATAATGATCTGGAAAAAAACTCCAGTTAGTTAGCAGACTCCACATAAGCCAAATATCTCCCTAATTTAAATTTCCATACAGTCATGTAACACGCGATAGAAACACAATCAGAGAAATATGTTATTAGGCCATTTCATCCGGGTGTGTCCTTAATTACACTTTCAGTTTCTCACATTAGAGAAACTATTCGGCATTTACGCATAATATGTTCTATTTATTTCACTTAAGAGGATGGCCTCAATATGCATCCATTTAGCTATAAATGTCTCTAGTTTCTCATTCTTTATGGCTGAGTAGTACTCCATTTTATAAAAAAACCACATTTTCTTTATCCAGTTTCCAGTTCATGGGCACTTAGGCTCTTTCCAAGCTTTCACTATTATGAACTGTGCAGCTATAAACATGGGTGCACATATATCGCTGTGATAAGATTCTTTCCATTCTTCTATGAAGATACCCAGCAGGGGATAGCTAGGTTGAATGGGACCTCTAAGCCCAGTTCTTTGAGGTGTCTGCATACTGATTTACACAGTATTTGCACCAGTCTGCACGCCCACCAACAATGGAGAAGGGTTCCTTTCTCCCCACACCCCCACCAGCATTTGTTATTAGATGATTTCTTAATAGCAGCCATTCTTTGTGGGGTGAGGTAGAATCTCAGTGTTGTTTTCATCTGCATCTCTCAAATAACCAGTGATGTTGAACATTTTTTCGTGTATTTATTTGCTGCTTTTACTTCTTTGTATGAGAAATGTCTGTTCATTTCAGATGCACATTTTTGAATTGGGTCTTTGAATTCAGGGGGTCTGATTTTTTTTCAGTTCTTTGTATATTCTAGATAGTAGTCCTCTGTCAAAGGTACAGTTGCTGAAAATTTTTTCCCATATTGTAGGTTGTCTCTTAGCTCTGTTCTTGGTTTCTCTTGCAGTGCAGAAGCTTTTTAATAAGATGAGATCCCAGTTGTTGATTCTTTGTGCAAGTTCCCGTGCCGCTGAGGTTTTGTTCATAAAGTCTTTTCATATACCAATATCTTCAAGAGTTCTACCTAAACTTATCTTCCAGAAAATTTAGTGTTTCTGTCCTAATATTTAAATCTTTAATCCACTTCAATCTTAATTTAGTGCATGATGATAGCGATGGGTCAAATTTTAATCTTTGGCAGGTTGAAATCTAGTTTTTCCAACACCATTTATTAAATAGGCTATCTTTCCTCCAATGAGGGTAGTTGGCTCCTTTGTCAAAGATGAGGTAGCTGAGCATATGTGTAGTTATTTCTGCATCTTCTAATCTATTCCACTGATTCTCGGATCTGTTTCTTTGCCAATACCATGCTGTTTTTATCACAGTAGCTTTGTAGTACAGTTTCAAGTTGGGGATTGTAATGCCCCCAGCCATATCTCTGTTGCCTAAAATTTCTTTTGCTATTCTAGGTCTCTTCTGGTTCCAAATGAATTATTGGATTGTTTTCTCTAGTTCTGTGAAATATATTGTTGGAATTTCAATTGGGATTGCATTAAACCTATGTAATAGTTTTGGATAGTATGGCCATTTTCACTATATTGGTTCTTCCTATCCAGGAACAAGGGATGTCTTTCCATTTTCTTATATCCTCTTCAATCTCCTTTTTCAAAGTGCTATAGTTTTCAGTGTAGAAGTCTTTTGCTTCCTTTGTTAGATTGACTCTGAGATATTTCATTTTCTTGGATGCTATTGTAAAAGGAATTGTTTCCCTAATTTCTCTCTCAGTGAGTCTATTATTTGTATATAAAAAGGCTATTGTTTTTTGAGTGTTGACCTTATATCCAGCTACTCTACTGAATCTGTCAATGAAGTCTAGAAGTCTTTTGGCAGAGTATTTTGGGTTTTCTATGTAAAGTATATCATCAGCAAATAATGACAGTTTCACTTCTTCCTTTCCTATCTTTATTCCTTTTATTTCTTTCTCTTTTCTAATTGCTGTGGCTAATGTTTCCAGAACTATATTAAATAGGAGTGGTGAGAGTGGGCATTCTTGTCTTGTTCCTGATTTTAGCATGAAAGTTTTCAGTTTTTGACTATTTCGTATGATGTTGGCTGTTGGTTTTTCATGGGTAGCCTTAATTACGTTGAGATAAAACCTGTCTATTCCAATTTTCTGTAGGGTTTTTATCATGAAACGGTGTTGGATTTTATCAAATGCCTTTTCTGCATCTATTGAGATGCTCATGTGGTTTTTGTCCTTGATTCTGTTAATATAGTGTATTATATTTATTGATTTATGAATGTTGAACCATCCTTGCATCCCTGGGATAAATCCAACTTGGTCAGGGTGTATGATCTTCTTGATGACCCTTTGTTTTCTGTTTGCCAGTGTCTTGTTGAGGATTTTTGCATCAATATGCATTAGGGAGATTGGCCTGTAGTTTTCTTTTTGGGTTGTGTCTTTCCCTGGTTTTGGAATCAAAGTAATACTTGCTTCCAGGAATGAATGTGGAAGCTTTGCTCCCCTTTCAATTTCCTTGATGAGTTTAAAGAGTAATGGCGATAGTTCTTCTTTAAATGTCTTGTAGAATTCCGCAGTGAAGCCATCAGGACCTGGGCTTTTCTTTGTTGGTAAATTTTTTATTACATTTTCAATTTCCCTCATTGTAATTGGGGTGTTTAGAATACTATATCTTCTTCACTTAACTTTGGTAATTCATATGTATCTAGGAATCTGTCAATTTCTTCTGTGTTTTCCATTTTATTAGAGTACAGGTTCTCAAAGTAAGTATTGATGACACTTTGGATTTCTCCTGGATCTGTTGTGACTTCACCTGTTTCATTCTTGACTGGATTTGAGCCTTTTCTTTCCTTTTTTTGATAAGGTTGGCTAAGGATTTATCGATTTTATTTATTCTTTCGACAAACCAACTCTTTGATTCATTAATTTATGTATCGTTCTCTTAGTCTCCATTTCATTGATTTCTGCTCTGATCTTTATAATTTCCTCCCTTGTATGAGGTTTGGGTTTGTTATGCTCTTCTTTTTCTAGGAGCTTGAGGTTTTGCATTAGGTTATTTATTTGTGTTCTCTCTATTTTCCTAATATGGGCATTGACTACTATGAATTTCTCGCATAGAACTGCTTTCACTGTGTCCCATAGATTCCTGTATATTGTACTGGGATTATCATTTGCAGAAACTGTCTAATTTCTTCTTTAATTTCCTCTGTGACCCATTGGTTGTTCAGGAGGGTGTTAATTTCCATGTGTTTGTGGGAGTTTTGGAGTTTCTTATGTCATTGATCTCCAATTTTATTGCACTATGGTCTGAAAATATGCAGGGGGTAACTTGAGTTCTTTTATATTTACTTAGACATGTCCTATGAGCTAGCACGTAGTCTATTTTAGAGAATGACCCATATGCAGTTGAAAAGAATGTGTATTCTGATTTTGTGGGGTGGAACACTCTGTAAACATCTGTCAAGTCCATTTGTTCAATAGCTTGGTTCAGTTCTAGAATTTTGTTGTTAATTTTTTATCTAGATGATCTGTCTAATTGTGATAAAGGGGTATTGAGATCCCCCACTACAGTTGTATTAGAGTTTATTTGGTTTTTCATGTCCATTAATATTTGTTTTGTATAGTTGGGGGGATTCATATTTGGTGCCTATATATTTATGATTGTCATCTCTTCCCCTTGGACTGCTCCCTTCTTAAATATAAAATAAGAAAGCATCTTATTTTGATTTATAACCCACCCAGAAATTTTGACTTGGGGTTGATTGTCTTTTATTTAATCAGTGTGAATTTTATCCTTTAAGATCACCATCCCTGTCTTATGAACAATCTTTTTCTAGATGAAACTGTCTTTCTTCTTTTTTCTTGTTCTCATGACCAAATTGAGGCACATTTTAAAAAGCACTGTGCTTTAGACTTCTTAAACAATTTTTATTTTGATAATATCTTATTTAAATTTAAAGCATTTTCAATATGCAAAGTTTATTGAATTATCTTTTTTCTATCTCAACTAAAGAAGATGACTTATTTTCTTTGCCATGGGACCCTCTATCTGATTTGCTCAATATTAAAGCCCATTGTATTATGATTAAAGTTGCTCTCTTAATCTCTAACAAATCTAAAGCCAGTTCATGTTGTGATTCAGTGGCAGGACCGGGACTGACTTACATATAATCCACTAAAAAAGGTTCACCTTTCTAAAATTCCTTCCTCTAAATGTAGTTGAGAGGATTAAGAACTGAGCGAACTAACCTAGCATTTAACTACTTCAACCTACCATGTGCAAAAGTTGGTGGGGAGGAGGGAGGAGAAATCCACAGTTTGTTCAGGAAGGCAGATCCAGACAATATGATTTGCATAGAAATGGTGACTAAGAATAAGAAAATTGAATAGGTAATGTTTTCCAAATTCTCATTTCATCTTCTGAGTCATTTTGGTGGAATAAAGAAAAGGAAATCAGCTTTATTTTTTCCCCTCTATATATCTCTCCATGAAAAATGGAAGTCCTCATTTTAGTTCTTGGAAGGAAATAGTTTATGAAAAAAAAGTAGTCAGAATTACTGAATTCATCTTTGAAAATACCTTAGTCTTTAATATAAGGCAACACACATAAGGCTGTCTTGTCCCACACTGCATCCAAGGAATAGCCACACAATCTATTCCATATTAAATAATTGGTCAAGGAAAAGTACTGACGTTGTGAAATTTGTTGGTTTCAATATGTCTGAATTTTAGTATGGATTTCCTTTCCTCTGACATTTTATAATATTTTTAGGAATTAAGTGATTTTCCATGTAAAAAACACTTTGCAAATCTGCTTTCTCTGATCATTAAAATTTTTAATTAAAACCATTTTGACATGATTTTTAGATAGCTCCTCAGTTATGGATATGATATCCAAGGAAATGTTTTCTGTACATTTCTGACATTTAGGGAACCTAGTGCTACATCGTAAGTGCATACAAATGATATCGTCAAGCAGGTATTCACAGTTGTAAAACTTTTGCTATTAAATTTGCTGTAGATCTCATAAGAGCCATGTGATTATATTATGATGTAGTTTAATTTACAAACTACTACTTGTAGGGCACTGACTATTTGTGAAGCACAGGAGGTGTGTTAGTCCATTTCTCATTACCCTAACAAAATAATTGGAGGAGGCAGTTGCTTTATAAAGAGGCTCATTTAGCTCCCTGTGGGCACTCTTGAGGTAGGGCACGGTGGTGTTGACTCAGCTTTGCCGAGGACCTCATGGTGTCACTGTGGGGCTGCACATGAGGGTGAGATTCCATGGCCACACAGGAAGCCAGGGAGAGATTCAGGTATTAGGCTTGCTCTTATAACTCATTCTTGAGAGAACTAATTGAAAGTTCTCCAGGAACTACATTAATCCAATCAGGAGGACCATTGGCAGCACCTCCGTGACCCAATGATGTCCTCTGGGCTCTGCCTTTTAGGAGTCTCACCAGAACACTGGGACCAACCCTCGCCAAACTGTGAACCTGTGGGGGACCAACCTACCTGGAAACCTCAGCAAGGGACTAGGAGCTTTGCGTTCTTTGCTCATCACTTATTATTCATCCATTCAGCGTACACTTTAGGTGACCTATTCTTCTGTTGGGCATTATCTTAATTTTTGTGTTGTGCGAATCAAACTGACAATGTCACTGTTTCTTAATCTTCAATTTGAGTGGAAGAACAAAAGTTTTATCAGCTCCCTTCAGAACCAAACAGTTCATTACAAATTTTGCAAGTGTTCCAAAGAGAGGTGAAGAAGCTTCAAAAACAAAAAGAAGATTTCACTGAGGGATGTCAGAAAAGTCATCCTTTAAACCTCAGGATGGCTCAGCGAGTTTCACTCTGGAGCTGCACCACCTGGATAGGAAACCAGGCTCTGCCACCACTGCACTGTTCTGCAAGTTACTATGCTTTCTGTGATGGCTGGACCTTCGTAATGAGTGATGTGACTACTAAATGTTTAAACAATTAAGTGACTCAATAAAGGTAGCAAGAGAAAAAAATAGCATCAGAAACCCACTTTGGCTGACATCAGAGGTTAAGCTTTAAGCACCATGTGATTGATGATGGATTGATTGACTTTTGTCAGCTGGTTGATAGAGTCAGACAATGTGTATAGTGAGGCCCTGGTCTCTGGAAAACCAGTGGAGACACAGTGCAGGTTAACACACCGACCTCTGATAAAGGAACATTTTTTGTCTCACAAAGAAATGCCCATGCAAGTTTCACTGTGGTCATGTTGTTGAAACTTTCTTGGTGACATGTTTTCATCATTGACAAGCAGTATGGTGCATCCTTGGTTACATTTTATTATATTGCAAGAGGGAACAGTTTGCATAATGGCTAAGGGAACCAACTTTGGAGCTAGACTTCCAGGGTTTAAGTTCTGGCTGTGTTGCTAGCTGTGTGTCCTTGAACAGAGTACTCAACATCTCCATGGTTTGAGCATCCTTTCTGAAAGTGGTAATAATAGATGCCTCCGAAAGTTATCATGAGGACAAATGCATCAGCGTTTATAACAGAGCAAGGTCTGGCCAATAGTGAGTTTTGTATGAATCACATAATTAAGAACTAAAAATGCACCCTCTTTTTGAAACAGCACAATTATCATAAAATCTAGTTTTTCAAGCAACTTTTTAGTTTGATTGACAAAACAACTGGTAATAGCCATTGGAAGGCTAAGAAATAGGATACATTCCTTCCTTTTAGTTTATTGTTATCCAAAACCACCTCATTCCCACATTTAAGCATGACAAAGGAAAGGACAATGAAGAAGAAAAATGCATTTTTTCCTGTTTTAGGATTGGTCTGAAGTCTCTCTATATTACTTTTTAATCTACCACGAACAAAGGTAGGAACAAAGATAAAACAAAACAAAGAGAGCTGGCTCTATTTACCTTGCTACCACCTTGTTGAAAACAGGAACTAAAAAATTATCTCCTCAGGAATCACTCAAGAAAACAGTAGGTTAATGTTGCAAATGTGAAGTGTTCTTTGAAACGATTTCTATGCTTCATCACCTGCTCTCTGAGTCACCATGAATACCAACTAACTGAAAATTGTTTGTATCTTATTTAGGTATTTATGAATCACTTTGTATAACACTGTCTATAGGACTAGCTGTGAACACCAAGAAGTTTAATGATTTTTCTCCGTGTACCTAGATCTTCCAAACACCTGCATTTGCACTTTATTCTGTAAAAATAAAAAGTATTAAATTTTCAAGAACTTATTCCTCAGAGAGGTAAAATAAATGGATATTTACCCCACAGAATATATTGTCAAGTAAATATACAAAACAAATGAGCACATAAGAGAGGTTTTCCACATTATTTTTCCCACAACGTAGACACTCTTTCATAGCAGGTGATCAGCAAATTTAGCCCTGTGAAAATCTGCTCTGAAATCCATATAAGACTTTAGCAGGTTGGAAAGTACAATGTTAGACATGCACCAGCATCTCAGCTGAGTACCAGAAAGAAAACTAAAAGAAGAGTCAGCTACTCAGTGAAACTTGAGTGTAGAGTTAAGATTTTTACAGGGATTCATCAAATGGAACTAAATGCAGGAAGAAGGCAGGGGAATGGTACAGATCACTAAAGTCATGTTAGTAGCAGCGAGACAAAGTAGGAGGACAACATGCAATTAAATAAAAGTGATAAAATCAGAGAGTTAGATACTAAAAAATGATATTATATGCTTTGTGCTCCAGCAAGCATGAGTTTATTGACATGTTATTAATCTTGGAAACTTATTTTTCAGAAAGCTGTGGAAACGAAAGCTTTTGTTGTATTTCTAAGTGGTTCCACTAATCCTTGTAGGGCAGAGTGAAATAATCTGATTTCTGCGGTCATTAACTCTAGGGGATTTGTTTGGAGAGGTAACATTTCTGGCAGCCTGCACTCATTATAGTGCCCTGTTTACAACAGAAATGGTGGGGAGTGAATCCCGGGAGCACCTGGACAATGAAGACCGAAGACTGAGCATGCCCAAAGTGACGTAACAGAGATGATATTACAGAAACACATGCAAATAGAAACCTAAGGCCATATATGTAAGACCCTTTTGCTTTTGCATATTTGTGTGAAAAACCAAAAGGAGAAACAAATACCAGTGTTCCTATGTCTACGGATGTTTTTCAAGAAGACTAGGGCATGGAATCTCTGTCGGCATCAAATTTGTAACATAACTGATACTCAAACAAGAGCCACTTTCTTGGATTTCATCTCAGCACTTAAAACTTATTTCCTTTTCTTTCCTTCATTAAAAATTTAAAAAATAATATATCCAATAGCACATCTTTGTTTCCATTTATCAAAGCAGTTAGCTTCCAATTTCATTATTTTGGTTAATTATCTCTTACTAACGGCAACAGTGAGGGCTGCATTTCTGTTTTTGTCATCTTGGGAAAACTAAAGAACATTCTGCACTGATGACTCCCTCTTGCTAGTGGTCTACATGATGCATATGGCTTGCTTCTACCTCTCTTACTATTTTCAACCGGTTTTACTTATTACATTTTTGTTCTGTATTACTAAAATGTCAACGATGACCTCAGTATAAATTTTGTGTCCTTTTCCCCCCCTGCATTTCACTTAGTACTAAAACAATGATGAACCCTAAATCTGTACCACCAGTTTATAAGTTTCTCCTAATCTCCAGGTGTATGTGTTCAGTTGGTTTCTAGAACCATCTACTGAGAAAATGTACAGTATTCTGAAAGTCCTCCACTGTCTCCAGAGGATATGAGACTTTAGTGAAGGAATCAGCATTCAGATGTCCGGAATCTTTGCCATATCTTCAAATTTCTCCCAGTCTTCCCATTGTTGTGCCTTTCAAACGCATTCTCCGTTTTATCTTCAGATATTGTCATACGTTTCCATCATAAACTTCAGACCCAGTGCACAGAAGGTATTACTGTATCAATAGTGTTGCATAGGTGATTTTCCCTGTTTGAAATCTATATTCACCTAGTTAAAACAAGTTGATTCTCTCTCTCTGGAAAAGCTGATATCTTCTACTTGTGAGTTGACAGCCATGCATGTAGTTCTTTCTCCTAAAATCATTTGTTCCTGTACTGAGAAAAATCAATGAAATTCTGGTACAGTTATAGTCATTTCACACAAAATCAATCTAGAAACAGGAGTAATATTAGAGATAAAATGTGGGCAGTTTTAAAAATAATAGCTTCTATTAAACAAGAGGATATGAAAAATCCAAACATACGTGTGTGCTTTAGCATAGCATTCCATACAGAAATCATAAAAGGTGGTAGAGACAAAGGAAAAAGAAAAAGAAAAATCCACAATCTTGATGCCACATAACAACATGCTTCTTCTAATATCTGAAACAGCAAGAGCAGCATATTGAATATATTTGTGTAGAACATTGCACAGAATTACACTGTATATTTTTTCAAGTATGCACAAAATACTTATAAAAATTGACCTGATACTGAATCATAAAGAAAATTTCAATACATTTTAGATTGACATAATACAGAATACATGCTTTGTGTAGAAACTAATTTGAGCTAAACCAACTCTCTAGATATTAGAGAAATTAAAGTATATATTATTTATATATTATATGATGTATTTAATGTAGTATATAAGTATATTTAAATTATATATAGAAGAAAAATGTAAAATAATCAACATGAAAATATTTAGAAATGAACAAAAATGCATATATTGCATGCCCAAACTAAATCCAATATTTGAGTAACACCTGTAATTTAAATACACATGGAAGAAAAGATAAATGTACTCAAGAAAAATGAAATATCTAGAAATTAATCTAACCAAGGAAGTGAAAGACCTCTACAAAGAAAACTACAGTACTCTGAAGAAGGAGATTGAAGAGGACTCAGAAAATGGAAAGATTTCCCCTGCTCCTGGATAGGCAGAATCAATATTGTCAAAGTGTCTGTACTTCTAAAACTAGTATATGGATTCAATACAGTCCAAATCAAAATACCAACAGCATATTTTATAGATGTAGAGAAAACAACCTAAAATTCATGGAGCCAGAAAAAAGCCAGAAGAGCAAAAATAATTTTAGGCAATAAGAGCAAAGCAGGTGGCATAGCAAAACCTTACTTCATGCTTTACTACAAAACAATAGTGATAAAAACAGCATGGTACTGGAACAACTTTGGTTACATAAGAAATAGCAGTGAGAATCAACAGATGGGATTATATCAGACTAAAAACCTATACAGCAAAAGAATCAATCACTAGAGTGAAGAGAAAAACCGAAAGTTTTTGCCAGCTATTCCTCAGACAGAGGATTGATATCTATAATATACAAAGCAGTTAAAAAAAAAAACAAACCTAAAATATAACAGTCAAGAAATGGACAAGAGAAATAGACACTTCACAGCAGAAGGAACAAATAGTCAAAAATATATGAAAACATGTTTAATATCTCTGGCCATTAGAGAAATGCAAATTAAAATGATGGTAAGATTCCATTACTAAGAATGACAATCATTAAGAAATCAAACAATGAAAAATGCTGGAATGGCTGTGATGGAAAGCAGCCCTCCTTCATTGTTAATGAGAATGCAAACTAGTGCAACTACTGTGGAAATCAGTATGGAGATTTCTCAAGAACTGAAATTAGAAATTCCATATGATGAAGCTATCCCCCTACTGGGTATCTTTCCTGAAGAGCTTAAGACATTATACTACAGCAATACATGCATACCAATGTTTATAGCAGCACAACTCATAATAGCTAAATCCTAGAAAGCAACCTGTATACCTATCAACAGACAATTAGATCAAGAAAATGTGGCATCTATGTATAATGGAATACAACTTGGCTATGAAGAATGACAAACGAAATATTTGTAGGGAAATGGATGCACCTGGAAAATACAATGTTGAGTAAAATAAATCAGACACACAACCTTAACTATTATATGGTAACTCTCCTTAGAGTGAAACAAATTATAAACAAAGCAGTGATAAAGCATGGACAGAAAGGGACAGGGGGACAGATTTCTTGCAATAGGAAAGTGGTTCAAGGGAACAAGGTTGAGGTGTGAGGAGGAGGGGAAGGGGAAATAAGTAGAATAAAGATGTGCCATGTACAGAAACCTAATAACCCCAATTATTGTAAACAGCATATGACATAACATGAGCTAAGACAAATAATATCAACAAGAATGAAAAATGGGGTAGGGGAACTGGAGAAGGAGGGTGAGGGGGGGAAGGGGAAGGGGATTAAAATAAACATGCAGTAATATGTACATGGAACCACTCCCTAGGATGCTTGTGAACCATATGGGCTGCAAACATGTACAAAGAAAGTTGGAAACAACTCTATTGGGGAAGGTATAGCCTTCCTCATTAACTGGTACCCCGAGGTGCTGCCCACCCCTCTGGGTGCCCGGAGTTGTACAGAATAGAACCCAGGGACCCTGTTCCAATTGGTGCCTCTTGTCGATGACAAGAGTGAGTCCATTGGAGCCAGGGGTCTCCATGGAGGATGGGTCCATGTGCATGAATGTCGCAGTTAGCAACCTGTGGCAGTGGGCAATCGGCAGTAATTAATAACCAACTACAGCATACTATTTAGAAAGCCTTAAAAAGACTTCCTCATGATTCACAATTGAAAGTGGAGAATTTCCTAATTTTGTCCCAGATGTTCTATTTTAAACATCTTATAGATAAATAGAAGGAAATGGCATGTATTTAGATCGAACTTGTTCTCAAACCAGTTTGAACTTGAGCAATTGCTGCAATAAAATTTCCTTTAATATCTTTGTTTAAAAGGAAAAGATAAATGCAGAAAATCAATGTAAGCATCCATCTGAAGAAAATAGAGAGCAAACAACATATTCAACCCAAACAGAAAGAAGATAAATATTGAATATTAGAAGGTAACATAATAAAAAATACTGTATTGCATATTGTATCAAGCATAAAATAGTATCAACAAAACCAAAATTTGTTTTTTGAATAAACTGATAAAGCAGATGGTCATCAACTAACCACTTTTGTAGTATTACACTGATGAGTGTAATAATACAACAAAAGAAAAAATTATATAAGGCACAGGCATGCATGTGTGTATGCATATGTACATTCACGTACACAAACTGATCCAGACTGACTTTTTTAAAGTTCAAGAATTTAAATGGAATATGTAAACTCTCATTGTTTGGATATAATGTAAGTGTGAAAATAATAAATTGAAAAGAATATAAAGGTAAACTACTCATTGTAATAAAATATTTTATTAGTGCTGCTCTAATAATGTCAATAGTAAATTAATTGTATATTTATATACAAATGATAAATACTTATTTTATAAAATAAAATTACAAGGACTAATAAAATATAATATATCAAATAGAGATGAATCCATGGAATGGAAAAATATTTGTAAATCATATATCTAATAAAGAGTTAATATCCAGATACTTAACACTTTGAACTAAACAAAAACAACTCAATTCAAGAATATGAATACACTTTTCTCTATGGATGATATACAAATAGCCAATATTTATATCACAATTTTTCAACTTCATTTTTTTAGGAAAACACTAAATGAAAACCATCATGAGATGCCTGCATACTTACTAGAATGACTATAATTTTTTAAAAAAATGAAAACAGCATGTGTTAGCAAAGATGAAAAGAATTATAACTCTTATACGTTGGTGGTGGGAATATAAAATGACTAGCCACTTTAAGAAGTAGTTTGACATTTTTCCAGTTAAACCTTAAATTATCATATGATACAGAAATTCTGCTAAGTACATACCCAAGAGGCATGAAAACATAGATACACAGCAAAAATCATATGGCAAAGTTTATAGCAGCTTCATTCATAATTTTCAAAAAGAGAAACCAACTCAGGTTCTGCTAATAGATGGATGAGCAAATATGGTACATCCACTCAACAGAGTAATTCATAACCATAAATAGGAACAAAGTATTGTTGCATGCTACAGCACTAATAGGTCTTGAAAACATTATATTAAAATGCACCAGACACCAAAGCCCACATATTGTATGATTCCATTTATATGGAATATTGAGAATGGATAAATCCATGAAGACAGATGAAGAAGATCAGGGCTCACCAGGGAAAGAAGACATAAGAGAATCAGGATTGACTGCTATAGGAGTATTTCCTTTCCAGGTACTGGAAACATTATGGAATTAATGGTGATACTTCCACAATATGTGGGCATATTAAAAACCATCAAAGTGTATAATTTAAAGCAGTAAATTGTATATTGTGTAAATTGTAAATAAAAGGGATAGTCAACCTGCCATTACTGCAGAAAAAGGCAAAAACCCTCTTTACCAAATATAAAAGTATTACGAAGTTGTATGAGACAATGTAATATAAGCAGATACTCTAATGAAATACATCGAGGTCTAGAAACATAGCTAAGTATCTATGAGGACTTAATTTAGGACGAAAGTAGGAATGCAGAACACTGAGAAAAATGTGATATTCTCAATTTGTTGGTCAATGTGAAAATGATGAAGGTCACTCTAATTTACAATGCTGAAACTATCACTTTTGGTAGATTTTTACATTAGATGTGAAAGGTAAAAGAATTGTAACATAAAAATACTTTTAAAAGAAAGTAGAGAACTTATATATGTTATAATAAACAGGGAACAGAAAGAGGATAAAGATACAGAAAATGATGAATTTAATTACATTAAAATTAAGAGAAAGGAGTAAATATAAGAAAAGGAAAAAAACGGAAACAAAAGTCTTTGTAAATAGGGAGAAGTGGAGGGGTGGAAGGGAGGGCAGGGGAATGGGGAAAAAAATAAGAACCAAGATACATTTTGTAAAGGTACAAATTCCCAATGAAGAATGTAACTGTATTGTATACCTAAAATGTACCAATAAAATTAATGAATAAAAAAGCGAAAATTAAAAATATAGCACCATTTTTAAAAATTAAGAATATTCAACATTGATCACAGTAAATGAGTCAAAGGACAAGCTACAGAGTGGGATGTGTATTTTTAAAACACATAAACAACAGAGGTCTCAAATCTAAAATTCATAAAGTAGTTCTAAAGATCAATAGGGCAAAGACAGTCCATAGCAAACCACTAACAATATCTGAAAAAGTGTCTTCTCAAATGTTTAAATATACAGCTAATAAATATGAAAACATACAAAAAACGTAGTTATCATGGAAATCTATGTTAAAAGTCCATTGATATTTATCGCATGGTAAACTGGTGGCTAAAATTAAGCAGAATAAAAAGCTGATGAAACTTGCAAAAATATGCATTAAACAGACTTTAGCTGTGAGCCACAGGAATGATGGATTTCACCAGTGTGTTAAGGGAAAGAAACTTGGTATAGTATTGTATGACTCTGCTCATACAAAGTTTAAGGCTAAAGCAAAATAAATAGGGAAACCAAAATTCTGAAAACATTGCCAAGCATATATAATAGTTTATTGAGGCTGTATGATATGTTCAGTGAGGTTTCACAGGGTTTTCTGAGGGTTGTCCCTCCCTGCCCTTCACAGTCAGTATGTTCTGTGAAATTCTGACGAACATGTGCTATTAATACAGCCATCCCACAAATCCCTGCACATGGCTCCATGTCTATAACATTGTGACAGAGCAATTCACAGGCTTTTGTGTGTTAGCCCCCCCCCAGTGTGTGTGTGTGTGTGTGTGTGTGTGTGTGTTTCAGCACTGGGGAATGAACCCAGGGCCTTTTCACTGAGCTACATCTCCAACCTATTTTTTTTATATATATTTTATTTTGAGATAAGGTCTTGCTAAGTTGCCCAGGCTGAATTCTAACCTGTGATCCTCCTGCCTCAGCCTTCCAGAGTCCTAGGATTACAAGTGTGTGCCACCATGCTTCGCTCATGTTTTTTTTCTTGATCTGGAAAGAGAATAAGTGTTTATGTGTTTGTACTTTTCTTTTGTAGTTTATAATTCACAACAAACAACTTAAACTATAAGAACATTTATCAGAGATTCTCTATGGCTGCATAATCATAACTCAGACGCAGGGAGGAAGACTTCCAGTTAATCCACTCTGTGCATCAGAATCAGGCCGAGGAATTCAGTGAGTTCTCACAATGCAAGATCTGGTGTCACTGGCTCTTCCTCAGTGAACCGTTTGTCTCTCGAATAATTTTAGGCCCTAGAAAAGAAATTTAATGGCTTCATTTGGGGCAGTTTCTTACCAGTCAGTGGTGCGACATTTCAGAGAGCCTTCTACTGGACATGAGTAACCTCATTTACACATTCAGACAACATGACACACACACAGCTAAGAGCAATGGTGTTAATTCCTTTTCACATGTATCATGTCCTTTGTTCTATTTCAAGAGAAGGTATGTGTTTTAATACTCACACGATATGTAATTTCAAACTTGATTCCTAAAGCAAAAAGAAACGGCTATTGTCAAATGTTTAAAAAATAATATCCTTTATTTTATAATAATAATGGTTGAAGTTCAATATTTCTTCTCAAACACAGAGGCAGGCAGTCATATTTACCGAAGGCCTCAGACTGTTTGCCATTGCCTTTACACAAGACAACATTTATAAAACCTTTGCATCCCATGGCAGGTTGTGAGACCTTCTCTGGGGAATTGGTGCTGTTCAGATATTGCCTTTCATTTGTACTTCAAACAACTTTTAAAAATAGAGGCTACATTTTAATATAATTTGGAAATTAAAAGCCCTTTATTTTTATCATCATAATATCTTCCATGAATTTACTTTTTACAAATGCGTCAATGCTACAACTAATTATTTTCTGAAAGCTAATAAAGGTCCGAAAAATAGGAAATATTTTTATAAACAAAGCTGTGGTCTGGATATCCCATAAAAATTACATGTATGTGTTAAACATTGAAGAACTTAAACACATTTAATACTATTCTCCCTACTTCTGAGAATGAGAGAATTAACTGCCTAATTTTATGGTCTCCTGAATAATTGGAAAAACACTTTCTGGAGATAGACTGTATTTACTTCTTTGTTATAAGAGAATAATATGCTTAAACATTAAAACACTTTTTAGCAGAAAAATGTATTTATTTAGGAAAATAATTCCTAAATTATTTCACTGGTCCTCAGTACTTGTCAAGACGTTGAAGAAATATAATATTTTATTGTCTTTGATATTTTAAAAACAACTAAAATATCTTGTTTTCTCTGTCTTTGTTTTGATTTTTGTCAGGCGTGGACTTCCGGATCTGCTGGTGACATTGAAAATCTGGTGAGTTTTGGCTTTGGTTTTGCATCACTATTAGCCTACTGATACTTTTCTTTCCCTCACCATTAATATCTGGAGGATGTTTTTCTTTCTACATCAACTTAATCCTTTTTCTAAATTCTTCCCTCATTTTCATCTCCCGAATTTGACATTTATAAGGCCATTCAAAGATCAGTTTCATCCTAACCCATGTCGAATGATCTACTGAAGTCTAGATACATCTTGGAGATTCAATTTCACGTGTCAGAACATTCCAAACAGGGGTAACATTTGTTCTATAAGGAAACAAACTTACCACTGAAAGAGGATAAGTTAGGAAAAGCCACTATGAAAGTATGGTATAGAAAGTACCAAGGGCAAAATTTTTCTTCTAAAATAGATCATATGCAAAAAGATAAAATCCATAGTGTGGCTGAGAAAATAATCAACATTTTAAAAGGTTTTAGTTTTCATATTATAAAGCTAGACACATGCTGAAGGCACTGTTCATTTGCACAAAGAAACTTAAAATTCACATAGCATTCACCTGATATATATATGATATGCATGATGATGTTTTATTTGATTTTTAAAAATAGCTGTTGAAATAAAAGATGTTTTTGTTATGTAGTGTTTTTTCAAGCTTGGTATTCATGTTTGATTCCATCCAGTTTTCTTTTCTCTCAGAATATTATTGAAATAGTCCTGAGTTTCAAATTTACCCTTGAGATCCAATTATGTTCTGAACCTAGTCAAGATGATAAAGCACGTTTTATTTTATTGTATATTCTGAAAATGTGTATGATTTATGTTCCTGGATAGTCTGGGAGTCCCAACTTTCCTGACTTCTGGGTGACCACTTCTATGTCACTGAACCAAGGGGATTACAGATTTCAACTTGATGAATTCCACTCACACATACACAAACTGCTCTTCTGTAACAAGCAAGTGCTGCTGAGTTAGAGTGGGAGGGAGAAGAGAGTTCAGCATCTCCAGCATCTCCTTGGGGTTGTCCACTGCTTCTCACTCCCAAATACTGCTCAGAGTTTCTCAATTAATATCTGAGGAAACTGCCATGGCTACCCTAAGCAGGAAGGACAGCGACAGTCAAGTGGTTTACCTTCCAGAGGCTGACAATACTTTCTCAGGGGAGGACATAGCCATAGAGAAAGACTGCCAGCCTAGACTGCCAAGATGAAATGTCTTGAAGGCCCACATTTACACCAAAGGCCAGGCAAGTTCTGTGGCCTCTTGATTTCTAAGGAAGAAGAGAAAAACAAAGTGGCAGAGGAGAAGGATTTAGATCCATATTTGATCACAGACCCTGATGAAGAAGAGAATGATCTTGGGGATCCAGCTGCGCTCGATGCCACTCACTACATGCAGAAAGGTCTATTCAGCTCTCATGGAGTCAAGACCCCTGGTGTGCTGGGGATGTCACCTGCCTCCTTGCACTTTCTGTGGCAGCCTACATTTCCCAACACCAGGTATCCAGCTTGGCATTTTGGACCTCAACAGCCCCTGCTAGACTCATCTCTTTTCTGCAACCCACTGCCCGCATGGCCTTCTAGGCTCAGATTATTTTTCAGTCATCTGACCCAGCTCCACCCTCAGCACCAAAGGATCCTGCTGCTGCAGCAGAGTCAAACACCAAGTTCCTCAGCCAGGAAGACTTGGTTTCAGCAGCCAGACCCTTATGCTAACCTCATGACCCAAAAAGAGAAGGATTGGGTGATAAAAGTGCTGATGGCTCATCTGGATGATTATTACTATCAGAAATATTATGAGAAGCTAGAGAAGAAGGCAGATGAAGAGCTACATGGACAAAAGAACAGGGTTCAGTCTCCTGAGTTGGTGACACTTTATGTTCAGAAGGCAGAGACTTATGAATCAGTGGTTCATATTGAAGTTTCCCTGGGCCAGGTAGCTGTATCAATATGTTTTAGTCCTCGCCCAGCTATTGATGCTGTATCTCATGGAACTCAAGAGGAGGATCCAGCAGTGGCAAGCAGTCAGAAGCTTTGGGTATTATGCAAGATTGAGAGGATGTTCCTTCAGTTACTAGAGATAGAGGAGTTCCAGAAGGATGGGCTTCCACAGCCCTGCCCCTTTGGGCAGCAGAACAACCAAGTTGAGAAGCTCTTCCAAGCCTTAAAGACCCAGGAGCAGAACAACCTAGAGGAGACATCAGATAGCTTCCTGCAGATACTCTCTGTGAGGAAGAGGGAAACCTTGGTGGCCCAGCCACTGCCCTTTCTGCTACCTGATCAGGCTGTTAGCCTTCTTCTGGTTATTACCCAGCATCTGGCCCTCCTGATCCAGAGGGATGTGACTGACCAGGCCCTACACATGTTATTCAAGCCTCTGGGAAAATATATCAGTCATTTGACCTTCCTTAAACTCCTCCAAGGACTTCAGGGGCTACTGTTGCTACTGCCTGGCTCCTCAGAGCACCCGGCCACTGTGGTACTTCAGAACCAGTTTGGAATATCTTTGCTCTATGCCCTGCTGAGTCATGGGGAGCAGCTGGTGTCCCTGGATTCTTCCCTAAAGGAACCCAACAGGGACCACACAGCTTGGACAGACATGGTAGTTCTGGTTGCCCGGGAGATAGCTCGAATGCCTACAGCCTCTCTGGCAGAACCTCTAGCCTTCCCTAGCAACCTGCTTCCCCTGTTCTGTTGCCTCATGGACAAACAACTGGTTCAGAAGCTGGAGGCCAGAATGGAGGTTGTCTCATCTACTGATCAGTTTGTTTTGGAATACCTCTACCAGTAGGTAGGAGGCTTAATCAACCACAAGAAGTTGTATGAGTGCTCTGCAGCAATCCAGACAGTCTGAAGATATTTCTCATGCCTTGGGATATTGGAAAGCTCTGCCCCAAATATTTTCATTTCCTTTCTTTAAAATCTAAATGTTCCTAAAATTGAAGCATGGATTAATAAGATAATTAAAGAGATAATAAAAAAAATCTGAGGAACATCTTAACATGACACTTCTTTCCAAGTTGCTCCTACTTTCCACATCTGCTCACTTCCCACTAAGCTATACTTTTGAGAATAGATCATCCTATTTAAGAAATGTAATGAAGACTTGATCTTAATGAAATGGAATGACAGCACCCAAAAGGATCTCTGTACTCTCAAAAGCCACTGGACTGTGTCTTTCTCACAGGGTACTGGGCTCAGTCTCTCTCCTCAGCACCACTGTCTCTTTGGACACTGTATTCTTCCTGGGCGAACTGACTTTGATGTGCTTTCTGTCTACTTTGTCTTTCCTTTTTGAGCCCTGTGAGATAAATGAAAAATAAGTTGATATTAAACTATCATTTCAGTATGCTACCTAGTCCCCAGTGAGGGCGAGCTTCTCCTTATTATGTAGAATGGTTTATTCCTTCATTGTGCAGATATTTTCTCAGGATGGGTGGGATTTTACATTACCTTTAGTTAGGACTGCATAGAAATGTTTCCCAAAGAAAGAAGTATGACAATGATACCTTCAGTGCTCTGTTTCATCCATAATAGGATCTAAAGAAACTTGAAAATGTACTTTTTCTTAATAATGTTAAAAATCCTGATCAAATTATCAGCCAATTGGGCCAGGGATTTAGCTCAGTGGTTCTTCCACCTGCCTCAGAAGCACAAGGTCCCGAGTTCGATCCCCAGTACCAAAGGGAAAAAAATTATCAGCTAGTATTCATCCTTGGGCTGAGTGTTAGCTCTTCCTCCATTAAATTCGACCTTTCTGCAAATGGGAAGACTTGTTTAAGCATTTGTTGGGAAGGTGTCATCCTATAGATAGGAGATATTTTGGTTCTCTGTTTCCATCATTAAACAGCTAGAATTCCTGAAAATTTTTCTATCCTAAACCTTTTCTTAGTTGAGTGATTTAGATCTTCTCTTTTTGTCTGTAATCCTCCTTTCTGACAATTTATACCTTTTTTATTAAAATTGTCAATTTGCCTCTCCCATTCTCAATCAACACAAAGATCTTCTGGAACTTTCCTATCTTCTAATCTGTCTCATTTCAGTCCATCTTAAATGATTCTTTCTTATGCCAAACTTATTCACATTCTTATCCCATTGAGTTGCCTGAGGGCTTCTGTCACCAATCTGATACACAAAGTAAAATGGAAAATTGCCCTGCTCATTCAAAAGGGACTTTCTTTCAGTATGTACCAGACCAGGAAGTTGGCCAGGTGGTGGATCTTCTCCACCATCTCTACTTCTACCCCTGGGGACAGAATGATCTTCCATACCTACTCACATATCCAGTTCCTACACAATTCCCATTACTATGCAATTCTTTCCAGTTATGATTTGCAAAGCAAACAATGACTTGAAGAGAGATCAATAACATCACCTGAAAAAAATTCTGAATTATTCTAACACACTCTAGAAAACTGCTTTTGTGCTATAGTTGAGGGAAAAGAAAATAAATATAAAATTCAAGTCAGAGTAGTACTAAAACGCAAGTGATATTATGCAGACTAATATTCTAAATCAGATAAATTAAAATATACACTATTTGGTTACATGGTTCTCAAACTAAAAAATAATGCTCTGGAACTGTAATAAAAATTTGTTTCAGTAAAGAACTCATGTCACATGCAGAAATTTAAATATTTACAGAAAATCTTATTGCAGCATTTTTCACTTATATGAAGTAAATTGATGCTTATGATGCACTGAGTTATATATCTGTGTGCATAATTACAGCAATTGGTTCCAATTCATAAACCTCACTTTCTGCACCTGGAGTTTGGACCTTTAAAAAGGTCAAAATAATAACACATGCACAGTGATGGACAATGGAAGGGAAATCTCACTTTCAAATATTTGCTGTGTATCAGGCACATGGCTAGGCTCTTAACCATGTAGTTTCATTTCCGACTTCCATGAGAGAGGGCATGTCGTACCATTTTAGAGACGGGCGACTGAGGCTGAGAAAAGTGACTTCATTCATCTACAGTCACAGAGTGTAAGCAAAACATGTCGAATTTCAATTAAATCTTTGGATCCCAAACACTACTGTGAGGTGCCATTATCTCAGTACTTTTAAAATTAAACCCAATTCTACATATGTTTGAGTAATAATCCTACTCTGTAGTTCTCAGTAATGTTGAAACATTTGTGGTTAAATGAGGTTCCATCTATTATACAGTAAGTAAAGAAAGATTCAAATGGTGCTTATTTTAAATCCAAGAAGAATAAAATTGTTCCAGCCCAACCCCAAACTGTGAGTGTGTGTATATTTTATATATGTAAAACCATGTCACTAATGAAGAAGCAATGTCCATGGAAACCCACTTCTTTCTGCAGTGAGACAGTGATTAATAAAATTTTCATTTCTTCATTCAAGTTCTCAGATTTAAATAGAAAATTTGTATGAATTTGACTGTTTTTGATTTTTCTGATACAATGTGGTTAGCATCAGTCATGAAATTTCTTTCAAATTATTCATCTGTAATATTGTGTTTTCTAAGAATTCAGTGTTGTCTTCAATCTGGAGTGTTAAAAATAATTTTCTTTTTTAAAATTTTAATTTTTATTAGTACATGTTTGCAGTACATAATGATCGCGTTCACTATGGGGAGTTGGTACATGTACATAGCACTTCTTAATGTTTTATGTCCTTTAGACTAATGTCCAAATATACTTATGTTATACTCAAAAATGAAAATTGAACATTTGATACTGGGACTGTAGCTCAGTGGTAGAGATCCTGCCTACAAAACCTGAGTTTGATTCCTTAGATAGGTAGGTAGGTAGATAGATAAACAGCTAGCTAGCTAGATACTTTATATTATTCCTCTGTGCTTTCTAAGTTTCTTATATTGTGTGTATAAATTGGAGAGAATGAAAAACTCACATATGCCTATCTTACATTTTTCAGTTGGTAAACATAGATAAGAAAATACATTCGAAAAACAAAAGTAATATACAAAGCTTAAACTTACTACTATTATTATTATCCTATCCTGATAAATTGTCATGGTATGAACATAAATCTTGTGTTTAGAGACAAAAAGTTAAGAATTGTATGCTCATGAGTTTGTTGATATTTTGTGCAAACATTCTGACAGGAGTTGGGTAATAGAAAAGCAACAGGACATGACGCTTGATGGACATTCATTTTATATCTTCTGCACAGTTAAGTGCTTTTCTTCCTTTATTATTATTTTTTCCAATTGGTATTCAATAGAATTATGAGCATTAGTGCTTGGCCCTTGATTGTTTTCTTCTACCTTTCTGAGATAGCAAGTTGTTGCAAGTCATAAGGATAAAATGAGAGATCCTAATCATCCACGTCCATATCTGAGTTTTCTTTGTTCAGCGCAGCAGAAGACACTTCTTTTTTTTCCATCTTACAGTCAGGTGAAGCCATGGAATTACTTTTGACCAAGAGAAAATGGAAGCAAATGTATCCTTTCTGTGCAGAGATAGCAGGAAGCCTGTGTGGTTTTCTTTGTCTGCCAAGGAAATTGTGGAGGAGCCATCTGTCTCAGGTGCCAGAGCCACAAGGTTGTAAGACTGAATCCTCCTGGTCCCCACATTTGCTGACAGAGGATATCTGCTGTGGAGACCCCCAGCTTCTTAACCACCTAAAGGGAACTGGAGATGCATTCTGTTATCTTACACTGCAGGGGAGCTTTCTGTTTCCTTTTGTTTTGATTTTTGTGTTACAGCCACATAAAGCCTCTTAAACGGATCAAATTGGTCCTTGAAAAATGAGCATGACAGATTTGGGTGGATCTAAAATCTAGAGCCATGTGTCCATAGATAGGTTTTGGCAATTTTATTTTAGGCTTTGAAATAATTCTCTCCCAACCTTCACAGAATAATCTGTGGTACCATTTATTTGTTTGGTATGGTTTTCCATATATTCCCACCCCATACAATGTGAACTAGAAAATTTAATAAAAGTCAACTATTACTCACTTACCAAATATCACTAGGTGAACAAAATATCTTGAAATAGGGGAAAACACATGACACATGTTTAAATTCAAAACGGTCAACTTTCCAGATGAAAAATAACATTCTTATAACACTTTTAGACCTTTAAGTATACTCATGTACTGTAAGATAATCTGATGTTCTTTCTTGAGTTAAAAAAGTAACTGTGTCTTAGCTGCTTTTACTTTGGTGTATTGCTCTGTTGACTATGTCCAACTCTCTTACTTTTAGAATGGCATAAAACGACACTTCCTTCTATGTATTTGGCTGTTTTTGCCTTTTATAGTAGAAGTTTCATGGGACTATTTTATTTTTACATTTGAAGAGCCATACTAATTTATATGCCACAAACACGCCCGAGAAGCATCATTTCCACAACCACTAATTAGTTACACATAACCTCTTTTCTTTGCGCATAGGACTGAAGATCAGAAATAATTGTATATAATTACCTGGAATTGAAAGGATTTAAATTTATTGCTAGGGAAGGGGTCATAACAAGTTATGCCCCGTAAAGTATTTCATGCCAATCATTAATTGCCCCTGAAATAGTCATGGGACATTTAAAGCTACCTCTCTCACATTTATTCCACTTTTATGAGTCAGACTCACTACAATGGGGATTCAGGCTAACTTCAGATGTTACATCCCCACAATAGCTTCCATTCACCAGGTGTCTGCTTGGTGCTCTAACCTAATTGTGCCTTCAGGAAGGGGTTTTTAAAAAAACCTTCATAAGCTAACACATTTCATTCAGGAGAAAGACTACAAATATTCAAGTATTTTTTCCCTGGCATTAAGCAAAAGATCCCCTCCATATTAGTATGCCCTTCTGAATAGCATAAAACTCACATACCTGATGTTAACAAGCCCGAGTTGAGCTCAAATAGTGTCTTATGGAAGGCATACTTTTAGTGAAAAGTTAAATTATGTACTTTTTTGTTTTAGTCACTCTCATCTGACATAGAATATTAGTAAATGCTCTCATAAAAAAATTCAAATACCAATTCTAATAAATCTAGTGACGTTATCTTATTTATCATAATGCTAATATATTGAAAGGACGTTTTGTGGTTAATTAAGCATAGTATTTCCTGTGTGATTTCTTCCCTCCTGTCCTAAATCAAGCATTTCTTCTGCAGGTGTTCACTAAATTAGAAATACTCTCCTAGTACTTTTATCCAAAATTGTTAAGCCTCCATGTTGATTATTCTGTTTGCCTTTTTGTTTTATTCATTTTTATTAGGTACATGTTTATGGTACTTCATTTTTACATTTCTTGTGGGGAGTTGGTGCATTTACATAACACATTTAATTCCTTTTTTATCCCCTTTCCTTCCCCTTCCCTCTATCCATCTCTTGATCCGCTTACCATTTGAGAAAAATTACTTCCCTCTTCCTATTATCTATCTTTTATTTTGCTGTTTATTTACAATTGAGTTTCTTATATAAGAGAAACCATTTGATATTCAAGCTTGTGTGTCTGATTTATTTCACTTAATATTATGGTCTCAAGGTGCATCCATTTTCCTACAAATGATTCAAATTTATATTTCTTTATGACAGTGTAGTACTCCTTTGTATATAAATACCATATTTTCTTTATCCATTCATCATTTGATGGATATTTAAGGCTGCTTCCAAGATGTAGTGAATATGAATTGTGCTGCTGTAAACACAGGTGTGCATGGATCACTGTAATGCAATGACTTTAATGCAGAAAAAAAGAGGGAAAAGATGGATCAAATGGAATTTCTCGGTTTTGTTTCTTGGGGAATCTCCATACTGATTTCCATTGTCTAATATGGGTTTTGGGTAATGGAGAAACTACTTTTTTGCAGTTCATTTTCTTACTAACTTCTCCTCTTCCCCTTGTTTTTAGCAGAGTGCTGAGACACTCATTATAACTTAACCTGAGCCTGAGAACAACTCCTACAATACAAACTCTAATGTCAGAGAAAAATATTTGCCTGAAAATGTTGCCCAAATACATATCAAGGCATGTGAAGTTGTCTTTCCATGCATCATTTCTATTTTCTATTTGATGGGAAATTAGTTTTCTAGTTTTGCTAACTGGTTGATATACGGTAGATAATGTCTTTCACGAAGTGATTGATATTGAAGGAAGGCAATATTATGCAATGCTTAATTTTTCTGAAAAACTTTGTACAGTTTTGTGTGTAACTTTATTGCACTTGTTTGTCATTCTCACAGATAAATATTTCCTTCCATTTCAAATGAATCCCTTTTGCATATTCTATTTTTCATGGACACAGAAAATTCTGCTTTGTCTGTAGAATAGCTGGTTGCTTTTTATTACACTAGTTAGTTCCCACATATTTGCATTTCACTTATTCATTTAAATCTTCCTTCTATTAGATACAATAGTTCTTTTAATAATAGCTTGTGAGCAGTATACCCAACTAATTTTCAAGCATATATGATGTTCTATATGCATTTTTGTCTTTGATATGTATAGCTTTTGGTTGTGGTTTTATTTTTTTAAACTTGGTTTTGCTGTGTACTCCAGCCTGGTCTTGAGTTCACTAAATAGTGAGGTTAGCCCCAAACTCATGATCCCCCTACCTCAACCTCCTGAGTGCTGTAATTGCAGGTTTGTGCTACCTTACTCAGCAATATATATGGCTTTTTGACCCAACCACCCAAAGTTGCTTTGAATTTTTATTTGACATTATATGTTATCATTTTAAGTTCAACAGTCCATTTAGAAAAATTAAAATACTTTCTACAGATCATATTTAACATCATAGCATCTTCCTGGAGGTAGCATACAATGACGGTAGGCAAACAGGGTGGGATGTAAGCGATTTCAGTTGCACTAATAGGAGTACATGCAGAAGATTTACATGTCTTGCCCATGTCTCCTTACCCCTGAGTGGAAATCTTTGTCAGCCTCATTCCTGCCTTCTGATATATGCATTATAACCTGGAAGTGTACATTGGTGCTTAGATATGAAAGACACTTAAAAGCTTGGCAAGTGTGTGTAGCAATTTCAGTGTTTTAAGGGTAGGGACTTCCTTGGTGTGAAGTACAATGCAAGTCAACAAGAGGATTACTGAGAAGTTAACAGTGGAATAATTCTGGGATATGTCCTTGCTACTAGGTGACACATTGGAACTATTTAATAGATCTGCTAGCTGTGCATTCCTAAACTCTAATCAGACAGTCATATAATATACTTTGGTAGCCAGGTAGTTATTCTTTTACACCTAACAGTGTATTGGTTGGGTTCTGACTCACCTCATACATGATTCTTTTGAAGCCATTTGCTTCTCTAAAAGAAGGCTTCTACTATGAAAGGCTTAGAATGAAACTTCTGATTATAAAATATATGAACTGAAGCCAGGAGCCATTGGCGCAGGCCTGAAATCCCAGCTACTTCAAAGGGTTGTAAAGTTGAGCCCATCCTGAACAACATAGTGAGACCCTGTTTCCAAATAAAAAATAAAAAGGGTTGGGGATGTACACAACTCTCCTTCCCTGTACTGAAAAAAAGAATCAAATTTTGTTTTCAGTTTTTTTCAATTATTCTCCTGTCTCAGCCTCCCAGAATACTGAGGTTGCAGGCGTGTGCTGCCACACCAAGCTGAAGCTTTCCTTTATTTTTTTTTTATTAGTACATGTTTGCCATATGTAATGATCACATTTTTCATAGCTAGGGAATTTGCACATAATATGTCTTAATTCTTCTTTCTTTTCTCATTCCCCTCCTTTCAGTGTTTTTTGTTTGTTTGGTTTTTGGTTTTTTGAGGCAGGGTCTCCCTTTGTAGCCCAGGCTGGCCTCAAACTCACAGCAATCCTCCTACCTTAGCCTCTAGAGTACTGGGATTACAGGGGTGCACCACCATCCCCGACCCTTCAGTGTTATTTTGAAAGAATGATTTTCTTGCAAAAATGCCACCTAATTCCTTAAAGTATTGTAATTTGTTATAAAAATTTGGGAAAAATTTACCACCAAAAATGCCCCAAATATTTCTTCTTGAATAAGGAAACTAGACATTTGTGTTTTTATCTACATGTATTTGAATAATTAAAACTATTTTCATCCTAAAAAGGAAATCCAGAGACATAGGTAAAAGGACTACATTAAACCTTAGGCACCAAACAAGCCTCAGTGTCTATCAGGAGCACTAGTATGTACACACCTAATTTCATGAATAAGTAAAAAAATTTTCAATGTGATCCTTACAAAAGTCTCATTTGCTGTCCACAATTCAAAGCATTATGTTGGAGCTCAGATTTCATTGTTTTCTGTGCCCTGGAGGTGACTATTCATTCTGTACTCCAGGGCACTGAAATATTTCAGGAGCACAATTCTCAGGACAGTACTAACTTTAAACAGAGTACAGAAACGACCTGGGTGGCAAACAAACAACTGAGATTTTGGCAAGAAGAATGCTTGTCTCCTCCGTTTCCATCATTTTACCAGCTCCGCTGAGGGGAGAGCTGAAGTATGGACATCATCACTCTGCAATCCCAAGCTCAATGTGGAAAAGACACTAACGAGGTTGTACATTTGACTTCCAGAGGAGCAGGTCTGTATCTTAGCAGAACTAGTGCTTTCCCTACCCACTTGCCAAATCCAGGGTCTGAACCTACAACATTCTGCTCTAAGGGTAGAAAGATAGACCAAATTTCTAGTGGCTGACTATGTTTTCCCTTTAAATTAAAAGTGCATAATTCAAGTTTTATTGTACTATGCTCTGAATGATTCCTATTAAGCAAGACATGCATTTCTCTTAAAAATAGCATGGTCCTTATCCTCTCTTCTTCATTTGCTGCATTCAGTAGCATAATTTTTAGGTGTTATTTTGTTATGATTTTTTAAAGTCGATTTAGGACACTTAACAGAATTATAGCATATACTTTCCAACTTTACAATTTGATAAGTAAAATCTTAGATTTCTTCTTTGAAGATATTCCATAATCCTCTGTTGCAACTTCCCATGTGGTTATTTTTCCCTACTGTTTTAATGCAGCAAATAAAACCAGTTTTTCTCAGTAGGTTTCATCTCTATGAGAGTGAGTTGAGTAGGGAGATTCTGTTGAACCTTTGAAGTTACTGCAGTCATTTTTAATACAAAGCAACACACAGTTTTTTTATGTATGCTTTGTTCACTGCGCAGACTTTTAAGTCTGTACAGATTTCAGATTTTTCCTTTCACAATCTTAAGAATTATTTTAAAAAACCAAGAGACTTATTCTTGGTCTAAACTTAAATGACTATGGAAATGATAATTTGCTCCAGGAAGCTCCTCTTGTACCTTGAGATTCAGTTGTAAGCTCATTCTCTGACTACCCTTTTCTGGAACTTTTGACAAATAACTTGAAATCTTGGGGTCTCGGCCAGGTGTGGTGATGCACGCCTGCAATCCCAGCACTCTGGGTGCTGAGGTGTGAGGAACACAAGTTTCAGTCTAGTCTGGGCAACTCTGTGACTTAGCAATGCTATTTTTCATCATAATTTAAAAAAACAACTACTGGAGATGTAGCTCAGTGTGAACGGAAAGTATAGACGTAAATTATTTGCAGTTCTGATGACCTGCTATGGATGAGAAGCCTCACCATCTCCTGTTTTTTGTACCTTGGTGAATAGTTACCAGACAGCTTATATTCTTAAGAAGTTTTGTGTAAGGTGGTACAATTTGAAATTTCTGTTAGTGTGATGGAATTTAGTCTTTAATGTTGATCTTGTTTCATACTCATGTTTTCAATACCATTTTCTTACAAAAGAAAGTATTTTGGTACACTTTGTTTAAGCAATGCCAGTGGATAACTCATGTGTCCATTGTGTATTTGCATGTATTCCCCGACAAACTGAAGAAGCAGTTAGTGTTGTTGGTAAAAGGGTAGAAGGTACCGCCAACGCTCAGTTCACCACACCTGTGTAAGGACCTTTGTGATAGCTGTTTTTGGAGGAATTAAGAACAATTAGAATTTATACTTAGTTTTACTCAGGAACAAAACTGGAACTTTATTTCAAGTCTTCCCAGTACTAGTTTGGTTTCTTGTGTGTGTTTTGATTTCTGTGATATGCAGTTTTATCATGTGTTTCACAGATGGAAATATCAAGTGATTAATTGTTCCGAGAGCAGTGGTGGCAAACTCATGGCATGTGTGTTGCTTTTCTTTTAAGACTAAAGTTGTTAGTGTATGAGGTTTTTTTTCTAAATTAATGCCTCAGCATTCAGGTTTGTTTGCAGTGTTGGCACTTTGTGATAAGTAAGTGGGTTTGGGGTTGCAGTTTGAGTGCTCATCTCTAAAAGGTTTGGCATCACTGTCCTAGAGTCCTTTTGTAAACAGACTGTCTGTGAAGCTAAAGGGAGGGGTTTACCATGCTAGAGCAAGGGCTTCCACCCACTACACAGAACATAGGCTTGTTCTTCCCATCAGCTCCCAAACTAACACAAACTTGCAGGGCTGAGATTATGGAACAAGTGCTCCCAATTTGTGATAAAACTTTCTCCTAGGTTACAGGACACCTTTGTGTGGAATCATTCCTTCTGTGTGTGTTATTTTAAATACTGAACTTGTAAGGCCCCAGTTGAAATAGCTGTAATAGTAACAGTAAAAACAGAAGTGAGTTTCATACATCCTTACTCTGAAAAATTAATTTATTATGATGCTTATTAGCACCTGTCTGAATACTAAAATGTGGCTCATTTTATACAAATTCTATGAAAATTGCAATTCACAGTATTCTTCAGTTCTGAATAATATCTGGAAAAGATTTTAAAAAATAGGACTCTTTTTATATGGAGGTAAAAAGAGCTCATTGTTACAAATGAATACACTCTCTCAGTACTATGATATTTCCTTTCCCCATCTAAATATCAAATACCCTTAATAAATTATTTTTGAAGTTGAAGATTTGCATAGATTTGATTATTGTACATTCTGTCATTTTAGTATTATAGTGAACAGATATTTGTCATGATATTAGGCTCAACTAAAACTACCTATGCTTTTATTTGTATGGAATGTTTTCTTCACTCTTTGTTTCTTAGCAGCAAACAGGGCACTAATATTTCTATCCTTAATATTTTGGAATGGCAAATACCTTAACAATATGTCATTACTATAAGGACTTAGAAATGAGCTAGTCAACATAAGATAATTCAGCAAACATTTATTTAGCATTAACTATATGACAATCAGTGTCAAACCAGGAGGCTTTAGACTTGAGAAATACCGTCTTCCTTCGAATTGCCAACAACCTAGTAGAAGCAACAAACCATACAGTGTAGTTCAATAATGTATGCACACTAGAGTAATAATTTAATCCAAACATCTGATTTTACTTGTAAAGAAGCTAAAGTTCAGAGACATAAAGTATTTTGCCCAAAGTCACACAGATATTTGCATAGGAATCCAGAATAAACAGGCTTTTCAATTTCTTCTCTGTTGATCTACAGGTAAATGCTGTAGAAAGGAAATTATTACTGCTGCTACTTTTCTCTTCCTCTAAGGCCTGACAAAATAGGAAATAAAAAGTCTTGACAACTATGAGCACTGACCAACAATAAAAATCACAGTCTATGAAATATTTCTATCCCTGATCCATGCCTAACCCAGTCCTCCTAAAATCCACCCCATCTGCATACTTTAATCTGGTTAAAGGAAGGACATTAACTTAGACTGAGAATGTTCCCTTCTGAATGAAAATGTTGAACATTAGTGGCATGTAGACTTTCAATTGTGGGCCTCCACCTTCCTCTCCCACCAGCAGAAAACCTCTAACAGGTGTCAGGGTGATTTGCTGTACAATACTGTCCTTCTAGCCTTTCCCTTTCCCACAGCATCTTCAGGAGGAGGCTTTCCTACTCACCTATGGAGCATGTGATGAATAATATCGCAGTCTAGCATAACATGTTTCCAAATTTTGTATCAGCGTGTTTTGAACAAAAATTGTCATATAACAATGTAGTTGGTAGATATAGAACATGTAACTCTTGAATTTTGAAAGATGTAATCTGTGTGCATGCATGTATGATTTATTCATGTTCTTTTCCATTTTCAATAGGATTTTTGTAAAATTTGTATTATGTGAGGTATAGATTAATACATATATATTTAAAATATTAAGGGATTTATGTTTTGCTATTTTTAGTTTATTTAGGATATATTTTAACCTTCAGAAATTTTATGTAGTTAAATTTATGTTTCCGTCAAGTGTCTGGCTCTTATGCCCTGTTTTTAAAAATCTTTTATGCATTTCAAGGTTCTAAACTTACTATATTTTCCTTGGTTATATTTGGAATGTTTCTTTATTTCACTTTTACCTGGGGCAATTCAATTTCATTTTTCTGTAAGATATGCCAAAGAAGCATAACTTTATTTTTTGGCCACAATCTAGCTAGTAATCTCAATTACATTACTGAGAAATCAATATTTTATTCTCTGACTTAAACTACTGAAGTGGTATTCTTGTTGTCATGATAGTTTGTATTTTTCATATTTATATGCCAAAATGTTCTCTGCCAATAACCAGAACTCTAAAAATTTGTCTCACATTCACACAGAATTGTACGGATGTGGTAGAAACCAAGTCAGTCCTTGGACCTTTCATGTTGCATTTGCCTTACTCTTCAGTGTCACAATGAGGAGTTGGGTTTAATCTCTATCATGAAGAAAAAGAAAAAAAATTCATTTTAGGTTTCAATATAAGAAGCTCTAGGGAAGTAAACTTGAATCTCTCTGTCTACCGATTTGAATTCAATAATATTTTTTTTCTCAAATGGACCACCTATTTTAAAGCCTGTATGTGGGCCAGTTTGCCACTTATATAACTGCATAAGCTACTTCAGGCACAAGAATAAGCTTGCTGGTGACTGAAAATGGAGCACGTGATCTATTTCCTTTAAAATTCTTGCTAGAACACAGCAGCACTTACACTGTAGAGACACGTGTCTGGGGAAGACACACCCAGATGGAGCAAGGAAATTTGAATTATTTTAGAACCACTACACAAACTACGAAAAGCTTTTGCAGCCCTAATTTTATAATAATCCATTTTAGTGTTTATATGCCCATGTTTGAGAATGGCAATGCATCACAGAAGAGTTGGGTTGTATAGCAGAGATTTACTGTCCACAATTCTAGTAGTACCTTTCTTGACCTTTTCTCATGGTGTAGTATTTCTCATTCCCTGGGGGTTTAATTTGTTTCTAACTGAAAGAGAGCATTATGTTTTTGGCAGTGTGCAAATTAAAAATATTAATGAACTGAAGTAAGAAGTAAAAAGTAAAATAAAATGTTTTCTATTAAGTCACAGTCCAAGTTTATGTTCATATCTCAGACTTGTTACCGTGTCAGTATGTCCTTAGGCTTAAGCAGTTCAAAAGGAAATCTGATGAATTTTATTTTTTGTGCTTATGGTTATTGCTGATTTCTTTTAGAAACAGAAAATGTTGTTATTCCTTTTTTCAGTCCAGATGGCTACTATTTACATGTTTGCTAATAAAATTGGAAGGAATAGACAGAAATGAGTTCAATTCACAGTATTTTTTATTGTTATTATTTTGTATTTGGTTCCAATGCTACAGAAACTTTAAATTCTGCACATTAAAACAGTGAAAAGCTTGTTTGAACTTTGTGTTTTGTGAAACTGGTGCAAGATCTAACGTTATTGCTAGGGTTGTGTGCTGGGGGAAAAATTATATGAATTTACAAATCAAAACGACAATATTTGTGTAGAAGAAACTATTATTGGATTATTTTACCAGTGAATAACCCTTCTACTGTTGGATGTGGCTATTTAACTTGGAGATGATGCCATCATTCTGAAGCAGACACATATAGTTATTTAGGCTCTGTGACACAGTATCACTTGTAATACACAATCAGAGAGATGTTTAAATATACAGGGCCTTCTTAATCTTCATAATGTGGATACTGAAGCTTTTCCTCTCTGTTGTAGGGTTTCACTATCATGATGGCTTCTATCAACTACATGGCAACTTGCCAGTTCTGATGGTCAAAAGTGTCTCTAGACATTGTTAATGAAGGGTAAAATTGACTTTTGCTAAAAAAAAACACTGAAATACAGTGGATATCACTCCAACAGAAATTCGTTACTTTTAGAATTATATCCCATCACTGGAGAATCAATAACTAAAACAAGCTCATAAGTAGTCTGTTATTATTTGGTGTATAATTTTATTTTTCCTTAATTTTTATTATTTTAATATTCATGTGTTTATTCATCAATAACACAAACAATGCTATAAAATTAGAACAAACCATATACATCATGAAATATTTTATATGCACACCTATCTGAAATCTATCCTACTTAGTACAAATTCATGATAATATCAAGATTGTTATTTATGATAATTTGAATAAAAACCTTTCTGAATGTTCTCTGAAAAAAACATATGATCCTTTTTAACCTAAAACATAGATTTCAAGCTGAAAATACGATTGCTTCTTTTTCATAAATAAAATTTTATAATTCTCATATGAATTTCTTAAATTAATAATCAAAACAAAGAGATGAAAAACCTCACCAGAAGTGACAATGTATAATGTTAGAATACTATCAGAGTGACCTCAAATAAGTAGCCAGTCTTTGGACTCACTGTGAATTGCTTTCTAATTCCCAACAGGTTGTGTGTGTGTGTGTGTGTGTGTGTGTGTGTGTGTGTGTGTGTGTGTGCACGTGGGGGGGGTCACACACATTTTTGTATTTATTTATCTTCAGTAGTATTTTAAAGTCACTTTTCCCTTTATAATTACTTCTTAGTGTGTGGAAAAAGCCAAGACTTAACTTTTAGAGTTCTGTGGTTTTTCTCTCTTTGGTCCTTCTGATTAGCTGTAAATTAACCAAATTACTTAACCTTACTTGAGATTTAGTTTCCATAAAGAAAAAGGAGAAAGTGGCATACTATGTCATTCTATTTACTTTATATTTTTGCAATAATGATCAAATATGACTAAGCTCTAAGCTATATTTGCTACACAGATAAATTTAGCTCACTGACAATTTTTTACTTAGTAAAATGGCAGACATGATAGTGATATTAGGGATGTACTATAAACTTTTTTTTAAAGTAGGAGGAAACAGCGTCTGTCTTGGAAAAGCTTGCATTCCCTGATGTGATCAGCATGATTGCTTTTCACTGAAATAAAGCATCTCGAGAGTAGAAGATAATGTTATGAGTGCTTGTAAAATATGGAAAAAGAAGACTTATTAATTGAATTCAATTAAATAGATTCCCTGAGCGTGCATGTACATCCATACATAAACACAGATGAATCAACATATAATGAAATGTCTGTAAACCTCCAAGTTATTACTTAGTGACTGCTACTATATAAATGGTGATTATAGTACACAGGTCAATAATACAGAACAAATAGTACTTGTATTTTTGCCCTTTTAAAATTTACTGAAATTTTTTCTTCCAGTAAATAGAAATGATCTGCTACATTACCCAAATGCTTTCCTTCCCTTTTGGAATAACCAAATGTGAAATGTACTACTTAATAAAGCAGATACAAAGCCTTGTAGTATGAATTAAGATAGATTGCTTATGTGAAATGGAAATGAATATCATAAATCAAAGCAGTTCATTATACATTTCTTGTTTTATAGTAATTTATCAGTTTTATTTTTATTTTTTTTATTTCAAGCCCATAGTTTATTACCTGAATATTTTTCTTCTTATATAATTTGGTGCCATGCATGTCTTTACAACAGAAAAAGAGTGCACAAGTGGTGTTTTATCATTTTAAATGTGAGCTAGAGATTACTAAAAATGTTAGACAAAGCTAAACTAGTTGATGATGTCTTATGAGGGCATTTAATGAAATAAATATTAAAATTTATAAATAATAAAAAGTGCTTCACAATAAACAATACAAATTAAAAGATACATAGAAATACAATGGAGAGCCACAATGTTATGTGAGAATATGAAAATTCATGATAAAACTTTTTAAAAAAATGATTATTCCATTTTATTAAAAAAAAAACACATGTTTTAATCCAGACTCTAGTTGATGGGCAGTTCGGCTGGTTCCAAGTTTTAGCTATTACAAACTGTGCCGCTATAAACATGGGTGTGCATATATATCACTGTGGTATGATTCTTTTAATTCTTTTGGGAAGATACCCAGCAGAGGAATACCTGGGTCAAATGGGACTTCCAATCCTAGTTTTTTGAGGAATATCCACACTGGTTTCCACAGTGGTTGCACCAGTCTGTACTCCCACCAACAGTGGAGAAGGGTTCTTTTTCCCCCACAGCCTCACTGGCACTTGGAACTATCAAATTTGGTCAGCAAAGACTTTTTATCCAAAATATATAATATTTCAAGAGTTAAGAGATAATACTTCAAGAGATAAACTTTTCTACTTACGCAGCTGTATTATTTCCAGATTAGTGAGAAATTCAAAACTCACTCTAAGCACTTGTAAGAAAAGCAATATTATTCATAAGACTGTTTATTCAGTATTCATGCAAGTAACTTCTCTATGTGCTTCATATGGATTATTTAACTTAATCCCCAAGGCAATTTGCAAGGAGATGTTCTGTTCATTTTAAAGATGAGGAAAGTATTTCTCAAAGGGATGAAATAATCTGTCCAAGATCTGGGCAGGTCCTGATCTATTCTACTTGAAAACGCAGTGCACTCTTCTCACTAAGCAAAGCTGTTTCTGTCATGGTGTGTCTCACTTCACTGTCAGAAAACACAATCAACTGCAAAATGATCGAGTAAATATTAGCTCTGTCTCTAACAGGCAGACTTTCCTCACGAATAGGGCAAGTTGATAAAAAGATTTAATTGAAAATTCATTCTCTATGGATAAAAAGAAAAGATAAAATGCCCGAGCATTTTATGCAATGGTGTGTACTACAAAAATGGTTGAATAAACTTTTTATAAGTAGGTGTGTTTGCTTTAAATGTTTTAATATTCAAACATGTTCATTAGCAGAGAAAAATTGATAATTTAATCATCACACTATCTTTAATATTTTATTATGTGATACTAAATCTATGGAGAATAAAGACCTCAAACACTTGAGAGCAATTTCTATTTTAGATGAGTTATCTTATTTTTGGCAAATGTAAAATGAAACATGAAAACTCTTTGAATGTTATTTTAATGCCACTTGAGAGTGCTTTAATATGAAAGAGGAAAATTTAATTTTTCATTTCAACATAATCATATTTCAAAATATTGGGTTTCAGCCTGTGCATACTTCTTTGGCTTAATTCTATGTCTAATTAATCATAATGGAAAATGTATTAATTCTACATTTCAAAGTTCTTCTCAAATCCTAATTCATTTATTGTAAGCCAGCAGCAGAAAAGCACCAGCATGAGAATGAAGAAAGCATTATGAAATATTATCTGTCACATGCAATTCTGTGAATATTTACTGAGTATTTCCTTGACCAAAGATTCAGCCAAGTATGTAGGATGAATTTCTGGCTCTATCTGAGCTGTTCTCTGTTGCATTAGGAAATGTTTACATTTATTCCATAAAAAAGAGAATAGCTTATATAAAAAAATGTAAGCTGAGAAATCACAGGTTAGTTATCTCTATTTTCCCAATAAATTTGATATCTTAAAGCAATCATTGTATCTCATGATTTCCAGGCACAGTAGCTGGGAGGTTGTTTTTCTCCCATGGTTTTAACAGGTGTTTCTTCCCTTACCTGGTGCTTTGGTGAGTGTGACTAGAAATCTGAGTTGGCCAGGGACAGGAGATCCTGAACCTCATGTGTATTCTTCATGGTGGTTTCTAGTATTCAGATTGCTACACTGGTGGGCCAGGACTCCTAAAGGAAGTCTTCCAACAGCCCGGACAGATGCTGCAAGAAAATCTTATTCCTTCCCTGCAAAAACTCTCTCAGGGACTCCCAAGTTGTTTCAACATATTCTCTCTTCTCATTTGGAAAGGATTTGGCTGAATTAAATCTTCACATCCCATCTCTCATACCTAAGAAATTTCTAAATTCTGTTTATTTTCTCTATGAGGTGTTTCCTGTCTCCCCTTTGCATCTTCATTGCCTTTT
>NW_004624736.1:14097468-14197493 GCF_000247695.1 Heterocephalus glaber | reverse complement strand
AACAGTGAAAATGAAACCAAAGAAAAAAGTAATGGAAGTGTGCTCTCTCTAAATGAATATTGTCACAAAATTTACAAATATATATAAATTCTTCTTTAAATTCTATGACGTCTTGAAAATGGCAGACTATCTTTCAAGAATTCCATGTTTATCAGCAATATTTTTTCAATTCCAGTTCTTCCAATAAAATTGGGTCTCGTCTTATTAAAAGTGAATTTTTTTGTTAATTCAGAAAGAACAAATAGGTGCCTTAGTTCCAGTCTGAGAAAGGAATGAATCAGAATGTTAGTGACATTTAATAATGAGTATCTGAAGAAATTTAACTACTGAAATGTAAAATATAGCATACTTTAAGATGATTAACACTATTTGCTATCTACATAATTTTACTCTTAAAGTATTTTTATTTACTTTATCAATATTTTATTTCACTGTTGAAATATTATTTGATATAATGGGAGCAAATTCTAATCAAAACCTAAGTATTATAGACAAACAGCATAATTTTCATAATTCTTTTAATTCCATCATAGGTGTCTACATATTTTGGTTTAGATATTAAGATTTATTTTTCCTTTTAAGTTTCAAACAATTAGTAGAAACAAATCAATTCCACAGTATGTCTTTAAAGTAATTATATAGTTAAAAGTTACAAATCATGATATAAAAAATAACAAATTCTTCTAAAGTATAACATTTTTATGCTGCATTTTGAATGTAATAAACTTTTATTGAGCTTTATTTGGAGAAACTTTCAATTTTCAATGAGTATGTGTTTATATATGTGTGAAATCTATTTGCATCCTTCTAAAAATGTGAGCTATGTAAACTAAATACCCACACACACACATATTCACACCCACAAACACGTGATACAAAATAACCGTACATTTGAGGATTGCATATGCTCAAGAGCTGGAAGCTGTATTCAATGTCACATTTTCTCTTATAAGTTAGGAAGATTATAATCAACCTTGAAAATCAAAATGCAGATGGAAGCCCATATTCAAAAGTATATTTTCATATTTCCCTCAAAAATCCAACTGTAAAAATTAAAAATTTTATGATGACTAATAATAGATAGCAATCTGTAAAAGCTCACTGTGTTCCAAGAACATATGCTGTATGTTATCAGCTCACATAAGAATCTTAAGAACACTGAGAGGTGTGGACTTTTCTTATTTTAGATAGGAAGAAACTGATCCAGAAAGCTTAAGCAGCATGCTGAGGATCAATACCTAATAAATGATGGAGAGAAGATTTGAATCTAAGAAGTGTGAGTCCGATTCGATGATTCTAATGACTCATTTGTGCTGTTCTAAAGACTAAAGAACTTCTGAAGTGCTTGAATTTTAACAAATAATCCTATTGAGGCAAAGACAAGGAAAATCACAAAAATGGTCGAATATTTCAATGTGCATAAAAATAGTTTCTAGGAGATTTGTCTGTTATTAAGAAAAAGATTTTAATATGTTCTCAGTCTTTAAAGTGCAGGTTTTTGTTCACTCAGTCTTGTCCCAGGCATTCTCACGCAATTACCAACTGAAAATATTATTGCATAACTGGGAACTGGATCTGGGGTGTGGTTCAGTGGTAGACCCCACGCTCAGCATGGGTGAAGCCTTGGTTTCAATTACACACACACACAGAGGCAAAAGTCCCAAATTAAAAGAGGAGTCTGAGTTTAGTAGACTGACAAAGTTCAATATACGTGAGAGCACGGAGAGAAAGGCATCTGATATCATTAGGTTTTAGAGGCAAACTCCACTGCGAAGTTCCTGTTGTGGTTCACAGGGTCTCCTGTGTGCCCCACGTTGATGGGAACTGGCTAAGGGAAAGGGATGGCATCTCACTATAGTGTCATGGCGACTGGCCCAGCCAGATGTGTTGAAGAAGGTTAGACTTCTTAGAGGCCTAGTTGAGAATTATGTTTTGAAAGAAAGGTTGTTTCCTTGAGTGACAAATCAATGTTATATGGTCTTTAAAAAGACAGCCTGTCTAACACAGTCTTGTGTGTTCAGATAGCCTCCTTATTGAGGAAGGGGTAAACAGTCCCTTCACCATCCTTGGTTGCTTGTAGGATTGTGAAAATATCTTAGAAGTCTGCATTATCCTCATTAAGCTTCAATGCTCTCACTGTCAAGTTTTGACAGTATTTTCTATATTCAAGAGCATTGAGGTTGATCATATTTCTGCTAGCATAGGTTGCAGAGGTCATAAAATTGCTTTTAAAATTAGTCTGTATCTTACAACTCAACATAACCTAATCTTAAGAAGATGCCCTTGTGATTATAAATATTAATGTGTTAAAATGAATAATCATCTCTGAATTTTCTATCATTTCTCTATGGTGATTTTTATGTACATGAGATGATACATTACATAATTATATCTCACACTACTGTCTTATAAAAATCTAGGTGCCTTCTTACCTTGTATTTTATGTGCTTTTTCATTTTGGATTCCTCTTATCATGTGATTATTCAAACCTAATGCTAAAGTGCATCAGGCAAATAAGACTTTCCCTGTTGGAGTTCACAGTCTGTGTTTTGTTTTTGTTTTTCACTCTTTCCAAAAATAAATTGGCGATGTTGCATGTTACATGCATTATTGCCTCATGAATTGCTCTGATAGGAAGGGGAATAAAATGTATTTTGTGTCTTTGATTTTTATTTTTATTGTTTTTTCTGCTTTGTGATGTCTTTCTTAGTCTGTTTCAACTGAGGCTGTTGTCTGTTCCCAAATTCCATCCTGTTTCACAAACCAAGTCATTCAGCTAACAGACCTCTCATGTGTCCATAGCCTGTCCACCTAGCAGCAAAAGAGAATCAACTTAGTCCTGGATTTCTGGTAATTTCCCCTGTCCTTTTAATTCTATGGACTAATACTTCATATTTAACTTCTTAGTTAACAACAGTATGCTTAACTTGTTGAATATAACTATCTGATAATTTTTTATGTCATCTAAGTTAGTTCCCCAAGTGTTTCCACCAAATGGTAGAGAAGAGCAATGGTTTTGAATAAGAAATCTAGGACCTTGTCCCAAAGAGCTCATTATAAGCATTAAATTTCTTTGAAGTCCTCTGTGTTAAAAGTTGTCTGTTATTGTTTACTACACCTAATACAAATATGTTGACTTTCTTATAAAGAGGCTGTGACCCCTGCCTGCCCATATCTCCTTCAGTGGTCCAAGCTCCTTGTAATAGCCTCCCAACTCCACTGCCTGACTCCCTGACCACTCACTCCCTAGTGTTTTGTGGCCCTGAGCTTTCAGGGGACCGAGGCACATGTGAGGCAGATAGGTTGTCTTTATGCTGAACAGTCACTGGGCTACGTGTTTGCTGCAACATTTCCAAAGGAGTTTGGAGAATGGGAATGTTTTTGCTGGAAGGAGAGCTAGGTGGCTTCTAGACAGTCTTGCTTTCAGAGCTTGTTGGCAGTTAAGACAATAATGCCTGCGTCCTTCTACAGGTCAGCTCTGAGCTGTGACTTCCCTCCCTGCCTTCCTCCTTTTTTCAATTACCTTGTGTTCAGAGGAGTCCCCCACCTTTCATATATATCTCCATATATATTTATATTCATATTTTACATTCACTTACCCCCTAAAGAATAAGACAAAGGCACCAAAAAAATTCTCTATTTTTTCTTGTTCTTTCCATAAACCTGAAAGTCTCTTAAAGCCAGAGTCTAAATAATTACCAATGGTGATTCAAATGTAATCATTCTCAAAAGATGGAGGAGAAAATAGGGATAGACATTTAAATAAGAGAATGTGTCATTAAAAATGTAGTGGAGGAGATATAATGTAAGCATAGGACCAGAGAAACCCAGAGGGCCTTACAAATCACTAACCCTATCCTGCCTTCTCTTCATAGTGTTACTTCGAGCCAGGGCAGACTTTGAGTAGGGTGACAGGCTAGCAATGTGGATTATAAAACAAAATTTTCATTAAGATCAGTGCCAGGTTCACGTGAAACCATCACTTTGCTGTTATCCCGGAGCTGGCGAGTTACAGCCACTGCAAATTATGTATTTGGCAGCTTAACGAGATTGTCAAACTCATCAATTGTCAGGGAGAGCAGAGAGAGCAGGTAACAGTGAGGAAGAAAGTTCAAGGTGATGTCTTCGCTAAGTCCCAGAATGCTAATAACTGGAAACAGACATAAATACAGCGTCCCCTATATAAACGTAAATGATTTTATCCTATTACTTTCTTATTGTCAACTGCTTCTACAGTTTGAGTGCTGTTCCTCCACTAGTTTTTATGTGCCAGTTATTTTCTGTTTCTAAATAAACAACTGGCTAGGAAATCAACTCTCTGGTGATCGCCTTTTAATTAAAGTAACTGCTAATTTCAACATCCACTTTTCTATTATTGAAATGACTTGCTGCACAGGGATAATATAGAAGAGATTAATTTTTCTGATTAATTTTTCTCAAGGACATAAGAGATGTAGAAGAGAAATAATCTCTCCCAACTTAATAAGGTGTTTGCCTCTTTTCAGATAATCTGATTTAAAAAGATATCAAAGTGAAACTGATCTCATAGAGGGCACAGAAGCTTACACATGGTGGGATCCTGGTTTTGGCCAATGTGATTTTCAGCAGTGTTATTAATCTGGACCATATCTTTATGCATTTGTATTGATGCTACTCATATTACAGGGCAGCAGTATTTACCCAGGCTGGTAAGAGTCTCAAAATAGACAACACAGTGAAAGAAGGAAAAAAGAATGATATTCTTAACGATATTTTTAATGTCTTATTCTTCAAGGTAACAGTTGATTCTAATATACAAATTTTAAGCTAATAAAGCAAACAATTTGTGAGCCAAGGAAATAGGACTCCACAGTTTAAAATGCACTACAATAAAAACATTGCTTTTCCTTTTAAGATGCACTAGAACGTTAATGTTTTTAGCACATTTTTAAGACTGTATTCCGAATTCCAGTGAATAGAAAATCAGCTTTGATCACTATTTCCACTTTTTTAAAAGAAATATTTACTTTGCTGTCTTAGTGTATGTATTTTGAAATCCCTACTGTGAATCTGAAAAGTACAATTAAACAGTGGCTTCTCAGTGCGGCTCTGTGCCAAGCTTTCTACCAACCTTCCATACAAGAGCCAGACAGGAACAAAACAGTCACGTCTTTATGAAGATTTAATTGGTCAATAAATTAAAAAGTGACAAGATATCCTACAAGTTTAATGTATTTTATGTATATTTTAACATTTAAATATTATTTATATTTTAACATTTGAAATATTTCTATATTAACATTTGAGATATTTATATTTTAAAGGTTCTTATTAAAATATTCTTACTTGAAAATTGTGATAATTTTATGCCATGCATCGTATTGGTTCTCAATTTTTGAATTGCTATTTATAGAATAACAAATCTGGAACCCAAGCAGTTCAAGTCCTGACTCTCATTTGTTGTGACATTCATTTTGTTTAAATGGCGAAGAAATAGAAGGATCAAAGAGGAAGGGAGGCCCAGGGATGAATGTAGCACTCCATGAGTGACTTGCAGTTGCATGAACAGCCTAGGTGCCGTGGTGGGGAACCTTTTAGAGCTTTTTATGATGCAAACAGCCTTCTGCAGCACATGTGCCATAGGTTCACCACCACTGCCCCAGGCTTTGAAATGCACCATCGATAAGATAAACAATCAGGTACAAACACAAGGCTAAATCATTTTAGTTTTTCATTTTGACTGAAAAAGTTTTAAAAAGACAGACTGTTTTAGAATCACCAATATCAGTACGTAAATAGTAACACAAAATTGGTGTGTTTTCATCAGAATAGACAGATACAATGGAAATTCTATAAAGAGATGTCATGCAAGTGTTAGGTACTAGACCTTCCGTTAATTCTCAAATTTTTCCATTAAAACTTGTGACAAATTCCCATTTTTACTTTACCGGTGATAATATTGAGGCTCAAAATTAAGTAATCCCCCAAAAGAAACATAATTGTAATATTGGCAAGTCCAGCATCTAGCCAATATTTAGTCAACATTTAGTCAATATTCAGGAAATTTTTATGATGTATCTGTCACAAAGTCATGGAGAAAAAACACCTATGTACAGCTTACAACAAAATAACTAATATGCTTATTCCTGATTTATATGAAATATGATAAAATAGTTAACTATTGTTGCATTTATCGTTTGGAGATCTAAATAAAATATTTCTTTCTAATGGTGACAATCCAAATAATTTTGTAATAAATTGTTAAATCTAGAAGTACTAGCAAGAATTCTAACAGCTTTTGAAAATAAGTTAGGTTTCTACAATTTCCGGGTTTGGTGCACAAATACCAAAATGAGCCTTTAAGTTTATTTTCTAATTTTCTCAAGGAATATATTTAGATAAGAATTAGATTTTTTGAGGTAAAAGCTTTGGGATTTCCCAATTCTCTAAATCAGAAAAAAAGTATTTTTTTTCTAGATTACAAATGCTAAACTTTTTCTATCATTTCAAGTAGAAAAATAGTTGAGATGAAAATTACTTTTATTGTATTAGTGGAAATAAAATATCTTTGTAAGGTTGAGAAACTATTAGACATATAACTATCAAATATAAGTGAATCTTAGGAGTATTCATTGCCTTACTGATGTATTTCTCTTGAGAAAATTTGGAATGGAAATATTTTTAAAATACTATTCTCAGCAGGGATGAACAGATTATTTTATATTCAAATGCAAGAGATGTATTGAGATATCCTTTTGACAGTTTTGCATATCCTCTATCAATTTTACTATTTGCAGCAGAAAATTATTTTACCCTTGTGTGCTGTTATTTATTCTAAAAATTATTGATAGACTCTCCTGACTTCTAGAAAGATTGGCAAAAATAAGTGTTTCTTATACTTTCATTTGGTTTTTAGTCAAAACATCTTTGAGACACTGAAGTATAATTTAGTCAGCTAATCAGAGCTTCAAACTTTTGATTATTTTACTTTGCTTCTCTTTCAGTCTTTAAATTTGTGCTTTGTTAATCATACCAGGTAGCAGAATCCACTACACTCAGCTACTCTGGCCTCTCTATGTGAATTTGTTGAGTGTCTATACAGGTTCCCAAGATTGGAATTTTCTAATGAGGTCTACAATGTTGTTTAAAGCATTCCTCTGTAAATTTTCACTTAAACATAAAGGACTAATCTATCTAATTAGGAGTTTTCAGTAATATCAATTCATAGATGCTGTATACTTTCATCAAGTCTGTTTTACTTTGTGTGCGTGTGTGTTGTGTGTGTGTCTGTGTGTGCATGTTACGTTAAGAAAGGGGGAGAGAGAGAGAGAGAATGAACAAGGGAGAGAATGAGACATTTTTGTTGTATCTTGGGAATTTTTAAAATGTTTTTTCAGGTATCACTTTCCTCTTAGATTGCTTTTCCTTTTCATGACCTAATTACAGAAGAGTATCTCTCCCTTCTTTTGACATTTTGAGGTACCAGTAAAGTTTGAAGACTACTTCTAAGTTACACATGTATTTTTTAAACTTTTTAAATTCAGCAAGTTTATTGGTACAGTTTAGATATACAATATGATGACACTCATCACTGGGAATTTGTACCTTTACATGATGTATCTTGGTTCTTATTTTTTCCCTCTTCCCCTTTCCGCCCTTCACCCCCTCCACCCCTCCCTATTTACAAAGACTGTTTCCATTTTTTCCTATTCTCATGTTTTTTCCTTTCCCTTCTGTCCTCTCCCCCTCCCCGTTTCCCCTCCCCCTTCCCCGTTTCCTCTCCCCCTTCCCCTTCCCCTTCCCCTTTGGACCTTTTCTTCCTATTTCACAGTATCTATTACACATTTTGATCCTCATCTACATTTTCAGTTTCTCACACCAGAGAAACTATTCGGTATTTACACATATTCTTCTAGCAGCACTACTCTGATCTGCTGAAAACTTCTGTTTAAAAATTTCTATTTTTAAGTGTTTTCACACAGATGAACTTCATTTTCTGGCCTTGTTTTAAATTAATTTTCAACCTGTCTCTTGATCTCCACCTGTCTTCCAACTGTAAAATCTCATGGCCAAAGTGTGAAATCGTTATCAGTGGAAATATAGTGGGGTTTTTCTTCCTTTTATACTTACAGTTGTTTTATGGCTGGGGACTCTTTGTCCTCTAGTTATGCAGATAACCTTTAATTTTTAGAGTTTTTCTCCCCTCTGGTTTTCGGAGGGTGTATGGGGAAGCATTACCTGAGCAGCAGATATGTTTGCCAAACACTGTAACCATGCCTGCAGCATTTTGGCCACAGTGGTGATGTTTATTGGAAGTTTCACTAGATATCCTGAATTTATCTAACAGATATACAAAAGATTAGTCTTTAATTTTTTCTAGAAACCTTAACAATTACAAATTGAATTGCATAATATATTTTGAAAGTATGGTTTGCTTTTTATAATTTAATCATTTATATGGTGAATAAAATTTAGTGTTTAATAGTAAAGAACCTGGCAGATGTTGACAGATTTGTTCACCTTGTCTGATTGTAATACATTGTTGAGTTTAGTTTGATGAATTTCATTCATAATTTTGCATTAATGATCCCGAATAAAGTTGGCTGTCATTTTTTCTCTCGTGCTATTCTTTGCTTGTGCTCAGACTAAGGTTAGATCAATTCTGCAGAATGAACTAAAAAGCTGTCTGTAAACCATCTAGGAGAATCTGTAGATCGGCATGGAGTTGGTCCAAGCATGCTGGCCTTCCAGTCTGAATTGTTTTCCTTATAGTAAAATTCACATTTTCCATTTCCTCTTAAGATAATTTCAGAAGTCATACTGCTTTTTTTGTTTCATCAATGTTTGCAAATTTGGGAATGAATTATTGTAGTGGCTTTGCTTTCATTTTACTTTATTTTGGATCTGTATTTGTGTCCATTAGAATTTCACTAGTATTGGACATTTCTATGTTCCTTTTTTTAAACCTTTCAAACATGTTCTGGAATTATCTTATATATTTGATCACATTTTTTAACAATTAGTTTTATAATTTTGTTGACCTTCTTTATATCATTATGTTTTATATTTATTTCTTTAGAGTTGGTCTAATGCTCTTTTATCACATTCCTGGATGAGAGATGAACATTAATTTTAAGCCACTTCACATTGTTTTATTTATTTATTTTGCGGTACTGGGGATTGAACTCAGGACCTTGCGCTTGCAGGGCAGGCATGACACCACTGAGCTACATCCCTGGACCCACATTGTTTTTAATATAAGAATTTAAGACATACATTACTCTGGTTATCCTTCTTGCAATGCATATTACAAATTTTGGAATATAGAATATTTATAATTTACATATGTAGAAAGTATTTTTAAATAATTTGTTTAAGGACCTACAAGATACTTCAAGTAGTCTCAAAAGACAGGGAATTTGCTGTTTGCTTATCTTTGGTAATCGGCTTTTAATTTTTATCCATGAGACTGTGGTTGCTTAAAAAACTCTTAACTTTTCAGCCTTTTTTTTTTTAGGGATAAGAATGTATTTATTCTTTATGGGCATTGAACAAGATCTTAACAAGCAAAGATTGTACATTTTTTACTTTTTTATACACAGGACTTACATACTTCATGTATTCAATAATCTTTATAATTTCATTTTGTCTTTCCATATTTTAACCATTTTTAACCAACTGTTGAGAGAAATATGTTCATATTTCTCATTATTCTGGTGAATTTGTTAATTTATTTCCCCTACTCCTAACAGCTGCCAGTGAAACAAACATCCTCTTTCTTTGCATGTATCTAAGTTTCTTTCTTTGATGCATATTCATCTAGAATTGTTATATTTTCCCAGAAAATTGAATATTGTAGTATATTATGTCTCTTACATTATTAATGTTAAAGTTGATTTTTGTCAAACATAATTACTTCAGCTCTTTATTTTGTTTTACATTGAGTGTGTTTTGGGAGGTGGCTGATACTGTATCTAGCATTTCATGATTGCTAAACATGTACTTCCCATTGAGCTATGCCTCCAACCAAAAAAAAGAAAAATCTGGTTTTTGTTTAATTTTTGGTTTTTTGGTTAGCATTTTGAGTGAAATATTTTATTGGCTTATATTTCAATCTTTCTCTATTTGTATAGTGTCTCTCAAAAATATACTTAGTCTTAAAAATCAATTGTTTTCAACTGATGTATATCACACCTTAATAGATACTGTGATTATTAACATATTTTCTATCATGTTTTATCTTTTTCCAGTATTTTATATTATTTTTCTCCTTTTTTATTAGTGGCTTGAATTTACTATTTGTTGTTGCTGTGTTTTATTGTTTCGTTTTCTGATGGAGTAAAAAGGTCATATAATGTACATAATTCCTCTGAAGATTATATTTAATTATACACATACATTACAAAATTTGTTTAATATATGACCCATTCTTCTGACCAATATACTGTATACATTTAATGTTTAATTTTTAACTTCCCCACTTTGACATATTACTTTACACAGAGAATACTTATTTAAAATTACATATTTGTTAACTTACTTGCTTAGTAATCATGCATACATGTAGCTCAGGCAAACCTTTTAGTATTATTTTTTCCCTTCCTCTTTACATTGTTGATGCAACAAAATCTGGAAGAGTAAACTCTTCTGGTACTTATCTGTAAATATCTTTTCATAATTTTATGCAAGATAATTTTGAAAACTGCACAGTTCTGTGTTGAGAGTTACTTTCCCCAAGCACTTTAAATACACTAATGCCTCTTGATCTCCACTGTTACTACTGTGAGTGTGTTGGCAACTCACTAGTCCTTTCTCATATATAGTTTGTCATTCTTGATCATCTTTTCTTTAGCGTTCTGTATTTGTACAATTGAAGCTTTACTACAGTACATGTATGAAAATATTTCTTTTTACTTGTTCATTCAATGCACATTGGGGTCCCTGAGTCTGTAGATTTATGACTTTCATTGTTATTGAAATATTTTCATCCGTTTTCTCATCAAATATGACTGTATTTCCCACCTATTTTATGTTGAATTTTAAGGATGTTGCATATTTAAATTAATTTTAAAGTATTTATCTTTTCTCTTGGGTCTTTTTTTAAGTATGCTTTTTCACTAATTTTCCCTTTTCTGTGTCTAATTTTTTGTTTTACATATTCATTCATGATTATTATTTTCATGATTCTTTCATTACTGAAAGTTTGTATTTTTCCAAAAATCTAGCTGGTGAATTGAATATGTTGATATTAATTAATTGACAAGTATATTTCAGTAGCTTTTGTGAATTAAGAAACTTATAACCTGTAAGTGTATCTTGGTGACTGAAACAGGTATGATTTTTCCTGTAGCTAATATGGTAAAATAATGGAAACTGTCAGGAAAACAAACAAACACACATATAAATATTTGGGGTTTTAAGAATTTAGGAATGCTTAAGAGTATATGAAAAGAATGCTAAAAATATGTGGTGAAAAAGATAAAGGGGACCATTTCCTAGCATTAGCTCAAAAATATGTACCTGCTTTTACACCTTCTGAAGTAGCATTTTAATCCCTGTCCTTCACATACTTGTACATTGTTGGAAATTTGTCCATAGCTCCATATTGTTATTTCTAACTTTCTATTGTTATTATTACTGTATGAGCTGTGATCAAAGAGTATGGTGAATGTTGCATTTTTAAAAAATTATGAGAGTAAAACACACCTTGTTATTAATGCTCCCCAAAATGCGCCCTCTCTCCACAAGCACACTTATTTCTGCCACTCTCTAAAAGGGTTTTGAAGTCCTCTTTCCTGAGTGTTTTCAGTTGTGCTGTCAAGTGGCTATCGTGATGTGCTGAACTGATGTAAAATGTTTACCTTTCAAGACCATTTTGACTTTGGGGAAGAAACAGAAGTTGCACAGTGTGGGATCCATGAATAAGGTGCAGGAGGCCACATTGTCATGTTTTCTTGAACTGCCTTTCTTTTGAATGGCACTGTAAGGTAATAGTCACCATATTTTTGATAATACTTCATAAAGCCACCAAAGAAAGCATCCAGAACTGCTTCAGAAAGTGAAAAAAAAAAATGATAGGATAAGTGTGTTGAAAGGGAGTGTGTGTATTTTCAGGGGGATTAATTGCAACATGTCTTTTACTGAAATAAGAAATTTTAAGCATTGATGATATATTTTTCTTTGATTAGGAGGGATATTATTTCTTATTTACACTGGAGGCTACTAATGTTTTTAAATATTGTAGATTGCATAAATGCATGTATTTTGTCATCTATCTATACTTTCTTACTGTTTTTAGAATTTTTTCCCATTTTCTGACATCATAAATAAGCAAATCCAACTTGTGTTTAAATTTGCTAGCTCTAATTTTACCATGCTACATGTTTTGTGGACTTTATTTTCTTATCTGAAAAATTGAGTAAATAATAACTTCCTCTTAGGTTTTCTTTAAAGAATAAATCAAATATATTAACAGATAGGGAGAACAATCAGTCAATATATAGAGCTCAAAAGCATACTTTGAATCTTTTCCTCTCCGTGAATTAGATAAATCCAGTCATTCAGATCATGAGGTCTAGGGTTCAAGTAGGGATTGTATTAACTATGTGACATTACTAAAGTAAATTCCTGTGTGCTTCTATTCTTCTTACGTAAAATAATGGAAGCAATAGTATATTTGTCATAGGATTGTTTGGAGTCTTAAATGAGTAATTATCTAGTAAGGAATTAACATAACAGCATGTGTATAACAACCAATATCTAAATGTGGAGAATAAGATAGCAGTTCACCTATGTAGATAAGTGATTTCTATTTTTATTCTTTGCTTATTGTCCTGTTTCCTTATTTATTTATTTATTTATTTATTTATTTATTTATTTTTGAGGCAGAGTCTCCCTTTGTAGTTCAGGCTGGCTTCAAACTGACAGCAATCCTCCTGCCTCAGTCTCCTGAGTGCTGGGATTACAGGCATGCACCACCACACCTGACTCTGTTCAGTTTTCTAATTCATTACAGTGTTCTTCAGATGGTGCAATTTACTAAAACTCAAACTCATCTGAATTTTTTATAAATATTCTCCAAAAAAAATTGTTATGATAATATGGAACCCAGTAGAATGATGTTTCCTTTAATTTCCGTAGTGAAGGGCTGTGGTGGAGCACACCTGTAAACCCAGTACCCAGGAGGCTGAGGCAGGAGAATCAGGAATAGTCCCTGTTGCTTTATTCTGTAATCTCATTAATGACAGAATCACCATATAATAGTAACTAGTTAAATCTGATTTGTTTTCCACATCAGTCACACAGTCCATGAAGGCTGGCTCATGTGACAGTGTCTGTTCACATCACAACTTCCCTAATGATAGTCCACATTGCTTTGTGTGCCCCATCCAGGATATTGATGGTAACTATGAGTGCTTCCTCTAGAAACTCTGGTTTCATTGATTTTAATTCTTCCATGTTAAACACAATTTTATGCTATCTTATGTTTACTCTTATTTCAGCAAAAATTATTTCTAATTTATTATTACCTTAATCTACAACTGAGAAAAGATTTTAGATTTTTCTCTCTTTCCCCTCCTACCTTACCAAATATTAAAAAGAAGTTAAAACCAAATGAAAAGACAATATTTGTAAGTGTAGAATATTTATAAAGTGGTGAATGAATTAATAATTTTGCAGTTGATAATGTCATTCAGTTACAAGTATATCTTTATGGACATATAACTCTATTTATTAACATTTATATACCTAATATCTCAATTGGCTACAAACACATTAATAGACTTGTACGTGATTTTCAACATCCTTATCCAAAAGGTTGCTTCTGTTTCACCATTATATATGGACAATTTGGGGTTATGAAAATTATAAGAGAAAGTATTAAGGTGTTATTGAAATTGTTCAAATTTTTACAAAAAAAATAAATTTTGACATGTAACCATGCAGTAAATATGCACATTTGTAGATTTTTAGCTGTTTAGGTAAAGTACAATTCAAGGATAATATAGTAAGTATGGTATTATAACAAGCTTAAAAATTCTTTATTTTCAGTCAAATGTTTATATATAAGAATCGTAAATAATATTCTTCATTCTTTCTAAAAACGCATATGACTTTAAAATCTGTATTTAATACATCAATTCAGTGTTTTGGTTTTCTTATGTTGATATCAATTCCCTAGTGACAGAAACAGAACTTTACTTGTTTTTGGTCTAAAATGTATTCCGTGTCACTGAGGAGCAATGTGGACTATCAGTGGTACCAACAGAGTCTCTATGGATCATGTTCTCAATTTATCTCAACAACTATGAAATGTGTTGCCATTGTAGAAAAAGGGGGACAGAATGAGTCTGCTGTTAGTTCAGTGTGTTACTATTCTTTCCACTACAGGAGCCAGGTAAAGAGTTGAGTAAAAAGAAATACACAAGTCAAAATATCATAGAGATTCAAATTGATCATTGATCAACTGAAGTGGGAGTTTCAGGAGAAAATTAAGGCATTTTAAAGGAACTATTATTTACACTAGCCCCTGAGGTTTTAAAAAAGTGACATCAAACAAAGAGAAAAAGAAAATCAGTTTGCTAAACTTTTTACGAGTTTTAAGAAATAATACCTAAAAGTAAATAGACAAACACTTTTAGACCGTTAACAAATGCCAGGGGAACATTTACAGTTTAAGTGATTAGTACAACTGAATTTCTCTTTATGCTGAATAAACAAATCTATTATGAGCAATGAAGATAAGAGTTTATAATTTCACTAGGGAGAAAGGGTCAATCAAAACTTAATTAGATCTATTTAAAAGAAAAGATAAACAATGAACTAAAAAGGCACTAGTAATTAAGAAGACATTTAAGGATTAATGCAATATACTCTAATATTGTATGTCTCAGGGTAACCAAGTCAGACCCAATTTAGACTTTAAAGACTGCAATTAGCAAAAATTTCTACTAATAAGCAAAATCTTTTGAAATCTATATTTTTGGAGAGGAAATGTGAAGTCTTGCTGAAGACCATTCAGGAAATAAATTATTGGGTCCAGATGGTTATTCAGTAGTTTTGCATAAGGAAAAAAATGACACTAGGGTACATTTCCTTTTATCAGTTGTGTTTATGATTGGTTTTTATTATAAGAGCTTCTGCTCTTCATGAGTGAGAACTGAGAGCTTATTATCATGGAGAAGATATATGGTAATCATTTTAGCTTTGAGAAAGGCTATCTGTATTTGAGTTTGAGGGAAAACTATGATTCTAATTCTTATTTTGAACTTAAAAAATGGACACTGTTCTGTAGATTTTCATGACTTTGGTTCCATAAGTGTTGTTCCAATAATATATGTGGGCCCTAAATTCTTATTCAGAAATACACACAAGTGTCCTATTGCCAAAAATTTGTTTCATAAAATGGGACCCTCACTCCTAACGTTACTTGTGGCGTGGCTACCCACTCGAAAAAATGTATATTACTGCTTTCTTCATTGACCCTACGGCCTCTGAATAACTATTTCTGGCCAGCAAGGTGGAAATCTGCTTTGCAATAAGCAGCAGAACAGATTCAGGGGCACTCTAATTCTTGAAGACAAGCTCTGTATGCATTTTTCAATCACTCCACACTGGCTGACGGTCTAGCTTTCCCATGAGTTGGACTTCCTGGTCACCATCTGACCACCTCTGGATTATTAAATGAATTCACTGAACTATTATATGAATTCACTCTTAAGGATAGAGCTAGTGTCTAATAGAGAATAATACATATAATTAAAATAATATTCCCATACTTTCTTTAAGTGCTGTATAATTTATGAAATGCATGCACATAACCAGGTTTTGCAGCAGGAGCTGAACTGCAGGCCAGCAAGCCAAACTTCCTCTGTAATTACAGCTGCTGCCATCACTGGAGATGGGACTTGAGCTCCACCTCCTGTTAGTTCATCAGTGGCAGTAGATTCTCAAAGGAGCATGAATCTACTGTGAACTGCACCTATGAGGGACCTAGCTTGCATATTCCTTTGAGTCATCCCAATACCATTCCCACTTCTTTATTTGAGGAAAAATTGTCTTCCATAAATCCAGTCCCTGATGCCAAACATGTTAAGGATGTCTATACTAACGTAGGGAGTTCAGGGTAAGCAGTGAGTGACAGAGATGCTTTCTGCTGGCTGTGGTCGTGGTAATCATACAGCCATCAGTACTTCCTAACAGCTAATCGGAAAACAAGGTTGAGAGGGCCTGATTATGAACCCGAGGATCTTAGAAGTTGGGGAGAAATAATAGAATTTGAACAGGACTTGAAAATTTGGGGGGCTTTGATAGAGGTGGAAATAGCTGAAGGAATCACTAAGTGCAAGAAAAAGAATGAGCATGAGAAGACGCTGTGGAAGCTGGGGGAGTTGAATTTGGCTTATCATCAGTTGGCAAGAAACCACATAGGAGAAAAAGTAGTAAAGAATAGTATAGAGGAATCAGATTGTGAAGTAATTTTAAACATTGGGGGTAAGAATTTGGGATTCTTTTTAGTTGCATTCTTTGGGTAAACAAGAGATATGTTTAAAGAGAAGTGATGGGTTAAGTCCATTTCTTTATTTTGTCAAAACAGTGGTTTGGCCTATGCTCTGGTCTTTTGTTAGTGATTCATATGCATCAAGTGTTTCCATAGGAAGTCAGATGAATTATTAAGGGTCACAAAGGTGAAAGAGGAAAGTTTTCAAAGTCCTAAAATTCTACTTATAGATTATTATAATATCATCAACTTAGCTTTACAATAATCATGTATGAGATTACACTGAAGTTGCATGCAAACCCAGATGCAGGACTGAGGGACAACTCCCACACCATAGCTGAAAAAAATAAAGGCCTTAGTTAAAGGAGTAAAGCAAAAAGTAAGACAGAATAAATCTTACCACATGAAAGGCCAGGGATTTAGCTCAGTGGTTTTGCCACCTGCTGTGCAAGCGCAAGGACCCGAGTTTGATCCCTGGTACCAAAATCTTACCAGGTCAATGGCTTAAAATACAGACACTATTATTATTCATAGTAATTATTACATTTTCAGGTTTTGTCATTTTTTTATAGAATTGGGCAACGTTTAACTAAATGTAAAAATAAAGTCTCATGAGCTCTCACCAGAGAGAGAAAACTTCTGAGAGTTCAATATTCTCACTAGTATATAAATGTGATAATTATTCAAGTTTCACAAATGAGATCATAATACTTCCTATTTGCTATTGAAACTATTTTTTTCCATTCAACAGTATGTGGTAGCCATCTTCATATGTCAGTAAGTAGATATCTTTTTTCCTTAAAGACTGCAGAATGTCATTTATAAATGTCCTGTGCTTTAATTAACCAATTCCTTGGCAATGAATATTTGATTACTTTCTGCTTTTTCATGTAGAAAAATCTATTCTCATATTTTTTAGTATAAATGCCTACATGGAAGTTTGAGGACCCAAGGGAATATACCTTTGCCATGTAGATAAATATTAACTCTGCTCCAGAAAACTTACACCAACATATTGAGAACAGGTTATTTTTTCACTTTTTTATTTATTAAGTGTATTGGTACATTTTAAGTATACAATATGATGACATTCATCATTGGGAATTTGTACCTTTACATGATATATCTTGGTTTTTATTTTTTCCCATTCTTCTGACCTCCCTTCACCACCTCGGCCCCTCCCTATTTACAAAAACTTTATTTCCATTTTTTCCATTTCTCATCACTTTTTCTTTCCCTTCTTTCCTTTCCCCTCCCTGTTCCCCTTTTGACCTTTTCTTTGGATTTCACATTTATACATTTTGATCCTCATTTACACTTCCACACCAGAGAAACTATTGGGTACTTACACATGTGTGTCCTATTTATTTCACTTAAGAGTAGGACATGTTACTTATATAGCCGATGCATAATTATTCAGACTTGAGATGATAAATTACTTTGGTTCTTTAGTAATCTGTCGCCTTTTTCTTTCTGGGCTTCATATCCATTCTTTGGTAAAATAATAAATATTAGAAATAGCATATGTCACTTCAATGACTTCTCAGTAATCTGCTGCCCGGGATATTGCTAAATTTCTTAGGTTTATCTCAGTACAGTGAAAGAAATATCAATCTCCTTTTGAAGACTTTCCTTTTACATTGATGTTATTAATGTGAGCATGAGAAAGGAGGGTAGAAATGCACTCAAATGAAAGTATTCTGAGTGAAAAGTGGAGATGTACTTGGAAAAGAATTGCCCTTGATGTTCCAGACTTTGGTCTGAGTTCCTTTCACACCATTCTAGGGGAGATCTGAGGATACTTAATTATTATAATATGATAAATATTACACCTCACCTAAAGTCAGGTCCCTCCCAGACATAAAAAAATCCAGAAAATTAGATCATAAGAATTCAATGAATGTTAGTTTTTTCTTCTATGTTCTAGCACAGAAAACATTTTATATTTACTTTGATATTAAATGAAGAAAAATCTATTTTGTCCTCAACAAAGTTCTCTACCAAAGCAATCTTCTTTCAATAACTATGTTTAAGTATATACAACTCAAACAACAGACAATAGAAGTATTAATAAACATTGTATGTTTATGCCTCATTTCTAATTCTGTCAAGCATATATGCTTTTTAAATAACCCATTCTAGGACCTTATTCAAGAACTTTTCTTCTAAAAGCTTTTTAGATAGAACACTATTTTTTTTATAGCTGGTACTTCCTGATTATTTCTACTTCTCTTCCTGTCCCCACCCCCCACACATAGAAACAGTCACACACACCTTCTTTTCTCTGTGTTATTCTGCTAAAAAAAAAAAATGTATATATACACACACACACACACACACACACACACACACACATACATATATTCATGGAAAGAAGATTGACATTGTTTCATTACCTGTTCTCGTATAAAAATATAAAGGTTGATGATCATGTGTAAAATATTAACAGCAATAACTTCAATTTCAACATACAATGTTTCTTGCTAAGAACTGATTGGTTGTAGAAATTTTTGTGCTTACGTAGCTCTCATATGCTGCGGTTTCTGGAAGTTAAAGGTCATTTGTTTAGAAGAGATTTCTCAAATAGGTTTCTCATTAATATACAACAAAGGTAGAAAGTACTTGTTCACTGATTTTTAGTCATTGTATGATATGGACTGCAAGCCTCCTTCAAAGGAGTCTCTGCTTGACTAATAATACATTAGCAGTAATCCTGTGATCTGCCCATGCATTGAGGACACAATTTATTCTTCTACTGATCAGTTCTTTTCCTAGTAAAACGAATTGTCTAAGTTTTGATGAAACTGTCTAACAAAAGGCCTTTGTGGATAAAATTGACAGACCTTAAAAGGCTCAGTTTAGTTTGAATACTTAAATTAGAAACTCTTGTATTAGGATTAAAATGGAAAAAGAGCTGATCTAATTGCATGTCCAAGCAGATATGTCAAATCCTGTTTCTTATAGCCATTGAATTCTAGCGCAGTTCATAAATGTAGTTAATATATGATAAAAGGAATGATTCTTAACCAAGGCAGAAGCAATATTTGGGGTAGGTCTTCCTCACCCTGTTTTTTAAAAACATATTTTTATCTTTCAGTTTTCTCCAAGGATTATACTTAGTAGCAATTAAGCTTATAAATGGTTGTCACTAACAATAGTCCAGGCTTCTCTTTAAATCACTGTGTAGCCTAGGCTAGCTTCAAGCTTGTGGTGATGCTCCTGCCTCAGCCTCCAGGATTGCTGGCAGTACAGATGTGTGACATCACACCTGGCCCTACCAATAATATTACTGAATTTACAGATGCTTAAGACTGACACCTGCTTTTTAAAAATTTAACTGTAATTTTAAACACAGGCAATACAAGGAATCTTACAAATAAGTCTCAGCTTTTCTTCATTTTAGCAGTATAGCTTGCTTTTTCTTACTCATATATGCTTGTATTATATGATAAATGATATATTTAAAGTATGTAGGTTGGGCTGGTGATTTAGGTTAGTGGTCCCCCACCTGCCTTGCAAGTGCAAGGTCCTGAGTTCAATCTCTGGTACCACAAAAAAAAAAGAGTAAAATATGTCGGTAAATATACTATATAATAGTGTATTTAAAATATAATTTATATATTACTTAGTATAATCTAAAGTAGCTTCAGTAAAAGGTCTCTTTTACTACAATATATGAGATGGGTCTGATATTTAACTAGCTTAAAAGCTCCTTGCACCCAGCTTTCACACTTGTGAAACTTTGCTTTTTGAAACAAAAATTATGAATACAATCAGCTGTTATAAGTTTAACATGAGAAATTAGAAGAAAATGGCTCATATATTTATATATACATACACGTTGTATCTCCTTTAGACACAGCTGTGGGAAACAGTCAGTATGTAACTTTTTCCAATAATAAAGATTAATTGAGGTATTTATGTATTGTGACCACTTGAAATGAAAGGTGAAGAGTGAAAAATTTCAATTATAATGAGGTTTTGACTTGATCAAAGAGGTTGATGTTGACATCATTTAATATGGAAGAAAATGGAGCATGAATTTGGTAGGGTTATAATTACAATTTCAGAGGGAGCTGAATTTCTATCTTATTAGGACCATAGTCACTTTACAGATACTTTACATTTATTGACATATTTCTTTAGTATATATTATTATGAAGTTTATTGATATATCTAATAATTTCATAATATATAGATGGCATTTTATGTTTAGATATTATTTAATAGTCTTTTTAAAAGTTTTTCCTTTCTATGACATTTCTATATGACATTTCTATGTGATGTTTCTGTGACATTGCTGAATACTGCAGAGATGGAAAGAGACAGGTAGACTAATGACATCAACACACTTCAATATTTAATCTCAATTCTGAGCTTCTGGTTAATATGAAATTGCTGGTTGAAATCTCTATGCATATAAACACACAGGTGAGCTTATAGTTTTTAATAGATGAAAATTTTATATATACTCAAATAAGAGAGTAGTCACAATATATGCATTTTCATACAATTTAATATTTACACAAATTCATAAATAAAAGAAAATATAAGTCCAATTGATATCTCCACTAAATTGGATGAGATTTGTGAATCTTTTTGGTAAGAACCTCAGTAGAAACAAATGCATTTACAAAAAGTCTTTCTTCTCATGTTCCATTGTCTTAAAAGGGACAGAAAAAGTACAAAATAAATTATGAAACAAAGTAAAATAAGATGAATAGCATGTAAAAGACACCAAGAACCAAGGGCTTTAGCCCTTAAACCAGTTCCACTCAAGAATTAACTCACATAATTCTAAAAAGAAAAAGGACAAACCTTCAGTAAACATGTGATCTACTCATTTTTTAAAAAACATTTTCCTTGCCTTTTAGGAGTTTGCCTTTGTACTGAACATTTATCCCCAGATAAAGAAGCTATTGAACAGGTGATTGAAAATGTTTTCCAAACTTTTCATGATGACAACGTTCAGATGTATTATTAAGAGAGGAAGAAAACACTTGTTTCATATAGTAATAAAATAATAAAATTCATAAAATAATAAAAAATACCATAGCAAAACTGAACTCATATTCATGTTGATGGTCTTCTCTATGTATTATTGCTTATTTATATTGCAGAATGTTTTCTTTTAAGGAGAAGCCTATTGATAATATAGTGGTTATATAATACAAATAAAGTAATCTTAATCACATTCCTTCAAGAAATGCATTTATCATTTTCCAAGTTAACTACCCAAGGTATATATTGGAACAATTTTCTCTTTCTGTTACACATGGAGTCAAATCCTACTCTCATAATAATTGGATTACAGGTTTTTTGGGACCCTCTGGAATAAGAGGTTAAGGAATGACATACATAAGTACTGAAACTGAGACTGTGCCTTCCCATTATCTCAAGATATTAATAACTAAATGAGATATTAATAATGCTATAGTACTTTACTCTCAACTGAAAGAAATGTTGTCTTGTCATCTTGTACAATAGGAATATGCGACTCCTTCTGTGAAATTGGGTGTTGATGCACAGTCTGTCCTCTATTTCCATTGGTTCTACTTTTCCAGATTCAACCAATCACAAGATCAAAAATATTCAGAAATAAAAATTTTCTGAACTTAACATATGGAGATTGTTCTTATTTCCTAAAAATATAGTACCACAATTCTACATAGTGTTCATGTTGTATTGTGTGCTATTATACATAATTGAGACATGACTTAAAGGGTGTGGTTAGTTTATATGCAAATACTATGGCCTTTATGCATTTTTTTAAGAAGATTGAACATCCTGAAAACAATTCCCTGCAGATACCTAGGTACAAGTCTTATCTTGAATTGCAAGAATTATCATCATATGGGTGTTCTGTGTGTGAACATAGAATTTGCTAATTACAGTTGCAAACTATAAAATATGCGACAAACTTGCAAATTCAGATAATAAATTAACCAGCAACCAAAGAAAAACTGGCCTCAGAGTAGCTTAGCTGATAACTTAGTGTTTCATATCTGGGATAAATACATACAAGACAAAATGCTCATATCATTAGACGTTAAAGAAATGCAAATCAAAAATACAATGAAATACAACTTTATCCTAGTTAGCCTGTCTCCCTTGAGAGGGAGAGATGTGAGGAAGGAAAGAAAAGGGGAAAAATGAGAGAAGAAAGGTAAAAGCAAATGCTGGTGAGGATGTGGAGAGAAATATCTATGTACTGTTCGTGGGAATATAAAGTTCTTCTAAAAACTAAAAATTGAGCTAATATGTGATCCAGCTGTCTCATTCAATAAAATCATACAAAAGAGACCCTCTGGCTTACTGTATTCTGGCACTGTCCCTACTATAGGTGAAACATGGAATCAACTGAGATACCCATCAATGGATAAATAAATTTAAAAAGAAATGGATACAATTTATCAATTTTTAAAATATAAAGCCAGTGTCATTTTTGTCAAAGCAGTGATTATTAAAATATTCCATATTGTTTACAGGCCATTATTTTATGTGATTATTTAAGTAAAATAGTCTTAATTAAAAAATGGTGTGTAGGGAAGTGAGGAAGGGGCAGATCCACATTGATTCTTTATAAAACATAGGAGTAGTCTCCCACTGAAAATATACAGCATAACGTTTATCCTTAAGTTAGGGCCCAAATCCCATCTGGCTCTTTGAAAATCTAATGACAACTACATAGTTTAAAGTTTTGATAGTTCATGTCCTACTTCTCTGTAATGTTGCTGATTTCTAACTCTTGGGTCAGCCTGCCTTGTATCAGGTTGAAACTCTTATGACATAAGCAACCTTGGATTTCGATATTCTTGCATATAATATAGGTAATAATATAATAATAATAACAAAATCCATCAGTTGTTTTAGTATTTAATTGAGATAATGCTGGTAAAGCATTGTAATTAACAGAGTAAGCTTTCATTAAAGATGTCTTAGTAGTGGAAGCACTTAAGAGTATCAGTAGTAACCAGGAGAGAGAAAATCTTTAATCTGAAAGAATGACTCTTGAATCATAGCATTCAGTCAGAGAGAGAAGTGACAAGAATATTCAGACATAAGACTATTTTCTGCTAATTGTGAAAAATAATGACATTTCATGTGTGAGTTTCTTGAGATCATTGGGGCTGCTTCTCCAGCACGGACACTACTTTGAAAATTATCAAAGCCTAACCATGTATCCTTCATTGTACTGGTTGCGGGAAAAATAGTAAAGAAGAAACCTTTTTACTTAGATAACATCTAGTCAAATTTTACAGAAAGTGAAAAGCCAATTTCAATACATTGTAATAATTAAATCTAAAATCCTTTTAAGTCTGAAAATAGACCAAGCCAGTTTGAGAGATAGATTGGTGGGATAGTAAGGGTTTTTGTTTTTGTTTTTTTGTCATAAACAACTGAATATGTTTCTGTCCTTTAAAAGCTATTGGAAGCCTGGCATAATAGGGAATACCTGCAATCTCAACACCCTGGGAGGCTGAGGAGGATCACAGGTTGAAGCCCAGCTGTGGCAATACTCAATACTGCAATAAATAAATGAATAATAAATAAAAGTTACTGGATAATGATTGACTTTAAAAACAGTGTTATTTCTAAGTAAGATAAAATAGACTCTGGTTTTGATCATATCAATAATGACAACCTTCAAGTTCAATTCTCCTTTTAAATGATTCTGAATCAACTCTCATTCAAAGGAAAAGCATGTGCACCTGTAATGCAAAGGAAAATCATTGTACTCTTGCAAAGTGGATTCTTTGATGGCATCTGGAAGCAAATATTTTGGCAAGATTCAAAATGAAATTAAGCATAAAAGGCAAATGGGTTCCACTTGCCTGGATTAAATATGTGAGGGCAGTCAGATCACATCCTCTATGTAGAGCAAGGGGAAATGTCCCCCATATTATACTGCACTGCTCAATTGAGTGCTCTATGGAGGGTTTGTGGATTTGCCTTTGTACAGAACATATCACATAAACCACTATCAAAAAATTCTGATGGTCCGTTGGTTTGCTCCAGTATGGCAAACATGTAGGCCTAGGTCAATGCATGCACTGTATTTCTTCCACTTGATATATTTAGAAGAATAAAATGTGCCAATAAAATACCAAGGATTAATGCATCAGTGTCATGTAAACGTGGTTAATGTTTTTCTAGAAGAAAAATGTGAAACCATAGATTTTCTCAACTTTTGCAGTAAAAATAATATTTTTTTCATTTCATTATTCTTCCATTTCATATGACATAGCTGTAGGAGTAAATTTTACATTGATTCATCGATTCATTTCTACATTCTGTCAAAATGTTTCTGGTTCTGCGTGTATTTGGGATCCAACATAACTATTCAACACAGTTGCCATTTATTGGTTGTATATTAGGAATCAGACATGGTTTCATGCTCCTCAGTGCTTTGTCATTTAGTTTTTCAATATATATTGAGAGCAGATTTTAATTTTATTTTGAATATAAGTTTTAGGTCCAGACCCAAGTAGAGAGGCAAGTACAGAGTTCCTGGGAAGTACAGCATCCGTCATACAATGCTCATGGGCTCCCCCGCCACAGGAGGGCAGCACAATTGATGTATCTACATTGATATGAAATTTTCCCCAGAAGCCATAGTAGATACCAGAACTTACTGACTCTTGTTGTACATTCTGTGCACTTGAGAAACTTTTGATAACATTCGCCTGATGTTACAGAATCATGCACAGTGGTTTCACTGCCCTAAAGAGAATCAGGCTATTTATCTCTCTCCCTTACCCACAGACAATGGCTGATGTTTAAAAACTGCCTTCACAGTGTTGCCTTCTCCAGAATTGTATGTAGTTGGAATCATGTAGTATTTAATCTTTTCAAATTAGTTTCTGTCACTTGGTCATCTGTGGTTGTTTCCTCCTCATCTTTCGTGGTGTGAGGGTTCATTTCCTTTAGCATTAACTGGCCCTGCATTGTATGGATATACCACGGTTTATTCATCTACTGAAGAAAATCTTGGCTGCATCCATGTTTTGGTAATTAATGATAAAGGCCTTATAAACATTATGGTACAGGTTCTTATGTGGACACATACGTTTGACATATTGGGATAAATACAAGGAGTGTGACTGTTGGATTTTATAGTAAGCCTAGGTTTAGTTTCGTATGAAACTTCCACCCTGTTTTCCAAAGCAGCTTCACTGGTCTTCTAACAGTCAACAATGAATGAAAATTTCTGTTGTTTAACGTCCCTGGCACCATTTGGTTCTGTCTGTGCTTTGTATTATTAATATTCAAACATGTTTGTAGTTGTACTTCATTTTAATGTTCAATTTCTTAGTAGTATAGGATGTGGAGCACCTTATCATGTTTGTTTTTCATATTTTTCATTTCAGAAGTCAGTATATTTTTTGGTAAAATGCATGTATAGTCTGCAGTCCATTTTTTTTTAAATGGGTTGTTTTTTATTGGGAATCTTAAGACTCTTTTTTTGTATAATGGTATTTTATCAGGTACAAGTATGTCTTTTGCATCTATTTACCCAGTTTATGCCTTGTTCTATTCTTTTAGTCAACGGTATTTATAATAATGCTATAAAATAAGTTTTAGGATCATCATTAAAATATTAAAAAAAGAAAATAATTTTAGGCTCTTTAGGGTCAAGAGAAGCCTAAAACAAACTTTTCAGATAACAAGAAGGTATATGCAAGCTTCAACTTTAAAAAGTTAGCTATTTATCTAAAGTGCTGTCCTTAAGTACAGCATTTGCATATCCTCTTTTAAAAGATAGTGGACCCATGACTTACAATCTCAATTCCTTCCTGAGGGCTGGTTGTAACTCAAGTTGGTTGTAAGTCAATACAGCTGAGATCTGTATGTTTACAGGTACATGCTATACATAACAAGAGGCAGATGAATCTTCCATTAACCTAATTATCCCAAGTTGTCCATATGTCAGGCCGGTCATAACTTGAGGGTCCATTGTACAATCATATGACATCATTTGAGTAATTTTTGCAATCAGATCTATGACCAAATGGGCCAGGGATTTAGCTCAGTGGTTTCGCCGCCTGCTGCACAAGCAAAAGGACCCAAGTTCGATCCCCAGTGCAAAAAAAAAAAAAATCTATGACCAAGTTTTCTTAGTCTTGATGATAAAGATACCTTCAATATCTACTTACAAAAAACAACATATGGATTATACACTTAATGAGTCTAATGTAAACATGTGTTTGCTACATATTAATGTGCAGGCAGATAGCAACTGAAAATGCTTTGCCTTTGATATTTTATTTGTTTCTAGCTGTTTTAATAATCATATTATTTTAACTTTCTAGGACTACAAAACTAATCAAACTTGGAAAAGGGGAACTTTCCTATGAATAATTCTCATTATCTTTATTAAAAGAGTTTTCTACATATTATTTGTAATGGTTAGGTACTATTTTTATGTATTTCTGTGTTTTTAAGAGTGTTTATAACAGGTGAGTGATAGTGTTATGGTGTTTCTATAAATGCTTATGTTTGTGTTATTCTTAATTTATGTGTATATTTGCTAGCATATACTTAGGCATCTGTGTATAAATATAATTTACACATTGTTTAAATTGAAATCATTACTTAAGCATTAAATTTCCTTGGTAATAAATAGTGCTACACAAATTCCCAACCTCATGAAATTAGACATGCCACATCTTGGTATTTCTATAAAGTCTTACTGAAGAAGATTATGGGACAATAGGGCTATTAAAATTTTTTTTAGTGCTATTACCTGCCTAGTTACATGATGCTCCAAAGAAGCATTATAATGTCGCCTGGGGTTGGATGAAAGTGCACCCCTTTGTAAGAATAAATTATCAGAACTAAGTCCATTATTTTCAGCTGAAGTCTTTGATCTAAGACAGTGGCCTTGTGAAATTTCAGTTTTGTAACCCCAACCTTCCTTTCATCAGGTCCTAAGTGAGGTCTGTAATATCTTAGCTAGATCAAAGCCAAAATAAAAAGTTCACATATAATAAAAATTACCAAAACAGAATTTAAATAAGCCCTCTGTTGAAAGTAATAATTTCAAGACTTTGAAAAAGGAGCAAAAAGAGACATCTAATTTGTCCTTATCACTTCAGATACCATGCGTGCTTAATTAATAGTCCATCAAAACCAAATCCCTTTAGGGGAAAGAGGCCCAGAGTGTATCAAAGAGTAAAATGTTGATAATGTAGAAAACGAATTTTTATCATTGGCCTGGTTTCTATAAGCAAATCATTTCAGTATTTTATGTGGATACTGTTTTCTGGCATGAAGTTATAGCACCTGAGTAATCACTTGTCATGTTGTTCAATGCAAAACCCTAAAATAGGTAAGAGATCTAATAAAAGTCTATTTATGATAGACTGTTGACTGATTTTAGTTGTGTTAATTAATGTTTCTTTACTAGTTAGGGTGCAATATGTTCTTTTGTGTTTTGAATCTTTAATTAAAGAAATTATACATTTACTAATTTCAAATCATTTCTTTATTTTGAGGAATAAAATGGGAAAGGGAAAAATTTTAAGCTAAAACAGAAGCTTTAATCAAATCCGTATGGAATATTTCCCTTAGAGCAGAAATGCCGGCCAGGAAAGCAACCAAGCAACACAAACTGAGCACCTAAGTGACAGTTTCTCTTCTAGTTAGAGCAAGTGTAAATAAAAGACCCTTGAAAATGAGAGTAGTCATACCATACTATGATGTTAAGAACTCTAACACCTCCCCCAAATACAAGTTTCTAAATTTCATGATATTGGAGACATACAGGTTCATTTCACAGCAAGAGATAAGACTATAGAATTTATGTAAATTATGTAAATCACATAAATTTCAGTTCAGAACACTTGTCTCAGATGATTGGTGGGGTGGAGTGGTGGTGGTGGGCAGGGCCGAAGAACCCCAGTGTTAAAAGCAACAGGAGAACAACGGGGCTCCGCAGCCAGGGCATTGGCATGGGGAGGAGACACTGGTACTAAGGAAGACTGGCTTTGAGAGCATTCGTGCGAATATCCTCACTTATATCGTTATTCAGACATTCAGAAAATTTGATATTTATACATGCTACTTAATAATGTATAAACGTGATATTCATTATATCTTATTTACTTATAGTATATAATTCCCATTAATGCATTACAATAAATCACTGAAAATTATATATTAATTATATGATTATATCATTAAGTATATCATTAATGATTCCACTTTGAAAAATATAACATGCTAAAGAATCATATTATTATATTTAATAATACAAATCCTTTATCATTATGCCTGATGTACAACTGGGGCTGAAAATGTTTTAGAGATTGTAAATTGTACTTTTGTAAGCATCCAGCAAACACATGGCAGAGCCAAGACTGTGTCCAATCTTTATGATTTTAGTCCCAGAGATTGGAGTTTGGAAATAGCTCCTAAAAGTTTCAGTTTTCAACATATTTTTTTCAACAAAGGAGTCAGTTTTTCAACATATTTTAAGCCATCTAACAATATGTTAAAGATACACATTTAGTAATCCAGTACAGTGTGTTTCTGTATGTGCCATAACAAATTTTGGAATGAGTATTTTGCTTCATTCTCTACCTGGTAAATTACTGTATGCCCTTCAAAACCAAGCTTAAATTAGGCAAAAATAAATAAATAAATAAAAGCCCATCTTTATCCATGAAATAAAGCACTGTAACAACCATGGTTAACACATAAATATCATTCATTTGGAGCTACTTTTTCTATTATTAAAATATACACAGGAAAAGAGAGAAAATAAACTGTAGAACCCTCACAAAATTTTTTGATTCTTTTTTTTATTCCAAACTTTTCTACATCAAATGATTTCTCTTTGGGAGTGTTTCTGAAAACTAATTGTGATTAATTTTCTGTTTCTTTATATCCCTTTGATAAATATTTTTATTTTAAAGTTATCAAACATATATCTTGGAAATTTTGATTTTTAAATTTCCATTAACATAACACTAACCTTTTTATCTGTGAGTCTTTTTCAGCATAGATTATTACTTCTGGATTAGAAAATTTAGATAAAATATAATAGCTATACTCTATATTGTAGTGAAAATCTTCTGTAAAAGTAACACAAAAATCTAAAAGATAAATTCACAAGAAGTGATGTAGCTGATGTTCAAATAAGATGAATGAGCCCTCCCTAAAAATATTAATGAAATTCAAAGTTTTAGTAAAATGAAACCCTTAGTGTTAAGATTACAATATAAACAAACCAGCAAAAATAACAATAATAAAGCAATCTGTAGATAGAATTTTCCTCCTCAGGGACCTGATTTGTGTTTCTTCTTTAAATGATTTTGATAATATGCTCATTGGATTTTCAGGAGGTGTATATCAAATTACACTTGCATTTATAATTCATGTATTATTTAAATTAATATTAATGAATCTAATATGTTCAAGGCTGAAGATTCCTGATGCACAAGATAGAAATGTTCCTTCCATATACCAGCGAAGAAGGATAAAGCACGTGAAGCAACAAACACACTTGCCAGTTGGAAAGTATAATGTGATAGAGGAGCACAGACTATGGAAAAGGCTAGCCTCCCGGATGAAACAGAACTGTGAGAATGATATGGACATGGAAAGAAAAACAGACACTTGTTTCCAGTTAGAAGAAACATAAAAACCTGAGTAAACCAGGACAGTGGAAGAAGACAGTGTCATTGGAATGGAAGGAGAAGTAAGAAAGGGACCGGCAAGAAAAAGGGGTCTTGCAATCCACCGTATGGATTTTGGATTTCAATGTTCATTCGGTGGATAAACGCTAAATATTATTTTTAACAAAAGAACAAATTGATCCAGATGGCATTTTAGGTAGAATAGTCTTATTTATGTAAAAATGGGTGGGAAGAAAGAAAGAAAACTCTTAGAAAATGAAGAGTCTGTTTTATCTGAAGAGCAGTCAGCTTTTGGTCTACAGGACTTCTGGACTAAGTGGCCCTGGGCACAGATGGACATGGCTTCCAGGAAGATGCAGCAGGAGAGTGATGGCTCCTTCTCAGGCAGAGTCCTCAGACTTCTGGCAATTTCACGGGACTGAAATACTTGCTCCCCTAAACAAATGTGGTGTCTTTTTGTAGTTCTATTTTTCCCAGTTTTTTTTTTTTTAATGTTGACTATATTCTTCAGATAAAGCAACTCTAAGATCTTCTAGGCTGGTGTTCATCTGTAGAAAGTGCCAGAAAAGCCAGGTCAAACCACTACAGAGGACTCTCTTAAAGATAATAATATAAATAAGTAAATAATAAATAAACAAAGCTGGTATAGTTACTATTTTTAAAAAAGAAAAGAAAATTAATAAGCTAACATTAAGAAAATATGTAATAAAACATAAGCGGTGAAAGTTGACAGGAAGAAACCAAGAGTTTGTGAGTAAAGCAAAATTTTAATTGATAGTAATTAAATGTTAAAATATACATGAGAAATACCAGAAAAGCTTTTAACCAATTACTCCTACCCCCAGAAAATGCAGATGATGTTTATATTGTAGAAAGTATGATACCAAGTTTCTTTCAGGGAGCATGGAAAGGACCAATCCCAGAATATACGTTCAGGAAGGCTAACACAAGGAGGACTTCACATGAGTAACTCTTTTCTCATACTCTCGATCTCTCTGGAATTCCTGCTGTTTTGCTAATATTATGGCTGAAAAATTGTGTGCCATATTAATATTCATGTCTTTGAGGTTTTGGTTGAATATATTGTACATTATTTAAGTACTTTGAATGGCAAATAATGAATATTTATGGTAAAGCCGATGTGTTTTTTTTCTTGAAAGAAGCACAGTGCAATACAGTGGTATCCTACATGGAGTAGCATCGTGTTAAAAAGTTTTTCAATATAACTTAGACTGTTTCAGGACTAGGTAGTGATGTGGATTATACAACTAATAAAGTAGTAGCATAGGAATTTATTCTTTAGGGCCAAGTGAATCTTCTAATTCATAAAGCACTATGTAAAAAGGTGAAAGAAATGTGTTTTGATTTTCAATCCTCTCTTCTCATATGGCCTTTGTTGGCGGTAACACATTATACTGCCACATTTCTCAGCTTTGCTTATTTTAAATACATTATGTTTACTTGAAAAATTAAAAAATGTGTCAAAGCTGCATAAATTGCACAATATAAGCAAAATATTTTATTGACTTTTTAATCTAAATCCTTCATATCAAATCTAAAATGCTATACTTGGACAGTAGTAGTGAATGGATAATCAGATACATTTGTACATTAACATGTCAAAGAAATATATTATTCCAATCCAAGGTGGAATGACACGGAGCACAAAAATGACTGATTATGAGTATTTCAGATACAGTGATAGTTGATATTAGAACTATTTTAGTTCTCTAAGGTTGGAAAGAGTAGAGTGAATATACATTTTTGCTTTTTTTTTCTTCTTAGACTATAGACTAATTCATCAAATTTTCTCTTTATGGTTTTTGGTTAAAAGTCTCTTCCTTACTCTAAGATTATGCAATTAGTTACCTGAATTTCCATATATTTATGATAGATGAGTACTATTGAACTTAAATGTTTCATAATTACTGCTGCCATTGGATTCTTCTGTAATTTGGCCATTTTACACATTCAGCATACAGATTTTGGACACTGAAATGAAACATGTGACATAAGAAAGGATTTCTGTGCCATCCCTGAGTTCTAGAAGTAGTTTTGGGGAAAGAGTGGGAAAGGTGCAATATTAGAATTTCCAGTATATTCTGCTAATGTATGAAAAGAGTCAGAATGTAAGAAGAGCCTCCTAACAAATGCTTGATATATAGCTACATGGTATAGAGTTACTGTTTAATTATTTACATGTCTGAATAACACTTGTGTCTGGGCTTGTTTACTCTCTCTCAAATTTTCACCTGATTCCCCTGGCCCATGCTTAGAGCTTATCAGGGAAACCTTCGCATGGCTTTTCAGAATGTGGACACTGTAGCATTTTCTTTCTTGCTGGTGCCCTTTCTGCTGCTGGTATTTCCTGTTGTTACCTAAGCTTTGCTTATTTGATTATTATCTCTCTAATACCTGCCTGAGGGATTTAATTTTTTCTATTTCCCATTTGCAGCTTATTTAAGGGTTTGGCTCGTGTGTATAGTTTCATTTTTTGTTGTTGTTCTTTAAAAAATAGGTTTAAAAGCAGAGAAGAGTGTAAAATGCAGTAAAGACCCATACCTTTATATGTCGGTGCTGGTCTACATGGTAAGATATGTAACAATGACCTCATTAATACATTCAAGCCACTTTCTTGCAATTCATTAGTAATTATCAGTGAGTATAGCCAACATGGCCTTGTGACACAAATCCTTAGTGTAGACTTTGCTATTTGCTAAGTACATCATTTACCAACATGAAATGAAGTTTATTCATCTCAGGCAGTAGGGACTATTAAATTTCGGATTGAAATTTCTTCTCTCCAACATGAATGCCTGATGATTTATTTGATCAGCCTTAAGATTGAAACCTTATAAAATCATTATTATCATTTTGATCCTTTTAACTTTAATTAATTTTATTGGTACAATTTAAATATACATAACAACCACATTTATCATTAGGGAATTTGTACCTGTACATGATATATCTTGATTCTTCTTTTTTTCCCATTCCTCTCCCCTCCCTTGAACCCCTCTTCTTATTTACAAAACTTTTTTTTCCATTTTTTCCCTTCTTTTCCATTATTTTCTTTTCCCCTTCCTTCTTTTCCCCTCCGCCTTCCTAGTTTTCCTTTCCTTTTGAATAATTTATTCCTGCTTCATATTATCTATTATACATTTTGGTCCTTACTTACCCTTTCAGTTTCTCACCAGAGAAACAATGTGATATTCACTTGTATGTCAGATTTATTTCACTTAAGAGTATAGCTAAATGGATGCACCTTGAAACTATACTCATTTCTCTCTCTTAACAGAAGAAACAAATATTTTAGAGGGTATAATATTATCATAGTTTCAAAATAGACATTGTTTTGGTAGACATAACCCTGCTTTAGGCTACCCAAGAGATATGATATTAAAAAAGCTCCTGCAATCCCCAGTTTATTGGTTCTTAAAATTTTGGCTTTAGTGATTCTTTCAAAATTATGCTTGTAAAAGAGACCTAAAGATAGACTAAAGTGAAAAATTATTTTTGAGCATATATATTATTAATATATACTATAATAGTTTTATGACAACGTTCTTTAAGAATTAATATAATGACAATCAGGGGAGCAAAATTCAACTATAATTACTTGATATGAGAAGGGGGACAGCAGGAAAAAAAATTGAAGAGGTTAAAAGAGCATGTGTTTTAGAGATTTTTTAAAAAAATCATTCTAAAATAGACATTGTGCTGCAGTGAAGGAAGTGATACGCAGGACATTAAAGCAGGAGCCTGTGAACTTGATTCTCAAAGCCACCTTTCAATTGCAGGATTTTAAAAACTTTTAATCTGATCTCCAATTTTTATGTTTTCTCACAAGGAGGGAGATGGATTTATAATCTAGAGAATGCCAGAGTTGTAGAGAGTAAGAGAGAGTGGCCTATGTAAAGCTGAAATCAATGTGTTACTCTCACAATGAGAGTGAACAAGAAAGGAGTCTATTGCTCAGAAAGCTGCAGCAAGAGAACTTGCGTGTCATGACTTTAGCATTGGATGAAATTGAAAAACCATGTCTCCACTGAGAATTTGTAACAGCATGGCAGATTTTAATTTTGGGGCCAAGATATATAGATGGGAAATGACTTATGATGGTCTCAGATGGGTAGGGCATGTTATGTGTAACTGGCAAAATGAGGCACAAATGTTCTTCAGGAGAAAAATTCAACCTACTTCAGAAAATGCTTGAAGTTCTAAAGTGCTCCTAATAACAAAATCTCAAGGAACACAAAGTAACAAAGGGAATGAGGCACTTTTTGAGTAAACTAGCAGAAAGAACAAATCAGAATCATACACAGTGGAGTACTACTCAGCTGTAAAGATAAATCCATTTGAGTCATTTGTAGGAAAACGGATGCACTTTGAGACCATAATACTAAGTGAAATTAATCAGGCATGGAAGGTTAAATAGCGCATGGTTTCTTTTACATGAGAAACCCAAAGTGCAAATGATTTGAGTGCAAAATAAAACACAGATGATATGAAATAGGAAGATAGACTTTGTGGAAATGGGAAGGGAGATTTGGGATGGGAATAGACAGGTCATAGGAAGAAGAAGGTGAAGTAAAAAGGATCAACATGTGATATGTATCTGTACCTATTGTCTGTGATGAATGTATTTATTATGTGTTGCAACATACACTAATGAAATAGAGAAAAATAATGAGACATAAAACTCTAGATTTCGTAATTAGTCATGAAATAAATGATTCTCATTAATTTGCTTAAAGAAAAGTTTGAAACAAGAATTATAAATGAAACACTACAAAACACCTAACATATCTGATAAAAAATTAATAGAAATAACAGGGAGGAAAGACATAATCAGAGCAGTCAAGAGATGAAAGTTATGAAAAAGCTTGAGAAATGTAGATTAGTAGATAATGATCTAAAAATCTGCGTTTCCATAGGATAGTATTGGAAAAGAAAACAGGTACATTCAAAGAGGAGACAGTTGATACATTTGAAGATGTTGAAGAACACAGTAAGTCTCAGAATAAACAGGTAAACAACCTCTATTTCCAGTCACCTGTCATAGAAAATCAGCCAAAAAATAGACACAGAACTTACCAGCCAGAGAAAACACAATGGTATCTATTCTGTTAAATATTGTTTTAAATTTCCAGCAATGGAAATTTGAAGACAGTGGAATATTTCAAATGTCCCGAGCCAACAAACACACACACACACACACACACTCTCTCTCTCTCTCTCTTTCTCTCCCTCCTACACTTGTCAATCTAGAAGAGTTTCCAATAAAACTTTCCTTCACAAACAGAAGAAAAATAAAGGCATTTACAAACAAAAGTAACACTTGTCATTGATATACTCTTAATAAAAAATTGTAAACATGTAATTTAAACAGAATAAATATCCCAGATGGAAGGTGTAAAATGAAAAGCGTTAAGTAAAGGTAAGTATGTATCTAAACAAAAATAAACATGAAATGAGTTCTTAATCAATACAAAACAAAAGCAAAACAATATCTCATTAATAAAGCAGAAAAAAAAGATAAAAATACTGAGCAAAATTTTTGATAGAAAGGAGTTAGCATTACAATATACCATACTCTAATATCTCTATATTGCTCAAGAGAAAGGAAAAGGTATGAATGTTAAAAGAGGGTTAGCATCGAAGCTTACAGAGAGTGTCATTTCCAAAGAAATAGAAGGGGAAGTGGGGTAAGATAAAAGAAAAAAAATGTCAAAGAAAGGTATTAAAGTGGGAAAAATCCAGGTGTGACTGATTCCAAAGTTTTTTTTTTTCTGTAACACTGCTTGAAGATACCAAAAATTCTAGGATAATTACAGCTTAGACTTTCAGAAAAGAATCCTGAAAAGTTAATAAGAAATTTTTTCTTTACCTGATATTTCATTAAAGCAAATAGAAAAATATGTAGAGAAATCTGGTAATTTCTATGATTAAAAAAATCACATGCCTATGATAGTCTTCCTAACTGAAAACAAAAATCATAGCTTAATATGAACTGTTCTCAGAACTTTGTATCATATTATTCTAGAACAGGTCTTAGAAATAGGTATTACTATCCCCAATTTCCAAGTGAGAAAACTAGCTCATTGAGGTTAATAACTTACTTAACATCCCACAGTGGAAGAGTCAAGATTTAAATCCAGGTTTTATCAAAAGTGCTATTCATTATTCTCATTGCCCAATAGTTGAAATGTCAGAGTATCACTTCTCCCAGCATGGAATTCTTTATTCAGAACAAATAATTTGAAAATAATAATTCTGAGAATAAAGTAATCTAAGCATGGACAGAGACCAAACAAGATTCATCAGTGAGCATACTGATTATCTGATCTTTGTTGCATTTAATCATCTAACAAGAAGCAGCTTTTTGATTCGTTCCTCAGCACTCCCAGCTCTATCCAGCCTCCACCATTTCCTGCACAAGGTTGAGAAATCTATGAAACATAAAATTCAGACTTCCTGCTATATCAAAGAGATGTAGATGTACATTTGTATCAACACTTTGGATTTCCTGAATAAAGTAGAATATTTACATTTATTCAGAAAAAAGTATTTGAGGGTCTAAACTTTTGAAAAATATTCTTGCAATGCATAAATTTTCCTGTTAAAATTAATGACTTTCGGGCTGGAGACTTAGCTCAGTGTTTCCCATGCCTGTCTCATCAGTGCAAGGTCTGCAGTTAAATCCCTGGTACCAAAAAAAAAAAAATGTAATGACTTTAGCGGAATTACTAAGCAGACAGTAAAATTTACACAACGTTAATTGTTGTAGAATATTGAAGTGCATATGAGCCTTAGTGATGGGATTCTTTATCCGACAATGGTCAAAATTAAGGGAAAATTAGTTCCAAAATAAAACATCTATTTTAGAAAACTAGGATTTATTGTGTTTGGAAACTCATGTAGGAGTTTAGGGAATGCGACATTATATTTTATGAAAAAAGCCTATTATCTAAGAACCATCACTCATACAACTCCTGATTTGGCAGTAACTCAGTGATATTATTAAGATAGACAAAAGAAGCAGGGTATTTTCAAGCTTATTAATTTAGAGAAATAGATTTTTCTGCTTTTAGTCTTATCACCATTTTTGGTAATGTGCTTCAAGGGGAGGATGAGTTAATTTTATGAGGATGCAAGGGAGAGACTTGCTGTCCCATCCATCAACAACCAGCCGTCTGGAGCTCTATTTGTTTCCTTCATGAAGACAAACACATCCTTGTATCCAACCTGCTCATTCTCAAATCATCTCCACTACAACAGGTAGCAGTGAAAAAGCTGTTTTCCTAACAGTCCTCGAGTTACAAATCCAATTTGAGTTCAGTGATTGAGACCCATGTCCTCTGTCTGTCTGTCTGTCTGTCTGTCTCTCTCTCTCTCTCTCTCTCTCTCTCTCTCTCTCTCTGTCTCTCTTAATGTAATTCTGCAAAGCCTAGGGCTTTCCATGTAACTGCTTCTGATTAAGTATGTCTGTCTTTTTATATGTTGCACTTCATCATCAAGATCCCATTAAAATCTACATGGCGTGACTTCTCTGAAAAAATCTCCAGACTTTTCTTTTGTCATATAAGATTTTTCAAAAGACATTCTAGATCATGCAGTCCAAGGATCACATGACTCAAAAAATCCCCCAAGGAGTCAGTTAAATTTGAAAATCTTTTAGCTGTACCTATCAACTCAAATTATCCCCCTCTGCCCCCTCCCTCCTGCTCTCCTCCTCTTTCCCTCCCTCTCTCTCCCAGTCTTTTCCCTCTCTCCTCCTCTGTCTCTCCCAGGAATCTACACTTAGATAAGCTTCTCTTTCATTCTTATACACAGCGATTTTGAGAATCAGCATTCCAAAGGTTCGAAGACAGTTCAGTTCTAGAAATAAAATAATGATCTTTGAAGTTTGAGAGACTCAGATTTTGTCTTAAGTTGCAAATTTCATCCCGTCTTTGGACTATACTAGGCGTGTGACCTTGAATACATTACTCAACCTCTGAGCCCCAGTTGCCTTCTACGTAAAATAGGAATAATAATACCTGGTTATGTCTAATAATAATAAGGTTATGTCTAAAATTCAGGAAGCAAATATATTTATAGTGCTTTGAGTTATTTAAACCATGATACCTACTATTTAACTCTGTGTGAGAGTTCTTTAGACCTAACACTTAACTGAATAGCAATATACTTTCTTCTATCTACTTCCATATAGCCTCTCATTTCTAGTTGTGAGTATGCTCAGTTTGTGGCTTTAAAAATGAATCCCTTTCCTATCTTTGCCAGCTTGTCATCTCATTTGAAAAAAAAAACAGTTTTATGAAAACGTAATGGTCTTTTTTGCAAATTTGAGCCTAGCCTGTCACTTAGACAACTAATTACACCATTACATGCTGCAATTACAATTAAAGATTTTCAGCTGATGAAAGGCATGTTCACTGCATTCTCATTACCTGATATTTCCTTGCCAACACTCAAGAGTATCATGATTTTGATGAAATGAAAACAACTCGAGGAGCTATATTTGCTCAGGAACATCAACAGAGCAGTTCAGGGAGCCCACTGCAATTCCCTTCCGCCCCATTGCATTTTTCCACCGAGCTGTTTAAAGCTGTAGCCTTCCTTATTACCTCACAAAGCTTGTTGGCTGCCAAAATCATTAGGAATTTCTGCTGATGCAGCATTGTCAGTGTGAAATATCACACAGATATGTAGAGCTGTTAGGCACGCAGAGCTATTTTGGCGGTAAGCCAGTTGGATTTGGTCTTAAGTTGAGTCAGGCCAGAACAGTCAATTCAAATCACTCAGTGCCTGCAGTGCCTGGCACAAGGTGTGCTTGCCTTAACTGTCTGTTATTTACAACAGCTTCTTAGCAAGAAAAGAATCAGACAGTTGGCCCAGGGCCAAAGAGCACCCCATTCAGGTTCTCTTCTCCCATCTCTTTGACTTATTGCTTGCTCCCTGAGTTCCCCCCTGCACTTCCAAGTCCCATAAACATCATAAGACTAATCACCATTCTGATACTTGATCTGTTCCTAAGCATTCTTCTTGAATATTTGCCTAATGCCTACATGTTCATTCTTCTAAGGAATAAAAACTCTGTATTTCTTAGAGGTTTACTTTCCATGTGAACATATTAAAAAATCTTCCTCATTAGATATTATGATAGATTCTTTTTTTTTTTTTCTCTCAGTACCAGGGATAAAATTCAGGACATTGTGATTGCCAGGCAGACACAGCACCACTGAGCTACATCCCCCGCCCCCTTATGGATTGTATATTTTGACTCTGCTTCAAATGACAGAGAACATGATCTAACTGGTCTTAAGCAAAATGGAGATTTATTGCCCAACTAAATGAACAGTACAGAGGCTTCTGGCATGGCAGGCTACAAGCACAGAAAACTTTCACTGGATCCTTGTTCCCCATCACATTCCCTCAATTCTGCTTCACAGCTTTCAGATAGGCACTGCTCCTACATTCCTAAAACAGCCACACCAGCCCTAGACTGTGACATGGATAAGCTGAGTTTCAAAAACTGCAAGAAAGAGTGCCAGTCACAGTTTGAACATTCCTAGCCCCAAACAAAGAAAGCACATTGCACCTCATTGGCTATGCCTAGATCAGATGTTTGCCCCTGAGCTCATGGGCTGGGCAAGGGGAATGGGGTGTTCTGATTTATTTCCACCACCACCACCTATCTGCTTTTGAATAAAGCTTTGATTTAGGTCTACACATACTACATGGACTGTGTGTTAGAAGGAGGCTCTAAGAATAAATCAGATTTCCGTTACAATGAGAAGTAAAAATGAAGGAAATGCCATTGTCTATATATTCAAACAAAATTTATCTTCTCGAGATTCCTTTCATTAGTCCATAATTGATTCCTCACACTCTACAGAACAAAGCTGCAACCTGCCTTCCCATTTCTGAAGAAACAATGGTGACTTCCCCCTAAGCTATAATAAATTTAGGATGAATAGTTAATGTAACAGAATCACCAAAGTATTAATGTAAACTTAAGCGGAATTAACTAAATCATAGTGCTATATATAGAACAGCGGCTCAAATCCCTGGCAGCCAGCAGAATTACCTTTTGTGGCACTGACATGGAAATATGCCTGTGTGTCAACCATACTAGATCCACCAGCCTAGAACTTTGGAGGTTTTATCAAGGATACATGTATTTTTCAAAATCTTCATACCTTGTAATTCTCCTATACAATTTTATTTGTGAAGCACTGGTATCTATAGAATGGGAGAAGCAGCATATCATTTTCTACCTTGCCAGAAGAAAAGGTAAAGAATTTCCGAAGTATAAAATGTCATATTTTAGAAGGGCAGAGGTACATGCTACAGCCTGCTTGGAGAGAAATGAGCAAGGTGGCAGAGGACAAACCTACCACTTGGGAGATAAAAATAGACCAAAAGGAGAAGGGGAAAAATCAGTATTGCCAAAAGTCGCTTCAGAAAATGTTTGGCATTCATCCTCTCATTCATTCAAGAACCAGTTAATGAAGATAAAATATATAACAGGCCCTGAGCTGGATGCAAGCAGAAAGTGAGAAGAGCAGTCATCAGTCCTCTCTCAGGGAGCCTGCAGCCTAGTGCAGACTGATATAAGGAAAGGTTGGGCTATTTTACTCAAAGACCCGATACCGATGTGGTTTAATCATTATTATTCTCTAGTGAAATTGTTGATGTGCATATTACAAAGGATCTGAGGTTTGCTATAGTTTGAGCCCTACAATTCAGGTATTGGAAACTTAATCTCCAACACATTGCAGGAGTTGGAGCATTGCAGGAACTGTTTAGGATTCAGTGGTGACAAATTTTATGTAAGTATGGCACGTATATTTTTCTTATAAGACAAAAGATGTTAATGTATAAGGTGGGGTTTTTTCCTACACTAAAACCGGTGTTCAGGTTTAATTGGGGTGTTGGGACTTTGCAATAAATAAGTGTGTTTGGGGTTGCAGTTTGGGTACTCATCTCTAAAACATTTACCATCACCATCACCAGTTTAGGTTATGAGTCTTCCAACTTTGTGGGTGGACTAATGCTCTGTGAAAGCATTTAATAGAGGCAGTTTGTCCTTCTCCCTTTCTGCTTCCTGCGGAATGAGGATACTACATTCCTCTGCTCTGACCACCCAGCTTTCAAGGCCATAACTTGGTCTTAGAAATCCCAGCTTTTTAGAAATGTTAGATATAAATTTCTGTTGTTTACAAATTACCCAGCCTGTGGTATTGTGCTACAACAGCACAAGCAGGCCAACATCAGTTTAAATGACTAAATGGCTCAATGACATTATTAATTATTTGTAATCTTTCTGTATCTCTACTTTGATAACTTTGGTGTTAGATCCATGTGAAAGCTGACACATGCCTGTTGCACATTCAGAGAGTGTATCCAAACAAAAAATGTCCAGAGGAGGAAAAAGATGGTCTCTTCTCCTTTTCTCTCCATCGGAGAAATGAGGAGCAGATTCTCCCCTGCCACTCAGTGACTCACTAAGTCACTTCTTACATCTCACTGACCAACTTGAGGGCACGTGCAAGAGTGTGTGTGTGTGTTTTCCAGAGAAAACTTAGTGGAGTTGAAGAAAATGTGTTTATTTTAGTAAGGGGTGGTCAGAAAGCCATTTAAGGCAGATATGTGAAAATGTAAAAAATATGCAAAAGCTGGAAGAAACAAAAAGAAAAACAGAAAAATATTGCACATCTAGGAAAAAGGCTCCATCTGAGAGGGCTTTCACTCTTATATGAACCTGGAGAAAGCCTTGCATTTTGGTGAGAAGTTTATCTTTTTTTTTCTGGAAACAGTGGAAAATAGACATGATGGCAGTCTGCTGGAAGGATCAGACTAAGGGAAGAACAGTTAAAAGTCTTCCATGTGAAGGATCACGTGGCTATTGGTAGTGAAAATATACATGTGGTTTATTGCGACAGCTATTTAGCAGGAAAGCTAGGCTTGAGGTGAATTGGATATGGCTGGAAGAAGTGATCCAGGAAAACGATGCTGTTGATAAGAACTTGTGTGTTTTATGTTTGCTGAGGTACCTGGTGGTACAAGGGAGGGGTTCATTTTGAGACTAGAGAGTAAGCAGTGATAGAGTATTGAAAAGGACGAGCAACAGGCAGACAGTTCAGAGGACTGCAGTTGTGCTCCCTAACTTTACCATGGCCTCCACATTCTGAGGAATGTCTTCCTTCAGCCATGGAGGTATAAAGAAAGCAGCTAATGACAGTAGCCAGAGTGGAATGAAATAGGGTGAATAATCACTCAGTGCACAGGAAATCATTAAGTACCCAGTCAGAAGTTCTTTCCATGCAAAGTCTTGGCCCTTACTATGAGCTTGGAGAACTGTTTATGGGGAAAGGAATCCATTACCCTGGGGCACTTTCAACCAGCAAGCTTCCTGGGGCACATGGCAATTCATCATTAGGAAGACATTTAAACTAGCAAGGTGTAGGAGGCAAAAAAAGTTAACTCATAGAAGGCTTTAAATAAACTCCAAAAGCATTAATCTCCCAAGAATACCTGAAGAATTTCTCCCTACTTTCTTTAGATGATCTTATATTTCAAAGAAGAGTTTTATAGCTTGATTTCAATTTGGGTAGTGACAGCTGTCCTTAGTAGCTATAAATGGCTACACATTCAATGTGGTTTAATCTATCCTTCGAAAAAGAGTTCTATTGTTCAAACACCACTGTTCACTCAATATCATTAAACGTCAAGTGGTATTTAATCCAGACGTTCATCTGTGTTTCACTTGTTCTCATTTCATCTTAAATCTCCTCTTTGCACCCTACAGCCACACACATGTGTCTCACCTCTCTTGCTGGCTATCCCGCAATGTGGCTAACATCCAAAATAGCACAAATACTCAACATAAAAGTAACTCGTAATCCTGGCTCTGAGGGAACTGGTACTTAGAGTTCCCATTAACACAGTGGGAAGTTACACACTTAACTCCACATATGCCCATTCAGATGCAAGTATAGATGCAGAATGCACAGAAATCTCATCTAATCAGATATCACGATTTTTGAGCTTTTAGAATTGACTGCTTTTTAGATTATATCTTTGGATGAGAAAGGAACTACTGCTGTGAGAGGTATCATTTTATTATGTGTTCATATTTTGCTGGTCATATTATGAGAAATAAATTTTACCTAGTAAAGACATAATCAAGCATTTATGTTCCTCTTCCTGTAATGTAGGCAATTGTATAATTTTAAATAATCAGCGAGTTCAAATTATGACAACAGACCACTCAAATAGTGATAGCAGAAACACACGTAAAGATGCTATTACTTGTTGCAATAAAGGATCACAATGGATTTTTTTTTATTACCTATGCTCTCAGTTATTGCTTTGGCCCTTAAGGTATGCAGATATAGACAGCATTTAAATTAATACTAACAATAACTTTTTCTCCATCTCACTTATCGTGAAGAATAAGAAATATAATATAAACAAAGTAACATTTCTTGGTGAGTTACTCAGATACAACATTAGGTTTTTTAAAGTACTGTAATGTTCCCAGCAATTTTAGTATCGTCTGCCTAGGTTTCTGATATATCCATATTCAGAAAGAATTTTGCAACATGCTATTTTAAAAGTGAACAATACCTCATTATTCTGATCTAGACGTTTTTGCCACACAATTGATATTCCTTTTGTCAAGATAAACATATTTCTTATCCGTAGTGTATATCATTTTTTAAAAGTAACGTAACTTAAATAAAAAGATTAAGCTCTGATTATACTCTATCTCATAAAGATTTTAAATCAGATAACATTCTTTCTTCTCCAGTGGCAGTTTAGGTGAAACGGAAAAGTTAACCATGTAGATTTCCAGTTCTGGCCTGGTCATGTATGTGCCAATGGTTGTTTGGCCAAGATGTTTTGCATACATACATACATACATACATACATATATATATATGCAGATATGTAGGCATATATATTCCATATTCTGATAGATTTTTCAGGGAAAATATATATTCTATATCTTGATTAATTTTTTCCTAAACTTTGACTAGATGGTTTTATCTAAAAATGTCTGTTGTTAGTGTATGAGAGTCCTCAAACTCTAAATTCATTGAGTATTATACATACACATATATAGTGTGTGTATATGTATATATTTTTTGAACAACCTACAACTTTTAGGATGCATTTTAATTATTATTATTAGAACATCCATAACAAGATCACATAAACCAGACTGAATGATCCAGTAGGGCAAAGATCTCTCCCAGAAAGGGTTTTAGTCCTCACTCATGATTCTTATAATTCAATAATATCTTCCTTAATCTTCTTTAACTTTATATCTAAATGTCAATGCAAGGAATTAATATGTGGCACTTTTAAAATACCTGGGTTTTGGGTGTGGCTTGAGCTGTATTTTGATATTTGGCAAGTCTCTACTATTTATAAGATAAACTTAGAAGTCCTAATCAAGTACAGTATAATAATGAACTTCAATGATCGTACCTTATCTTTGTAAATTTTACCTTCTTCCTCATGTGTGTCATTTTGCCACAGTGTTTCCCAAGGTCACCTATTCTTTTTCTTTTTCTTCTCTATGAAATGTCTCACATCACTTAGACCTGGTTATTCCTTACCTTTCATCAGTGCCCTGATCCAAATCAGGTCCATTGGGAAGTCTACAAGTTCCTCATCTCTCATAATGCCACATATATAATTTTATATTTAAATGAATAGAGTCAAGTTACAGTACAATGTATCAGGCGTTGTTTGAACTACCTGATAAAATTCTTGAAGCAAGGATTTATGTCCCACACTGGTTAGAGGGCTCCAATATAAGGTATGTCAAATCAAAACATAAGGCAAGTCAACATTTTATTAACTTTCTTTTGTCTAAACATTATTTTGTTCTACTATCTTTTGTATTGGAATGATTGATGTGCCATGTTCAGAGAAACTGACTTTACTATAAAAAAAGATTTTTTATTAAAATTTTCATTTTTAATTGACCTATAATAATTGTACAAATTTGTGGGCATGTTTTAATATACATATATATTGTATAATGATCAGTTCAGAGTAATTGGCACATCTATTGGTTCAACCATATATTATTTCTTTGGGGTTAAAATACCTAGTATTTTCTCCTTACTCTTTTGAAAGATGTAATATATTACTATTAGCTGTAGTGATCTTGCTGTTTGTGGAATGAATATCAGAATGTAGTCCCCCTATCAACCAGTAACATGGACCAGCCTCTTCCCATTGCCAGCCTCCTAACTGCTGTCCTGCTTTCTACTTACATGAGAACAAACCTTTGGCCCCTATGAGTGAGATCATGCAGTATTTGTCTTCCTCTGTCTTGTTTATTTCACTTAACATGATGTCCTGTAGTTCCATGCATGTTGCTACAAGTGGCAGGATTTCATCTTTTCTTATGGCTGAATAATATCGTGTATTTATACCTTACTTTCTTCATCCATCCATCTGCTGATTGGTGTTCAGGCTGATTTTATATCTGGAGTATTGTGAATAATGTTGCAATAAACATGGAAATGAAGAAGTTTTTTATTTCCATATACTTAGAAGCAAGATTCTGTAAACCTTACAAATAGGATTGCTGAGTCATATAGTATCTTTACTTTTAACATTTTGGGAAACCTTCATGCTGTTTTCTTCAGTGACTGTACTAATTTATATTCCACCAACCATGTTTAAAGTTTCCCTTTCCTTGCCAGCACTTATATTTTGTGTTTTATTATTTGCCAAATAATTTTCAACAAAGACATTAAGAGCAGACATTGAAGAAACAAAGTTTTATTCAATAAACTGTGGTAGGAAAATTAGATATTTAGTGTAAGAGGATGAAATTAGCCCCCTGTTTATTACCATACATAAAAATCAACTGAAAACAAATTAATTAATTAAATGTAAGAAAATTAATTATGAAACTGCCAGAAGAAAACAAAAGAGAAGTGCTCAGGACAGAAATGGGGAAAAACTTTTTAATAAGAACCCAAAGTATAAGAAATAAAAGCAAAAATAGACAGATTATATCAAGGTAAAGAGCTTCTACACAATAAATAGTACAATGAGTAGAGTGCAGAGCAAATATAGAGAATGGAAGAAAATATTCGCAAACTATAACCTGCTAAGTGATTAATGCCCTGAATATATAAGAATCTCAAGGAGGCAGGCAGCAGAACCACTGAGCTAAAAAATAAGAACCAAGATACATCATGTACAGGTACAAGCACCCAATGATAAATGTATACGTATTGCATACCTAAAATGTATCAATAAAAGAATTTAAGCAAAAAAAATTGGAAAAAATGGAAACAAAGTCTTTGTAAATAGGGAAGATTGCAGGGGGTGAAGGGAGGGCAGGGGATGGGGAAAAATAAGAACCAAGATACATCATGTAAAGGCACAAGTTCCCAATGAGAAATGTAAATGTATTGTATACCTAAAATGTACCAATAAAAGAATTTAAGGGGAGGAATAAAAGAATCTCAGGGAACTTAACAGCAGGATTAGCAATAATTTTCCTACTTAGAAATGGGCAAATAACCTATGTAGAGATTTCTCAAAAGAAGAAACACAAATGCTTCATAGGTATATGGGGGAAAAGCACATTACAAAACAGGTAAATGTAAATCAAAACTGTAATGTGATATCACTTTAATTATAGCTAGAATTTAATTCTTAAATTAATTATTAAAATTAATTCTTTATATTATTTTGGTGATTTCCTTGCAAAGGATTAGTGTCAATATAGTACTTTTATTGGGTATAATGATTTATCTTTTCCCACTACTTATATTTTCCAATAATTAAACATTTGCTGTAACTGCCCAGCCAATAACTGAAGCTGGCTGAATAAGTGAAGTTGTTTTCATGGTGCAAACAAGGCTCTGATGTTTTTCTATTGTAGAATTATGCTTCCTGCTAATAATTTCAGATGGTTGTCTTTTATGTTTTGCTGTGTCTATTGTCATTGACACACAGAGGAGAAGATACATTTAGGAAACACGGTTGGGAGCTGACCTTTAGCCAATATCACCTGGCATTGCTTGTTTCTTGCTGCATTAGGAACACACAGCACCTACTAGGTTTTCAGCTCTTTCTATAGTGCAAGCCTAAAGCATGGTGACCCTGAGTACACAAGAATGCATAGAGGAACTCAGTGAGCAGGCAGAACTGTGCAGCTTGCTTTTAACCCAGATGAAGCAAAGTGAAATTTGAAAGAATAACTTGTGGCTATGAAATGTGCCAAATGAATCCATTGACAGAATTTATGAACTATGAATACGATTGTTCTTGTTGCTTAATCTTGCTGCACAGCTCCGTGGATTGGCAGAATTTTAGAGATTATAATCTAATAATTCTCATGAGATGACTTGTCTAAGACTACATAGCTAAGGAGCCTCAAAACTAATCAAACAGTTATCTATGTGATCACAAATGTTCCATTCTATTCTTCTGTAACAGGATTTGTATTTCTTTTTAATGTTGGCAGAGCTATGTGTGCTCCTTTGTAGTTAGCTGTGCTTTTATTAAAGGCATTGAGAGGGGAAAGGATTTATATAATCCACATTGGTTAACACTTTCGTATTTTACTCCTAAATTACTTATTTTCTAATTTACTCAGATTTAATTCCTCAGTTTTTATTCATAAATATTTATTTAATGCTTTTAATACATAAGCATATCCTAGGCTCTATAGAGTGATTTTGTGCGGTCCAATTTCTGACTTTAAAAAAATTTAATATGATCTTAAACATGTATGCAAATAAGCACAACAAAATACAATATGTGAATCTTTTAAAATCAGTATATTGCAAATTGTCTACTTTCTGGAGTATGACAGTGGAGTATTTTTAGTCCCCAATTACTATATTTCTCCCAGGTTTTATGTACTGATTCCTCCTTTTACAACAGTTCTTTTTTTTTTTTTTTTTGTATCCAGGATCGAACTGACGTCCTTGTACTTATGAGACAGGTGGTGGAACCATGACAATTTGATCAGATTTCTTAAATCGTCTCCAATTTGGGTTAATAATATTTTTTCCAAAGATGACTATGATCTCTATTCATTTTCAAATTTCAAGGTCAACCTCTCTTCCCCTCCTCTGCCTTCCTCACCACAGACTAGTGCTAGGGCTTCAATGATTTGAAGTGGAAAATTTGGGAAAGAGTAATATGGTTTGCATCTTACAGCCCATCTTTTCCTTTCCTTCCCTTTTAGCTGTGTAGGGAAGTAAATGTCAGAAAAAGAACAAACATTTCTCAGTTAACTGCTTAAAATGAATTCTCCTTTGCTATACAAAACTCATGCCAGACATGTTGTTTATGGCCTAAATGAGAGCAGTAAGCATCCACCATTCCTCCTTGTAGACAGGAGCTCATTCCCTGTTCTTGGCAGCCTGCAGTATTTGTGAATCCCAGGAAAGACTGGAACTTCTGTTATTTCACCTTCTCTGGCATTGCCCTCTTTGTGTTCCCCACTGGGATAGCTGTAGAGAAACCATAGTCCCCAGGCCTTATGTCTGGGAGAGAATCACCCTCACTCAGATCCAGGGGAACTTCCTTCCTTACCAGGAAATAAGGGGAGGGAGCAGCACCAACTTCCCGCTGCCTGGGAATTCTTCACTGTGTTAGATCTCACAAGTTCTCCTTCCGCTGCTGTTGCCCTAACCAGATCTACACTGCCAACTAGAGTACTGTTCTCTCTTTCTTGTAAGCCCTCAATGTCATTTTGAATGACTCTCAAAGTATCTGCTCCCAGTGATTCTGAGGGGAAGCAACTCCTTTCTCTACAAGACAGTTTCCTCTCTTCCTACCCTCTCTGTGGACTGTCCTGGAGAGGGAAATGGGGAGTTTGTTGGGAGTGTCAGGAAGAGCCATTCTTTCATCAGTAAGGCTCATTCACAGTGGTCAGGGCTGGTGGTTCTTGGAACCTGAATAAATGAAGTATTTTGTGATTTTAATCTCTCAGCTATAGAATGTAGCTGCAAATCTAAAAACCTCCCAAATTTCAGTTAATGACCTGTTATAAATTCAGTAATTACACTCTGAGAGAGTTCTTTATAATTAAGGACAAGGCATGCTGTCTATTTGAGGAATGAAGACAGCAGCCTTGAAATAAAAGAAGCGGCCCTTAAGGCAAGTCATCAGAATGATATATAGTTAAATCAGTTAATTAATGTATAAAGTTAAATACATATTTAAAAATGCACATATATATATACCCTCAGAATTTTTATATATATGTGAATATGATATCTCTATCAAACTGTTGCACATATGAGTGATTTCCGGAAGAATGTATAGGGGTTCCTAAAGCTATTGAGCTTATAGAAGCATGGGAATGATTATTATTGGCATGCAGTTCTAAGACTTCAAAGAATGGAAAAGGGGCTGGTGACTTGTTTCCCTGAATATTTCTGAAAGAAGATAACAATTTTAACTCGCATTTTGTCTTTAAGAATTTTTCAAACTAAAATCTCTTTGGATTAATAGCTTTTGCTGTGGGTAGGGAAAGGCTTTGGGCCATTTTAGGAACTTCACATGGCATCTGTGTGCAGACACTAAAGACCAAGGGCCAGCTGAGGAGCTGAGGAGGTGGTGCAGTTGAGAAATCAGCCTCAGGGATTGAAAGGGTGCTTAGGGAGAGGTGTGTGATGGGCAGCAGCCCTGAGGAACATGGAGGGGGAAGCTGGGCCATAATTGTGCTTTTGGACTTGCTGATTTTGAGCTACTTGTGGCATATGACATAGGTCTTTGTAAGAGCAAAACTAGAATGTGAGACAGTCTGTGGATTATCCGTAGATTTAGGATTAACCCACAAAGGTGTCACAGGTAAAGTTCTTGAGGTGACTGAGGAGGCACAATTGGATACCTTAAGAAGGAAACAAGATTGAGCCCAGGAAAGCCTGTATCTTGTAATAATTAAATGTGGGGTGACTACTGATTGAGATCTTACTTGGCAGAGGATTGAGAGACAATACAACATACCAGAGAAATTGCATGTCAGATGGAAATATGACAGGCTGTGCTCATCTTATAATCTATTCTTCTGGTGATTTTTGTTCCTTCCACTTTTGTTTAATTATACCTTAGTTTATTTTCTCATATTTTTGAAGTAATAATTGAAGAGTATCCCACTCCCTTGAGTGAATTAATATGGCTTTTTTAAAAAGTACATGTTTTAAAATGTCATTTGGAGTTGTTACCCTTTCCCGACCCATCTTTTTCTCCCTCTAGCACTCTTGACTTCTGCAATATCTGCTGGTTTTCAACACATAACCAAGTTCAAATAAGTCAGAGGGTTTAAAAAACATCTGATGAAGGAAAGCCAATTTATACTTCTGGACTACAAGGGAGGAAATTATCTCAGGTGACTTCAAATATTGAAACCACTCTCACTTCCTTGGGAAAACTCTCCCGCCCCCATCAGCTCCTGTAGTGGCTACTAGAAGAGAGAGGAGAGGAGTTTCCCTATTCAGGAAGCTTATGAAACAAAGTGTTATTTTTTGAAATAAAGTTTATCTTTCATTTCATTAAGAGTAATCTCACTCTTCAGCTCAATCTTACTGAGAAATTCTCTGTTATAAAATCATGCTTACTTTTTAGAGAAAATCCCATCAAATAGATTCAGATTGATTTATTTATCTGAAGCTCTCTCATCACAACAGGGAAGTAATACATTATTAACATAAATGGCAAATAAATTGAGTACTGTACAAACAAATCAAGCAGAAGAATTGACTAAGCATCTACCACAAGCTCTGGCATTACTCTGCAACAGAGAATTTAAGTTTCCTTGAATTTTGCAAAGCTATGCATTATAGCATTCTTAAATCATTCCAAAATTCATATTAAATTAATACTTAATGTTGATAGTTTTACATGAATTTTCTACTCCATCTCCTTTCATGATATGTCAATAGAGTTATGATTTCTTGGCGAAGATACCAGAAATCAGAATGTCTGAACATGTGTCCATATAGTCAATTTAGGGAAGTCAAGTTAGTTCTCAGATCAGTTTTCTTCCCTACAACCAATGCGTACTGTGATCCCTATTTCAGTGTTTATTTCAGTCTCAAATTAAGTATCATATCAAAGTACTTCAGTATCACAGACACTTGGTTCTCATCAATTAATTTTAAAGCTACGTGGCTGTGAAAATGTCAAGAAAAATCACCTTTACCTTTTTTCTTTTCTCACTCTCTACCTTTTTTCTCTTTCCTTCCCTTGCTCCCTCTTTCTTTCCTTCTTTTTTCTAGTTATTTTTAAAATTTTAATCCAAATGTTCAACTATTCCGGCTAGTAGATATATCAATATTTTAAACCATTTGATATAAATCCTTCCCCTGTAGTTCCAAAGTATACATTTGCCTGTATATGAATGCATTTCATTAATTATAAATGTATTAGATCCTATGACTTGTTAGAAACTATGCTAAGTATTAAGAAATGATGCAATTTTTTTTTGGTACCGGGAATTGAACTCCAGACATTGCATTTGTGAGGCAGGTGGCAGAACCACTGAGCTAAATCCCCGGCCCTATGCTAAGTATTAAGAAACAGGAGGGTGTAAGATCAGAGCCTTAGATTGTAATATGCCTTGCTAGCATCATTATATAAATAATCATTCTCTCAGCGTTTCTTGGATGTGGATCATTGCACTACCTGGAGACATTTTCTGAGTTACATGAAGGGAAAGGATGACGTTAAGCATCCTCTTCGCTGGCTAAGGTGGGGCAGGGGAGTGAGAAGCATCATAGATGCTTTTTCATTCTAAACTTTTTATTCTAGCTTATGAGGAGAGAAATTACATATCTTCAACTTAATACACCTCTGATTATTTTTGCATTGCAATGCAGCTACACTCATTTTCTTACCTATTGTTTAGGGCTGCTTTTTTGTGTTACAAGGTCAGAACTGAGTAGTTGTTAGCAAAACTTTATGACCTGCAAAGCCAGAAATATTCATTGTTTTGCCTTCTGCATGCAGTCTGGTGACTCCAGTCTAGGGAAAATCTCTGTACCAAATGTCCAGGAGAGTGCTGCCTCCCTGAAAGACTCCCTTCTCAAAAGATGGTAGCTAACTCAGACTTTGAGTCCTTTGGCTTTAGTTTCTATTTTTTTATTATTAGAAAAATTTCAATGCAAAGAAAAGCAAAATAAAAAGAAAACTTGAAACCCAAATTTATAATCTCTCCATCACAACATAATTCGTTATTCTTTTTGTAAAAGGAGTGATCAAAATATCTGAGGAATATTTAAATTTTAAAACAGTACTATAGTGAAAGACACATTGCCATTAATCCCCCTCAAAATATTCTTACTCATTTTGAATATACTTATTCCATCATTCTTGCCACTTACTGAAGCAGTTCTGGAGGTCCTCTTTCATGTCTTTATGAGACACAATAAAAAATAAGTTGAATGATGTTGCAGAATGCCACCCCATGGAAAGTCAGATTTGCAAAAACATTACAGTGTGTCCTCATCCACCTTATTCACCAGATCTTGCACATGCAACTTCTGGCTCTTCCTTAAAGTCAAAATGACCATGAAAGGTAAATGTTTTCAATCAGTTCAGTACATCGAGGCATCACAACAATGCAACTAAGGGCACTTTCGTATTTATATATTGTATGTATAATTTTAATCCTATCATGAACTACATGTCTAGATTTTTTTTCCTTTAAAATTATACTACAATGAATTCCATCATGTTTATTGCATAATATTTAATCAGTTGTATATACTGTAATTTGTCTGATCACTGTTAATGGTGAACACTTAGGTAGATTTTTTTTCACTATTACATATTAACATTTTAGGATTGATACCTAGTAATCCCAAAACTTTAGTACCATGGGAACCTATGATGGTTCATTTTGTGCGTCAACTTGACTGGGCTTAGGCTGCCCAAATGGCTGGTAAAACATACATGGGTGTCTGTAAGGGTCTCAGAGAAGCTCAGCATCTGCAGGAGTAGGCTGATGAAAGATCTACTGTCAGGAATGTGGGTGAGCATCATCCAATCCATACAGGAGCTGACTAGAACAGAAATGCTGAGGAAAAACCATTTTGCTCCCCTTATGCTGGCATCTTCATCTTCTGCCCTGACACATTTTATTCTTAGCCTTTCAAATTCTGAATTTTCTAAAATGCCTTCTTTCCAATTTTCAGGCCCCTTGACCTGGACTGGGAGTCACAAAATTTAGTTCCCTAGTTCTCGGTCCGCTGGACTTGTACTGAATTATACCACTAGCTCTCTGGGGTCAATAGCAAAAAGATAGCAAATAGTGGGGGCTTCTTGGCCTTCATTCTTCTTATATCACTCTCAATTCTCCCCTCCTTCTACTCTAAAAAGCACAGAGGAGCAGCCTGTTCTGAGATTCACATCGCTCTAATTCTGAGTGGCTGGTGTGGTGGTGGAGTCTAAGGGGGAAGCTGGAGCTGCCTGTGGTTACAAAGGGACTGCAGCTCTCTAAAGCCAGGAGCCCAGCCTCTCCCGTGGACTGCAGCTCTCTAAAGCCAGGAGCCCAGCCTCTCCAGTGGTGCTCTCCGGGCTGCACGCCGCTCTGCAAGCTCACCCTGGGACAGGGCCTTGCGCACTGACTGCAAAGCTCCTCTTGCTTTACCCGAGATCTATGAACTACACCATGTCTCTTTTGCTTCCCTATATAGTCCCACATTCCGGGAGCCTGTGTCTCCTGTCTGTAGTGTATAAACCAGCTGGGAGCCGGCTCTGACCTTAAAAGAAAGTATAAGAAAGTGAAAAAATACCAGGCAAGAACTGGGTAGAGGTAAGGATCTATGAAGGAAGGGGAGGTAAGGATCTATGAAGGAAGGGAAGGGAGGGGAGGGGAGGGGAGAGAGGGGGGAGGGGAAGGGGAGGGAGAGGAGCTAGATGGCCAGAGTTCTGAGAATTGAAATTGCTGAAAGATCCCCGAGTCTGATTCTTTTTGCTAGTACTGATTAGATCTCATTGAACCATGTTTGAGACTGTAAATGAACTAGATTTTTAAACTCTAAATTAGGTCTCAGGAAGCTGAGTTTTGACAGCTACAAAACAGTTACAGTACTATAGTTAAAAGTACTGGTTACTAGAATACAGAGTCATAGAAATGGCCAACCAGCAGAGGAAAGAAACAGTTAATAGTGCAATTGAAAATGTATGAAGTATGGAATGATAGCAATCAACGAAGCCTTGTTCATCTGCCATAAGAATTTTCACTTTGTACGTGATAGTAGTTATAGACACCGCGTGTCCCTAGATTATTGACCCGTTTGTATCAGTGGGTGATCAGCCTGTGTTGCGGTCGGCATTATGGTTTTATGGGGTTGTGTTCCCGGGAGATTCTGTTCCTTTTGGAAAAGGTTCCACACTCATAAAAGTACCTCACCTTTTCTTCAGTTTTGAACCTTCACTTACATACTGTTCTTACCTCTGCCATGTCACCAAAAAGGTTAGTTTTGGCCAAGCTATAACCAAGGGAGATTAGATGGTAAAAATAGTTTGTAATGATTGTAAGGAGCACTACTCCTCAGATATGATTTTTTAAAAGTCCTTTGTTTTCACAAGAAAACTTTCAACTTATTGTGCAATGCTTTTACAATTTCAATATACATGGTTTATAATATAGTGACTCCGAGATGGAAACCAAGAATTTGAATTTGTAGCAAGCAGTCAGAGAGCAGCAAGTTGGAGACTTTGGCCACCCTGGTGCAGCCGTGTAATTGATGGTTGTACCATTTATATCTTACAGTGTGGCACAGTGCTGTGTATTTATTATGAAATGAATTGAAAAATCAAAAATGCTAAGACGGGAGCACTGTGAGATATTTATTCATTTACCAAGCAATTATTTGTTTTAGTACCCAATGAATGCTTGTCATGTACTGGGAAATATATGCTTCAAAGAGCAAGGAGGTTAGAAAAGTAAAATCTTCACCTTGTGCTGATATTTAAGTGTTATTAAAGTAGTAATTTGTGGAGGTTGAGAGAAGATTGTTTGACAACATTTTCACTGTGCAATATTCCTTATTAGTCTCTGTTTCTTGATTAATATAATGGAGCTGTCAGTAATAAAATAATTTGCAAAAATATGCTGGCTCTAATAAGATTATTCTATTTTAATAGAATTCTCTATTAAATATTCTAATAGAATACACTTTAAATGTTTAATATACTTAATAGAATATGCATTAAATACAATGTTCTATTGAAAAGGTTATGTGAAAGTATGTTGGTAAATTGAGAAAGGAAACATAAAGGCATGTAGTATCTATAAATCTATTCCTCCTTTAATGGCTGGGTCTCCTGACACTCATTCAACAGAGTTGAATGGAGGCTGTGCTCATCTCCTTTCATTCATCGGGTAGTAGCTTTGATATTTCTCTCTAATTGTCATAGAAGGAGGTATAGATTGCCTATCTTTGTGGGATAAAATCTGTAGGACCTAGGGCTATAAACTAATGGCATTCTAACTGGTCATTTAGATTTTTTTCCCTTCAACTTGCCATACCTCTTGACTAATTGGTAGAATTGCTGGAAATAATGAAGACTCCTGTCCTGAAATCCTAGAGCAGTGTTTGTTCCTTTATCTACCATGTTAAATGGATACAGTGGTGCAGTGACTCTGAAAATATGATCCTGGCATCACTAGATTTTAAAGCACTATAAATATATATTAGTAATACTCAAAATGAAGAGTATGCTTTTTTCTGGGATCACAGACATTTCCAAATTTCTCTCCATGTCAGTGGACCTGAGTAAGATTTATTGAATGTGTTCTAAGCTTCATGGGAAATGCAGCATATCAGAAATTATCAATGATAAATTAGTAGTAGATTTGGTTGGCAAAGTGAAGAAAATTGAGTACATTTTCCTCTTGAGATGCAATAGTATTTTATTTGTATAGTAAGAATGTGGTACAAACTAGTACAAAAAAGGATAGAAACTTTAGTCTTGGATATTAATCAAAGACTTATCTACACTGTAGAGTAGAAATATATTCAGCCTGACATCCTCCACATAAACTGTCTAGTTCTGAAATTACTACTTGATTGGTATATGTGTCTTCTTATAGAAAATACATGAAAAGCAGAAAATAAGCCTATTTATCTTAACAGTCATCACCCTGAATTCTATTTTTAATGAGTGCTAGGCAGGTAGAACCAGAATTGGATACAGCAGGTCTAATGTTTAATTTGAAAAACATTAGTCTCGTTTTGTTCCCTATCCTATAAACAAGTCACATTAAATTATTCTCATTCCCTAATACTTTTCATGTTGATTTTGAGACACTTTGCATAGAAGACTTTAAAAGCCATTCAGAGGAATATATTATAAAAATACAAAGATAAATCAAAATGAAGCAAGTGGTAAGGCCCTTGCAGAACAGCAGCAGCAGCACATGCAGCATTTCCATTTCATTGGCACAATCCACACAGAATAACTGGCTGAGGCTACTTCAGGAGGAAGACACCCCAGCCCAGGCATGCCTCACTTTGCACTTTAACTAAATGTATTAAAAAATTAGAATGCCTATACAAACAGATTGCAGCTTCTCATCTTCTTTTCCAAAGGGTTTAAAAATGTCTTAAGAAAGGGTAATGCCTGCTTGGGATTTATGATTATTACTCCTGGGCTTTATTGTGCATCTTGCTTTCCCACTGCGCATCCACATCGCATGCACGGGGAGCATCCAGAGGCAGGCTCATCGCTTAGAGTTGTTTTGATAATAATTTATCTCAGAATCTTACTCCATTGTTCGGCATGTATTACACAGAGCTTCTATGGAACATCAAACATATTTATTGATAGGAGAAAAATGGTGTCTTTATGAGTGTTTCTGTAATGAAGTAGGATGAGGGATGTGGGAAGTCACTGGCAGTTTCAGCTCAAGCAGCAGTCAGGAAGAGAAAAATGGGCCTGTTTTATGAACATGAAAGGAAACTCTAAAAATAGATGAGATCTTCTCCCACCATCCACTGTTTGATAATGTATAGTCGTATTGTCCTTTGCAAGTGCGGAGGGCACTGCAGATGTCTTCTTGTTTCCAAAAGTGTTCATGGTTGGAATAAATAAGGATTTTGCACTTTTTCCTCAGTTGTCACAATTAGTAAAACCCTTTCCATTGTAATTAATGATGAATGCTGATTACTGGTTTAGTGAGTGGTTTCTTTGTTTTCCCTTCCATCCCAAACCTTGTCTTCCCCTGGCACCAACACATGGGGAACTGGGTCTTAGGTTCACCACCATTGATGACATAATCCTCCCCCTCTGAAGCGCTGGCTTGCAGTAAACACTATTAGCTTCTTGGCCACATACCATATCATTTTGCTGCCTGCTAATCTTTGCTTCTTTTTTTTCTTTTTTCATTTTAATTTGCATTTAGAAGAGCTAGCAACCTTACTTGGCAAAGCAAACTGCCGATGTAGCCAGTGATAAAGGTCCATGTCATCGCCTGAATCTCTAAAATCAGAAGGAAACAAAGCACTAACATATGCTATTTTCTGAAGGCCAGAACATATTTTAATTGTGGCAAAATAAAGAGTTAACCCAGTGTAAGTCTGTCATAAAATTAAAATTTATATTGAAAGGTCAAACTTGAAAATTAAAACCAGTAAGAAGGAGTTGATTGAGAACATAAAGACTGTAAAAAGACAGTGAACACTTGGAATACTCCATTGAGGAAGGGCTTGGCTCGCTATTTTAATTGTTTGATTTAATATGGTAAGAAATCAGTTCAGACAGATATAGCACTTGTATAAAAGGATATTAGAGAAGTCAAACCTCCCAGTACACAGGCTAAGGGTGAGTGTGGGTGTGAGCCACTATTAACTATTCACCCATCTTGTAACAATAGGTTAGTTAATAGGAAAAGAGGAATGATTTGGTATAGTTCTTGCCTTTGAGGGCCTTATAGTACACTTGAATACAGGAGTCCTAGCACTTGCATGCTCTGAAAAATGTACATCTTTCTCGCTCTGCAATTTTGACATTAGGGCCAGGTTAGTCCAAACATGTCTGTGTATTCAGTGGCTTCTGCAACCTGAGGGACATGGTAATGAGTAACACACTAAAGGGGAAATGAAAAAGGTGGATTTGTGGCTCACAGACCATTAAAATCTCTATTAGAATGACTATAATGCCAAAGAAAACCATACAAAGCTAATTATGGCAGCTTTATATGTTGATGATTATCTTCCCTTCCTCTCTCTCTCTCTCTATATATATAGATAGAGATATAGATGTTTCTCTATGCATGTATTTCTCTGAGCATATATGTATATATGTATACATATACATATATAAAAATGTACATGTATGTGCATGTGTGTATGTACATTTATGAAGAGTGTATGTATATACATACATGGGTATGTGCATATACATACACACACTCATATAAAATTGGATTTCATGATTCAGGTAGGATCAGTGTCAATATCTTTGAATATTAAAGTTAACATTTAAAAATTCAAGACTAAGAATTTTTTCATTTAAACTATTTCCTGTCTACTTGACAATTTCTTTTATCAAATTTTTTCTTTGTGCTGTGTCTTCAACCTCTAGGTCTCAAAATATACCAAGTACATTTCAACATTTTCTAATCTCTCACCCTAAAGCAAACAACCAAAATTACCTCCTGGACCCTTAATAGTTGAAAGCTTTCTTTTTGCAGTCAAGCACATTAAAAGAATTATTTAGCTCCAAGTTTATCCCTCCTCAACATGTTGTGCATTCACCTTACTATAATCTGAAACTCACCCCAATGTTCCACTCTTCCAATCACTGGCTTCTATGTTGCTAAAACCAAAGCATACATTTTCCATTGTATTTCTAGGTTTATCTGTGATGTTTCATTTCAGAAACATTCTTTTTGCTTTGCTTCTAAGATACTGATTTCTCCTCTTTTTTTTTTCACTTCTTTGTGCATTTATTTTAATTCTTTTTAAAGATGTTTTCCCTTCTGTTGGTGCATTAAATGACAGTGTTTCCCAGGACCTTTCTCACTTTTCTTTCTATACATTCTTCTTGGGTAATTCCATTTGCATTCATGGCTTCTAGCATTACCTTGAAAAACTATGCTTTCCTGTATTAGTTTGCTTTTCATTGCCATTAACAAAACACCAAAAGCCTTATTTTATAAAGAAAAGTTGATTTGACTTAGCACACAGTTCTGGAGTCTGAAAGTCCTGGCAGCACATTGCTGGTTCTCATGTGGACCTCCTTCACTGCCTGCCATCAAAGCAGAAGTATGACTTAGGGAGAGATCACATGGGGAGAGAGAAAGCTGGGGAATAATACAAAGGCCAGTCTTGTCCTTCCACAATATGGGCTGCTAATGCAAGCACAGTCTTGTTCTTTAAACAACCCATACTTATAGGAAGTAACTGGGGTCCCATAAGAACTGTGTTAATCCCTCTCCAAGGACAGCACCTCCTCAAGGTGCGTCACCTCCCAAAGGCCCACATCTTCTGTCATAACCACGGTGAGGACCATGCTTCCAACACGCAAACCTTGAGAGCACAGTCAAACCATATAGGAGCAATCACACTTCTCATTCTGTGTCTCCCATCTAAAATTCTTGAGTTTCAAAAATATATATTCAATACTTGATATTTCCAATTAACTATTTTACATCAAACATATCTGAAAGAAAACTTATCCACTTATTACTTTTACTTCTTTAGCAACACATTTTCCAAACATTAAGGTGTTGTTTTCTTTTTTCTACCTTCTCCACATCAAAGTCAATTGGTTCTAATTTTCTAATATCTCTTTCAACCGTTCTTTCCTCTATAGTTTCACTGCTATAGTTCATATTCTCAACCATTCTCATCATGATTACTTGGCAAAGTTCATTACTAGTATAGCTAATCATAAAATATCGTCATTTTTTAAATTGCATGAATCCATAACTAGGAATAAAAAACCCCCTGGGTTAGAGTATAACATGGAATGATTTGAGAAATCCCTCAATTCTGGTAAATCTTAACATAAAATAGCAATAATATGATTATAAAGTTTGATGTGGTCACAAGAGAGAGCATACAAACTTAAAATTTAAGACTGCCTATCACCAAGTAAATATGTGATGTTAGCTTTTCAAAAATAAAGTACTAGTATACTTCCAAACTTACTTCTTTGCAATCTGTTCTCCAAATGAAAGGGAAAACCACATGTCTGAGAGTGAAGAATGTGACACTTTGATATTTAGGTCACATCTATATCCTATCAAGGCTTAGAGACATTCTCACCATCCAAATCTATTCCCACTCCCCAACTCCACACCAGGCAGCAAATGCTGTGTGCTCTTGTTTTATGGAAATACTCATCTTGTTTCCAAAGTGCCTCATTTTTTATGGTCATTTACCTCCTCAGGATTCAGTTTGCATATATTTGATAAATTTTCATACATACACATTGCTCACTCTGTGCCCACAAATCTGTTTCCATAACACCTGTACATGACATAGTCATGACACTTATGCACTTTATTGTAATTGTTTGGTAATATACTTTCCCCAATAAACAACCTCTCCTGTCAGTATACTATCTTTTATTTTATTTTATTTTATTGAGACAGGATCTTGGTATGTAGTTCAGGCTGGCCTTGAGCTCACTATGTAGCCCAGACTTGCCTGGAACTCCTGGCAATCCTCCTGCTTCAGGCTCCCAAGTGCTGAGATTACAGGTTTGCACCACCATGCCCAGCTGTCAGTATACCATCTTTAATAATTCTACTAATAATTAATAGTTTTAATTAATGCAAGAGACTTGGATTCTTTTTTAGACAAACTGATTTGGGAGCTCTGTGTCTCCTTTCCTTTGATCCACTGATCCATTTGATTCCTTTCTTCTCTGCAGATCTAAGCAGTAGCTTTTCTTTTTCATGAAGCTCTTCCCTTTAAATGAATTTGGAAAAATTAAAATGACAAAACTTCCAGATAAAGCATTGGATCCTTTGTGATAAGCTCAGCTTCACATAAGCAGAATAATGAGATAAGCAAAGAGTTGAGCAATACAGATTATTTTCCCCTTTTACATAAAAGGTACCCAAGAAAAACAGTCCTAGGCTGGTATGTTGCCTCCAGAGCCACTGGATCTTAAAGTCTTACCACCTACTTCTGCATGATCCTCTGGATGCTGCATTATGATCTGAGTGGACTACTTAGGCTCCAGTCATCGGATCTTTATACCAGCTTGCAGGAAGGAGAAAGGAGCAGACACGTGCCCTCAACTTCCACTGAGAGACAACTTCTGTTACATCTCACTGACCGAAACTTCCTCATGTGACCACACATAGCTGCAAAGGAGAACTGAGGGTGCCATCTCTTAGAGTGACAAAGCATTAAGAGAAACATGAGGTTCTTATTGCTAAAAGTTAGGAGGACAATAGATATTTTAATAAAAAATCCTTGTGGTCCCTTTTGCAGATGTATGTGAATCCAGGGATCAGTGAGAGATCTGTGTGCATAGGAAACGGTGCAAAGGGAGCAACTACTGACCGGCAAGGGTTCTTCCGAGCATCAACAGGGTCACCTGCATTAAGTGTTTTCCTCAACACCTCTGTTAGGTGTTAGGTTGGATTAATAGTTGGCTAAGAGTAGGAATGGTCACCTTAAATTTCCTCCTGCTTCCTTGGTATGAATATTTCACATAGACATATATCACCACGGGACTCTAACAAATTGTAGGAGCTCTAAAAAGTCCTACTAGCTCCAGTACACATGGCAAGCCATGTCTTGGCAGTAAAAACAAGTCTATCACTGATCTACCTGGATCTTATATTCTACCTGGAATCTACTAGGAATCTACTAGGAATCTTAGGAATTAGATTTCTTGAAGTGAATGAAATGTTCTGTTTGGAACATTATTCTAGATACACCTTTTTGTCTGCAGATTACTTTAATCTAGATAATGTCTCAGAAACTCATAGAGCAGTAACAGAAAAAGGAAATCTCTTTTAGGGTTGCCTGATTCTGCAAGTAAAAGCACAGAACATACAGATATAGTAGAATTTCAGATAAACAATAAAGTTTAATATAACTATGTCCCACACACTATTTGGCACACACTGACAGCAAAATATTTTTCTGAAATTCAAATTTGTCTAGACATCCTGTTTATTATCTAAAAACCTGATTCTCCTCAGTCTTGTAGATTTCTATTACATACCATTATATCAGCCTGTAAGTCTGGAGGAACCAAAAGCTCTGCAAGCAAAGTCCATGTTCTATTAACACTGCAGTAGAATATATTGTAGAAACATTTACATTTCTATTGGGATAATACACTCAAATAAAATATTTATCAATTACAGAAAAAAGTATTCTGATATATTCAAGCTAAATTTTAGGCTGATTACAAAAATGAGTATAATTGAAAATACAGCTCAAAGAGGGCTTGTTTTAAATCCAGAATTAATCCCTTTACCCTAAGTAAATTGCTCTAGATTGAAGCCTCAATTCTTTGTAAAATGGCAATAAAGTAAACCACTTGATAGGATTTTGTTAGCATAAAATGAGATAATGTCTATGAAAGAGCCTGCTACATTATAGTTCACAGTAAGTAGTAGCCCTTATTGTATCAAAATGATCTCTCAACAGTTTTCAAAGGCTTGAATATATCAGAATACTTTTCCTGTAATTAATAAATATAATATTTTACTTAAGTGTATTATCCCAATAGAAATTTAAATATTCCTACAATATTTCAAAGTTTTCAAAGGCCTTTCAAAGACAGATTTTTCTCTCCCCATTCAACTGTAAAGTTATAAATATTATAAAGCTACAATTATAAAAACAGAATAGTATTGGCAAAAAAACCCCAGACATAAAGATAAATGGAACAGAGTAGAATTTGAGGAAACACCCCAAGAACATTCCACAGTTTGATATTGACAAAGGGGCCAGAAACATACACTGGAGGAAAGACAGCCTCTTTGATAAGTGGTGGGGGAAGTGGATATCCACATGCAGAAGATTGCATATGGACCTGTATCACAATTTAATAAGCCAAACTCAAAATGGATCAAGTGTCTAAATGTCAAAACAGAAACATTTAACGTGCTGGAAGATAAACAAGGTAAAGCTCTTGAAGTCATACGTGTAGGCAGGACATTTTAAACAGAACCTTGGTTACACGGAAAATAGTACAAAGAATCAACATAAGGAATACATCAAATTAAACATTTCTACACAGCAAAATAAACAGCCAACAGAGTGAAAAGGCAGCCAACAGAATTGAGAAAAACATTTTGCCAGCTATTTATTAGAAAAAGGACTAATAAGCTGCAATGCAAAAAATTAGACCTTCCAAACTAAAAGAACCAATCTAAAAATGGTCAAGTGAAATGCATAGACGCTTCAGAAAAGAGGTACAGATGGCCAATATATACATGACGAAATGTTCAACATCACTGGCCACTAGACAAATGAAAACTGAAACACCACTGAGATTTTGTCTTACCCCAGAAAGAATAGTCATCACCAAAAAAATCAAATAATAAGAAAATTTAGAGAAATTAGCTTCAGGAAAAAGGATCCCTCCTACATTGGTAGAAGAAATGTAAACTAATACAACCACTGTGGAAATCAGTATGGAGATCCCTCAAAAAACTAAAACTAGAAATTCCATTTGACCCAGGTATTCTACTTCTATTTACCTTTTCCCAAAGAGTTAAAAACATTATAGTCCAGTGATACACGCCTATGTTTAAAGCAGCACAATTTGTAATAGCTAAATCTTATCAGCAGCCTGCATGTCCATTGACACATAAAGAATATGTGACATTTACACAAAATGGAGTACTACTCTGCCATAAACAAAGATAAATTTGAGTAACTCATAGGAAAATGGATGCACCTTGAGACCATGCTATTAGGTGAAATAAATCACATGCACAACCTTAAATATCACTGGTTTCTTTTATTTGAGTAACCAAAAATATAAATTCAAAACAAAGTAAAAATAGATACTAAGGAGTAGGAAGAGAGATTTTTCTCAAATGGAAAGGGGATCAAAAGATGGAGGAATGGGAGTGAGGGTAAAAGGAGGAAAAAAGCGATTAAGATGTGTTGAGTACATGTAGCAGCCCCCACAAGGAACGTAAACTTCATATAATGCAAATATATCCCAATAAAAATTACTTAATTAAAAAAGAAAGCCAGTGCAGCAGACCAGCTCCAATTAGGAGATAAAAATGTAGAGCGCATTAAAGAGGGGCGTTTTAAGATAAGGAATTAGCTATCATAAACGTAACTACTGAGATGCAGACTTTCTGCGTGATAACCCTAAGGCTGACCCAAGCCAGGACGCACTTGAGGGGCCGGTCCTCAGGTGGAGAAAAGCAGCTTGGCCCCTGGAGAGTAGCGGTGTCGCTGTCTGGCCAGGCCACGTCCGGGTGGACACACGTGCCGGGCATCCTGGGGGGCAGCGCGGGGAGCAGGGGCGTCAGGGACAGCAGTGGCCTGAGCCGGGCCTCTGTGCTGCTAGCGCAGAGGCTTTCGGAGCTCAGCCTGTGACAGCCGTTCAGCTATGGGACCCCTGGAAGGAAGATCTGGCTGCAGGCAGATGAGGCAGAGCCAGGGTCCCCTGTCTGTCCCCAGGAGGAGGCAGTGGGGAGAGTCCTGCAAAGATGCCCAGGCTGAAAGTGGCCTCCAGGGAGGAACTTTCTCCTGTGACTGCCTGCCACAGGCTGTACTGAGAAAACTGCGTCACACTCACTTTAAAAAAAAAAAAATGCTTAAAGAAATCCCATCGGTTCTCATATTGCAGAGTGTACAGCGAGCTCAGGGGCCAAAAACTGAAAAGTGACAAAAAGAGAGATGATCAGAAAATCACAACACTGTACAAATTATTCAAATACTTTGTTCTGCTCTACAGCTCTTTGGTGCTGTTTTTTTTTTCACATTAAAGAAAAAAAAAACAGCTTATTTAGGTATAAGGCAACTTTAGCTCATAATTTAAATATGACTACCTATTAGCATCATTACAGCTATGCATATCTGCAAAATAATTTGTTGAATTACAAACTGGCACATCAAAGAGATGATATGGTCTATTGAATCAAAAAAAATCCAGATTTTGAAAACTGCCTAAACATTATTTAACTATCTAGTATCAGTTTAAAATTGGCAAGATAGTCCACAATTACTTCAAAAAATCTCATGTAAATAATGATTGATTTAATGTTTTGCAAAAAAAAAAATATTAATCTTTTCTGTTGCTTTGCTATATTGAAACAGAGGGCTTATTTTTTTTCCCAATTACTTAAATATGTCACTCAGAGAAAATAAAAGAAAAATTGCTATGCTGATCATGATGTCAGGAGAAAAGGAAGAATCTCCAAATATAATCTTAGTCAAACTGCTGAGAATTGCTCACTTATGGTGAAGAGACAGGGTATTAAAATGTATGGCACTGTTTATCAGGTCAACACTGGCTCACAAAGAGCTACACTTGTTGCTTTGTAATCTCTGACAACTACAACCTCTCATTTCTCTAATTGAGCTACTAAATTTTAACCAAAAATTCATCACTTATTACATACCCCGATGCTGTCCTGTATACTTTGTGTTTTCATCACACTTTTTATCCCAACAACCTGGGAAAGAGCTGTTATTCCCATCAGTTCCCAGATGCAGAGAGAAGAATGTTTGAATTACCTGTACAAGAGCATCATCTCAGAAGCCCACAGCCTGGGCTTTGAAGAGTTGTCTGTCTGTCTCCAAAGCTCCCACTGATCTTAAGCATATTTCTAACTTTAAGCCAAAGTAGAGATTTACACTTTAATAAAAGACATGCTATAGTCCAGAGCCCTGCTTCTCTGTGTCTACGCAAATCACCTGCGGGACTTAATGAAATGAAGGCTCTGAAATCATAGGTCTGGTATAATCCTGAGATTCTAACAAGCTCCCCTTCCAGGCCCCTTAGGACTCCTAATCCACAAACCATGCTCAGTGAGGGAAGGGACAAGAAAAAAGTGGGTAGGAAAACCCCAGATATTATTGGGATCCAAAGGAGTTCAAGATTTCAGCTCTTTAACCAATTTAAGAGAAAAACTAAAGCGATTAGAGAAGCAGACACCTTATAATGTTGTCTCAGAGAGAAGAAAAAGGAGAAGATGGAATGTAACTATCTTGCTGAAAAACACTATAAAAAAATTCGAAGCAAGGACAAGAATGGGTCAGAAATAGATGGCAAGAAGGATCCTTATCCATCTACTAATGGGACAAAGACCATGAAGGCAGCTATCATTGAACTCAAGCCAGGATCTCTCTCAAAGCAGCCAAATGCTGACAGAGATAACCTGATACTTTGATAATAACTTGAATAACTTTTATTAGGCTTAACTTATCACTAGTATAACTAAATTCATTGTCTTTTTAAGTTTACTTTTGATGTTTTTTCAAACTTAGCTGGACATGATGGCATACTTCTGTAATCCCAGCACTGGGGGAGGCTGAGGCAGGAGGATCACCAGTTCCAATTTAGCCTGGGTAAATTACCAAATACAAAATGAAAAAGGCTTGTTGCTGTATCTTACTGTTAAGGCCTTGGGTTCAGTACTCAGTATGGCTAAACAAATAAGATTTCAACACAAACAGTTTTTATTTGCTGAGTGATTTCTCCTTGCAATGTCAAGATAAATTCACAGGCTCCATGTCATGAAATCACAAATCTATATCTTTGCCATTCATGGTGTGGTCCCTGAATATGCAGAGTCAGTCCCATCTGAAGGCTTGTTGAGGGGAAAGCTCGGCCCCATTTGTAATTAAGACCATTAAGAGCAGTCACATTTGAGAAGCAATGATGTACAGAAGGGCTGATTTCTAAACTGTAATTAGCCATTGAAAACAATCCAAAGAAAAAAGATTTCTCAGTATTGTTTCTCAAAACTGTATTTAAAACAAATATGATATTTTTAAAAAAGAAATGCTGAATATGTAATCATACAGTAGCAGTGTTTTTGTTGACAACACAGTGCTTCCTACATCAACATCAATTGAAAGAGTCCAAGCCAAGGCTGCCCTTTCACAATATATTTCTCCTTCCTTTTTTTTGGCTTTTGAGTTTGTGGTTCTCATATTTTCACTTTTAAAATATTGAAAAATAATGATAATTACAGGCTTAGGGAGTTGGCTAAAGTTGGCCTTAGGTTAGCATCTCTGAAGATGGAAAAAAAGAAAGAAAACCAGGAAGATCATATGCAAGGAAAAGCCATTTCCTGCACCGTGCTGTTGACTGGGGCTTTCAGTTTTATTATACCTGCGCTCTGGCCTCAGCAAAGCAACAGGTGTGAACTGTGGAGCCATCCCACTGCGGTTGTAAACAGACATATCTGCCACTTGTTCCTCGTGTCTGGATTTGAAAAATGACCAGAAGTGAACAGATTTGTGTCCTAGGCTCGCAGGGCAGAGGGCTGCTTTGAACAGATAGGAGACACCCAGGCTTTATTTCCATTTGTGTGCTCTAGCAAGACCATCTTTCCACTGTATTTCAGAAGCTTAAATACTGATTTTCCCTCTGCATAAAGCTAGGTATAATTAAGCACTGTACCCCAAACTAAAAAAAGAAAAGGGGAAAGGAACTTTAATAAGTATATGCACAAACTTGTTACATACTTTTTTATGATTATTTACATATTTATCTTCATTTTATAAATATAAAAATTACCAACATGATATTCATTATTCCCCCAAAACTGAAAGTTTAGAGCTAAAACCACATAATATGACAGTTTTTTTTCAATTTCGCACTCTAAAATATCTTATATATTTCTTTAAATTCTTGTGAAGACACTTGAAGTATTTGTTCAGGTTGGGGAATTACTAAGGCAGATTTTTCTCTCCCCATTCAGTGTGTGTGTGTGTGTGTGTGTGTGTGTGTGTGTGTGTGTGTGAGAGAGAGAGAGAGAGAAAGAGAGAGAGAAAGAGAGACAGAGAAATAGGGAGAGAGGAAGGGACTGAGAGGAAGGAAGAAAGCAAAGAGAGACAGAATAAGCATATTTTAAACACCAGAATGAGGCAACATATATTGCAATGTGTAGTATACATGAGTAATGTTCCATAATCTAGATGACTATCCCAACATTTATGCTTTTTACTGTTAATAACTTCAGTTAATAAATGCACCTGTCACCAGACAATACATGTGTCAATGAATACACAATGAGAACACATCCATATGCCATCTATTTACAGACTGATACACAGATGCCTGTGTGTGTGCAGATTTCAAAGCCATGGATGACGTAATGTATTGTGATTAATATAATTATATAGCAATAATATATATTCCCATATTTAAATAGATTAAGATGAGAGTAAATATTTTAAACATTGGATTCTTTGTTAAAATTTTAGAATAATATTTATAATTAGTGATAGTACTATTGACACACAAAAATATACAACACTATTTACTCTTATAAAATTTGAAAAATTATAATGGTCAAAATCAATGCTGTAGTCATGGTTAGTAAAAAAATGCATGTGGCAGAGAGTAAATCTTTTAAATATTTTATGTATTTTGATATACATTTTCTTTTGTTACTTATATGTCCTAATTAAATAATCAGACACTAACAAGCTTTATTGTGCAAAGATGTTCACTGAAGCATTTTGATTACAATGATAATTTTGGGACATCTAAATAATCAACACATAACTGGAAGAAAGATAGCTTCTTTAATAAACGGGGCTGGGAAAACTGGCTTTCCACACGCAGAACATTGAATCTACACCAATAAATCTCTCACCATGTACTAAGCTAAAATCAAAGTGGATCAAAGTTGTAAATTTTAAAATAGAAAAACTTAAACTGCTGGAAGGTAAAATAGGCAAAGCTCTTGAAGACATAGGTGTAGTCAAGGGTTTTCTGAATAGAAACCCAGTAGCACAAGAAATAGCACAAAGAACCAACCAATGGAATCATATCAAATTAAAAAGCTTCTGCACAGCAGAGGAAACCACTAACAGAGTGAAGAGACAGTCTACAGAATGGGCAGAAAATTGCCAGCTGTTGCACACAGAGGACTCATATCTGCAACATACTATGTAAACAACTCAACAAAAATTAGACCTCCCCAAATTAAAGACCTAATAAAAAATGGGCATCTGAAATGAATAAGCACTTCTCAGAAGAAGTAGTAAAAGTGGCCAGTAAATACGTGAAGAATGTTCAACATCTCTAGAAATTAGAGAAGTATAAATGGAAAGACCACTGATGTTCTATCTTACTATAGAAAGAGAGACTGTCATCAAGAAATCAAATAATGTCTTGTCTGAGTGTCTAGCATTCTCTATGGGCCTCAAGCTTCAGATCCCATTCCTGCAATATTTTACTTTTCCCCCTCACTGTTCTAAAGAAGCATACTGGTCTCACTAATTATTTCTAAAAATATTTCAATGAAAATATAATTAATTATAGTTAATGAGCCAATATTAATCTTTGGTTTTAGAATCAGCTTCCCTAGCACAATTTAGCACCATAATTCTGAGTGATTGTCTATCCATTGACAGTTCTGCCTTGATAGTGCTCATCTAGTTTGGATTATCTGAGTAACGGAAGTCTAAAATCATTTACCTACAACTGTGTGATCTGAGTTTGTTATTTAACTAAATCCTTTTTATATTTGCATATGACATTTTTGAAAACATGTTTAATGGCTGCATAATGTTGTAATTGTTCAAGTGCTAAGTGAGTAATTATCCTCATTTGGGTTGTGCCTCATATTAAAATAACTCTTGGAAAATTCCTAACTTGTCTCTATGGGGCTATGCACTGCCAATTTTCACTATGATACATGTTCATCTGTATGTCAGTGGTCCATAGGACAAGTGTCTACAGAGACCTAATGCTTCAAGTGGACAAATGGACAAAGTTAGGAAGGGGTAAGCAGATATTTGGAGAGTTCCTGCTTTGAGTACAAGCCACAGCCAATATTCAGCTATTGCTAATTTTGCCTATCATAATATTAGTTAACTCTTCTGATTTTTAATGTTAGAAATCTACTTTTAAATGTGAAATCTCCAATTTTTCTAAAATGTAGAATTAGCCAAAAACAACGTATCAGCAAAATGGATTTTATTTTCCCATAGGGAAAGTTCATGCTTTTAAAACTTGCACATTGACATTTGTTATACTCATCTTGGCAGTCTTTTTGTTTTGCTTTTTTGTTGTTGTTGTTTCCTGTTTTTTAAAATAGTGTGAGAAAACATTTTAGAGGCAGATTCAGAATTTTTAACTATGGACTCTATATAAAAATGCCCTTAGCCTAAATTGTGGTCAGGATTATTGACATTTAATCAGATGATTTCATTTTAAATTCACTACTTTATGTATATTCTGGCTTTTAAAATTATTGAGCTTTTAAATTTTTCATCTGATAATAAATCACAGTAGGTTAATAAATGTCAAAGATAATCACTATGAGAATACATGGAAGTTGTATGTGCACAAATCTAATTCCCTTGCTTTTTAAGTAGTGTATGCTCATAGCTCAATAATCCAATTTTTAAAGAGAACGCAAGGTATAATTTTGAATTTGAAAAATTAGATGTAATCACAATGTTTTAGCATTTTGATAGCAAAGAAAATAAAGAATCAAAACAAAGGAAAGTTTCCTCCCCTGCAAAAAACGCCAATAAATGATAAGAGAAGTCCTAATAAATGTAAATGGAGGCAGAGCTGGAAGAGGGTAACTCTTAGGGAGCAGTGTATGGGATAATCTACTAAGGCATCATGCAAACTCCACTAAAGCTGCAAATCTCAATAAAGCTCTGGGCAAGAAATCATAGAGCAAGTTAAATACTGTTAGCATGGGTGCCACATCTGTCGCCTGAGAACAGGGGACACAATCCAAATAGGGGCAAAGGCAAAACCAAATTGGAAGAACTCTACGTCAGCAGAAGGCAGTGTTTGCTCATTTCAAATTAACATCAAGGATGCCATTTTGACTGTCTACATCCCCACATTCTATCCCCCAAACACCCATGTGGGTGAAAGCACTTGGTCTTGGCAGGAATTTCCCTGGCACGAAAGACCACTGTTTACTGTACGGGTAAGGAAGTCATTAGAGGAGGAAAATGCTTGACTCACAGACCCACCTAGCCTGAACAACAGGAAGTGTCCTTTATTAGTCAGCCTTGATTCAAGACTTTTGGTACAATACTTCAGATGAAGTTTTAATGAGAGGAAATAGCCATAAGGTTAAATCCCACACTACAGATGCTGTAAAATTGAACACATTATTAAAAATGGCATTTATTTTAGTGTAGTGCTAATAATAACAAGTCAGTAACTAACCATTCTAAGTGCCATGCTGGGAAAAGTACTATCTCCCTCATAGGAGATGGTTGATATGATCCTTGTGTCACTTTATGATGTAACTACATTTATAATCTCTACTTTTAATTATAGAAATACAGAGAAAGTGGAAGAGCTGATATTTGAGCCTGATCAGTCTGAATATGAAGTTAGGGATCTTAATCTCTCTGGGTCTGGTTATAATTAGCTATTGTGCTTCTTAAGTGGTGGAAACTGATTTCTACCAATCTGTAGCCCAAGTCATAATCCAAGTCTATTCCTAGCCAAAATCCAGACTCTTTCCACTCTGCTGTGCTGCCCTTTTTGTAATATTTGTGTGTGTCTGTGTGTGTGTGTGTGTGTGTGTGTGTGTGTGTGTGTATTGGGGATTGAACTCAGGAGCTTGCACTTGAAAGTCGGGCACAGTGCCACTGAGCTAAATCCCCGGCTGCACTGCCCTTTTTATAAAGGTACAAATGAGGAATCTCAAGTTTGGCATTTTATTTTTTTAAGATTTTATGGTAATTTTTATGGTAACATACCTACTTGCCACCTTTTCATGGTCACTCTTGAAGGTTCTTCTGGTGCAAACCTTTGGAATACATCAAGATATGTGTCTCTTGAAGCACCTGCCAATGTAATTGTTCTAACCAGCAGTTTATTCTTTATATCTAGGTTCAGATGTTTGAAGGACCCTCTGGTGCTAAACTTTCCCTCCCCAAAATTTCAAATATACATTTTTCTAACATCTTCAGACAGATTGAAGCTTGGGGAAAATCATGCATGACCTTTTAGTCTTTTGTTTCTCAAGCATTTAGACTTGTTGCAATTACCAACTCGAATAGCTGTATGGGCTTGAGCTAGTTTCCTTATTTGTCAAATACAAATTTTAATAATTTTTATTTTTCAGCTTGTTTTGAGTATTCATTTAGTCAAATTCATGTGGCATACTATCCAGAGACTAACATGAACTTGAAATTTTAAGCTATTGCAATTTTCTCCACAAAGTCCTTATTATTCAGCTTAATGACCCATACATAAAAAAGAAAGGCCCAGCAATCACTATAGATTTCAATGTGATTGGATTTAGTGGTTTGCTCAATTTATGCCCTGAATCACTAAAATTATATTGCTCCTTTCTACTTATCAATTTCAAAGCACTGTAATATACATAAATAACCCGTTACATTCAGTCCATATAGAGCCAAATATAGAGTGTTACTAGTCATAAGAGTTGCATTGAAGTTTCCTTTGGAGGGTGAATTCCACAGAATAACACTGGTCTCTGATATGAGAGAAACACATCATTTTTTTCTAGCAGAGCTGAATCAGGTATTCCACCAAAATGAGCTTTCCAAATAGTTCTGTCTTAACCATTTAAGAGCAGTATTCGTTGAAGTATAGCTTGCAGGCCGGTGCTGGGAGCCTTCTCCTATATGATCTGTGTGTGCTTGATGACCCAACTATTGTTGAGCCACATGATTCTGTTTATCTGTCTTCACCCTTTTAGCAAAGACTTCAGTTGTTTTTCTGATGTTCGGCAGCCTCTCCTAGAACTTTGTTACCCCTGCGTGGTTAGTATAAATATATAATAAAGGATCCTTTCTACAGGCCAAACTTCAGGAGTATTAAGGCATTTTTTAATACAATTTTTATGTTCGGAGATTCTTTTTCTTAACATATGGACTCACAGCTGTTTTCCAAGATTGTCAGACATTATCAGAAGCATAACTTCTCCAATACTGGGAGACCTCTACACTCTTCATGTAAAATAATTTAATACTGGGGGTAGAAGGGGAACAGTAGAGAAAGGAAATATTAGAAACATAGCTGCACTGGGTTTTGTTTTTTTTTTAGCATATTCCCAGATTTCATCCTAACATTCAATAAGGTTTAAAGAAATTGCTATCCTATGGAGACCAAACTAATTATAATGAGACACAACCAAATAATGAAAATGGTACTTAGATTTTAGAATGAAATTCAGAAAATAGCTTCAGGGTCTATTTTTAATGACATCTTCATTGATAAAGTATGTGAAATTTTCCAAGTCCATTACCTAGTCATTTAATAGTAAATTTGACCAAGTCTAATGACACCTACATTTTCCTAATAGAGTGTTTATGGTTATCTACACGGCAAATGGCAAATTGGAAATTTATATGCCATTTAAATTAGGTTACGTCTAGGAGAATTCATTCTGCTTCCCATGGAAAGTCCACTTTTAAAAGAGACTCATTGTTGGGGCCAGGGATTTAGCTCAGTGGTTTTGCCGCCTGCTGCACAAGCGCAAGGACCCGAGTTCAATCCCCGCCCCCCCCCAAAAAAAGAGAGAGACTCATTGTAGAACAGTTTTAGATAGTTTTTTGTTGCACTAAGAGAAATTAATATAAAAGCACATTTTTAGCATAAATTTTAGTCAGATAGGCAGCTAGGCCACTGTAGTGTGGAATACGCAATAGCCTTTTGCACTTTGACCTTTCCTTACAACATAAAAGAATCTTATTATGACAAACCCCATTAAGGCAGGAAATCTATCTGATGCAGCTCATTTCTGCACCAAATTCAAGGAGGTTTAATTACCAGCAGCATTAATCTCAATAATAATCATACCTAAAATTTTTTAAGTACTTGGAAATTTATGAAGGATTTCTGCATGTGGTTTAACCTTTGTATTCTTGCCCTAACTTTCTAATCATTCTTTTTAACTCCAACCTCACTCTTTCCCTAAATATTAATTCACATAATTATATATCTGCATAGGCTGTTTGTTGCCTATGCGGTGAAGTCTACATCATTGGCAAATCATACAGGCTAAAAAACCTTGGCTTTGGGGAATCAGTTTTCTTACAAAGTGCTTATATAAATAAACCAAAAATTTGTTAAAATAATAGCAACAATAGTGGTAGAAGCAGATGCCCCAATTCTTTGTAAAGCTTGTTTACCTTCTTTATTTTTTCATTTAGGACATTCAAAGCTTCTAAATATATGGATAGTAGACGTAGGGGATTGAAAATATATGAGAAATATTTTTAAATGTATCATATATTTTGGACATTTTGTTTCATAGCATGATGCTTTATATATCATAGGCACTCCAGGGTCATTTTCTACATTTTACTTTTTTAAACATGAGAAATATAGTATGCTGTGCAATACAGAATTGCCACATAGACACAAGGGATACTATTGTGGTAGGTTCTAGTGCATAAATTATGTTAAAATACTAAGCAAAATGGAAGGAAAAAACTTTACTACATAAAAATAAGTAAACATGAGAGACAATCTCATGTTGAAACAAGATTATGAGTATTATGAGAAAATGGTCACAACCTGAAGTTTCTTATAGATGTTTATTTTCATTATTTTAGATTGGGGGACAGCATTTTTTTTCTATAAAATCTGCATATTTCAGGGTCACTAAGTATTCTATTCTACCAGGATACATCCATTTGCCAGGGTACTAAAGACCGGCAGAGCACGTGATTAAAGACGGAAATGTAAATGCTTTTGCCACGAAAATAGAACATGTTTAATCTTGTTAAATATATGCTCTTAAAAATTTGCCACTCACACATATAGGGATTGTTTGCTTTTCTAAATAAAATGAGCTAGGAAAAAGTATATTTTGACAAAAGAAAGCTTAGTAGGAGTGGTGATTACAGGCAAGAGCAACTGTCCAATGCAAAGCATTGCTTGTAGCATAATTTTTTTCATAGTTTTTATGAAATGACCTCTTATACTACAAGTCAAAACACCTTCTGTAACTAAAAGCATTCATTTTAGAACATACAAATAAACTTGTTATAGTTAACTAAAATTCCACTATCTGTCTTACTGCTGTGAATCATTTTGCCAAAAGCACACATTCCTTTCATAAAATCTGAATATCCCTGTGCTTAATCTAAATCTTCATTGACTTTGATTAATGAGATTTGTTTCTATCATATCTTAATGAATTTAAGGAAATCAGTTTTAATGCACTGACTGAATTTATTCTCAATTTCTATGGTATGTGCTTTCACTGGTGTAATATTGAATGAATTGAATGTGTTTAGAGAGTTTAATCAGGCACTTATATCTGTAATTGAGTTTTTACTAGTGATCCATGTTTACATGCACTTATCAAATACTATAATTCTTACCTATGTTAATGGCTGAAAAACAGGAGAACAATTCACAAATAGTGCACTTTTATATTTCCCAGAAAAAATCAAATTTTTGAAATTAAGGAAAATTACATATATGAAACTAATGCTATAAAATTTTCAGTTCAAATAATATAGATTACTATACTATCAGGTAATATTCTAATAATTTATATTCCTCACTTGATATCTATGGAAATCTGTATTAAAATAGTTAAATAGGGGCCAGGGATTTAGCTCAGTGGTTTCGCCGCCTGCTACTCAAGTGCAAGGACCCGAGTTCGCTCCCCGGTACCAAAAAAAATAAAAATACATAATTAGTTAATTATGTTTGCTCTTTTTAGTGTGTCCAGGTTCTTCATGCATTTTTGTATCATTGTGTGGCTCATATGACCTCTATTTGCCATATCTCAGTTGTTTGCATTTGGGGCACTAAACCTGGGCTTAAAAGCTGTTATTTAAACATATCACAGCTCTTCAGATATTTTGGCTTTGTTTTATCTGGCCACATGTCAGCCACTCAACACCTTGAAAAAGGTGGAGGAGCCCAGGGCATTGTTCATTTCCTGCCTAATGTAGGGAAGAGAAAGGTATTCAGTTCACAATGAGTGTTTGATCTTGATGTTTAGCCTTTTACAAGCATTTTATCTATACAGTTTATCTCATTTATGTATTACCTCTTCTAGTTTCTCCTCACAAAATTTCTCTAGTATTTAACTTAACATACTCACAGATTATGTTCCATTATGAATTGGTTCATTAAGAGAAATAAAACTCTCCCCTTACTCTTATTATATATATTACAACACACCCTGATCTTTTAAAACATAGCAGCCAATTTGGTAATTTTTAGAAAAACAACGTTCTCCAAGACTACAGAAGTTATTTTTTTATTTAAATTATTTATAATAAGTAGTTGCTGCATCATTCACATAGATGTATCTTGGAGAGAGAAACAGATCAATACTGAATAGCCTTATGTGTCTTCATTATGAAAAAGGAGAAACATTCAAGGATGAAGGATCATCGTTTTTGATGCAAGAATGATCATCTTCATTGTAAATATGAAGCAATGAAATCTTACATAAAATAAAATTATAAATATTTACAGTGAATTGATGATTTTTATTTTACCAGGTACTTAACGTTCTCTAGATGACACTCTCTTTCTTTCTTTTTTTCTTTCTTTCTTTCTTTCTTTCTTTCTTTCTTTCTTTTGGTGAGGCTGTTATGAATGACTGTTGTTTTAAAAGTAGTTAGTTGGTGTATTGGTGGGGTCAGTAGTTGTGATCGTATTCGATATTAGCCTATCTCCTCTTCAAATTGAAAGAGCTAAATTTAAGAGAGGAAACCAGGATAATTTGTATTATGAATTTTATTATTTATATTTTTCCAACTGAAAAGAAATATTAATATGTTTAATGACAACATAATATTCTCCAAAAAGTCTCTCATGATAATATACTTGACCAATTATTATAATTTTTTTAAAAAACAAAGGTAATAGATAAGAACTAAGCAGTTTTGTCTACTTTCAAAAAACTGATATATTGAAATGTTATTCTTTTATTTTAGATATCCCTTTAAGAGTCTCATGAAAGCAATAGATCATCTCCCTAAGAGGAAGACTCAGGGTACTTTCACACTAAACTGTGTTCAATTAAAGCCGCTTGGAAGTGTGTAGTACTCTAAGAGGTAGAACTGAAACCAATGACGACCTGTGAATCCATAGTTATTCCCTTTGAACTACATGCTCACTTTAAGGGCTCCGAATCCTTTTTATCCTCCCCTATGTTTTTCCCAGAACTTTTCCCCACCTTCCTTACCGCACAGCTTACCCGTGTATTCCACCTACTGTTTCCTGCCTGTGCCGTGCTACCGTGTAGTTCCACCAGCCATCTAACCCCGTTCTGTGGCGTCTGGACAGTTCTCGAGGCATCATTGACCCTTGTTATTTCTTGAGCCAATGAGTAGATTTATAATGACTGGATATCTTGAACTACAAGTCTGGCATTGAATTGCTAATCTAAATATCCCTAATGCTGTCTTTTCAAAAATAATAGCTTGTGTATGCTTTTATCCTTTTTAGGATGAACCTGTGATCTAACCCTAACTATGTATAACTTATCTGACTCCACAGACAGTTCCTTGATTTAGAGTCTATAGAGTCTATAGATCAAAGCTAACATTTTCAAAAGAATTATCAACTATCAACTAGCAATGTTGTTTTAACTTGGACTGAAAGTTTAATCAAGGGTGACTGGATTTTTAAATATCACATAAAGCTTCATTTTGAACATGGGGAGAAATTTTTTTATCAAAAGTATTTATGACAAGTATTATAGCAAACAAATTTTGAGTTCTGTAATCATACATAAACACACAAGATTTAAGGTCTTTTTTCAGTGTACTTACCCTGCGTGGTACTCAGATTTTCATGTTTTGTTTGGTTGATATGTGTGTGTGGCTATGTGTGTGCCTGGGTGTACATGTGTGTTGCACACTTCATTTTCTAGCATTGTACCATTTCCCTCATATTTTGGAGCCATTCCTTGATTAAAATATCTAGGCCTATTATCAATGTGGTCTTAGCTGCACTATGAATTACAACTGAAAAAAAAGAGGAAGAAGGAAAGGGGGAGATGGAGGAAGGGGAGGAAGAAGTTGTCCTAACAGCAAAATGTATCATGAAATGTACAAGTAGGAAACAAATCTGTCTCATCTTTACTGCTGTATCCTAATCACAGAAGCTATTTAGAAGACAGACTGATAATATGTGGGAAGACAGGTCAGGTTTTCTTATGAAGGACAAAGATGTTCTAACACTCGGGGACTTTTCATTAAATTTCAGTGTGAAAGGAATTTTTCTTTCTTTTCTTTTTTATAAAGCTAAATTCTCAACCAGCGAATGAAAGCCAAAGGAGAAACAGTTCTATCCAACCAGAATTCTATCCACTCAGTGTACAACCACTGAAGAGAGCTCGACACAGGCATACAACCTAGCCTGGCTCCCCGAGCGTGAGGTCAGATATCAAGATGGTGTCTCCAGCACACCTGTAATCAGTGCAGGGAAGGCTGAGGTAGGAAGATTGCTGGGAGTAGAGGCCAGCCTGGTTATGTAGCAGTAGCAAGTTCAAGGCCATTCTGAACAATACAGTGAGATCTTGTGCCAACCCCCCCTCCCCCAATGTTAGAGGCTCTGTTCTTTCTGCTCTCTTTATGCCATGTATCTGTTTAGACATGTCACACATCAAAATGAATATATTTTTACCCGCCAATGGACCAAGTAGGGATATTTCTTTTTCTTTCTTTTCTATTTATTTATTTATTTTTTTTGGAGACAGAATCTCACTAGATAGTTCAGCCTGGCCTTCAACTCTCTATGTAGTCCAGGCTAGGCTTCCACTTATGGCAATCTTCCTGCTTCAGCCTCCCAGGTGCTGGGATTACAGGCATGCACCACCATGCCTGACTCAAGTGGAAATATTTCTGACGATATGCCTGATATTTAAAACAAGGGCTGATAGACAAAATGAATTAATAAAGGGTGGTCTGTAGGTGAAATCCACAAAGGGAAGGAATCTACTGTGGTTGTTTCTTATACTCTAACTTTGTCTAGAAAAGGAACACACTGGGGTGTAAATTTTCAAACTAAGCTTGTCAACTGGACTCTCTCTTCATAACTGTTCAGTTCCACCTAGAAAGTTCTTTATCTTTGCAAATAATTTGTTTCCCAGCCCCTTCACTAGAAAGCCCCTCTTGTTCCTGTATTTCCTGGCTCCTCTGTGCTGCCATTTTCCTTCTACTGGATTTGTCTGGTGATCCATTGCATAAACACAATGCAAGAGTAGTTGTCAAATGACAAGCTTCGGTGTTCCAAAGACTTACTATTGCTCATCTACTTGGAATCAGAATGCATTTTCCATATTATCAAAGGAATAAACTCAGAATAAAAGGACTAAATTGTGGACAATTGAGACATTAACAATGTGAAATAGCTCTGCCCTATATGATTATGTATATATCCATTTATCGGTCTTCTGTAATGTCCTCCAATAAAAATTTACAACTTATTTTTAAAAGTCTTTAAATAGTCTCCATTTGGTTAATGACAATATTTTATGGCATCCATTTCCATTAACAATAGCATATAATCCATTTTATTTTTCAGCTTATTATTTCTGGCACAAGAACATAATTCGGTATGCTATAAATTACAAGAAATTTAGAAGTTCTGATTGTGACAGTTGAAATTTTTAAAATAAGAGAGAGAATAGAAACTGTAAAACAGAGAGAAAAATGGTAAATAAGAAGATGAACTTTAAAAAATCATTCACAATGAAATACCAAGAAATAAGAAGACAAAAATAAGATAAAAAGAAACCTAGAAACCTAATAAATAGAATGGATATGTAAGCATCCATTTGTGGCAGCAAATTCCAGAAGCAGAAGCTGCAGATGGTGGTAGAGGGGCCTAGCAAGTTCAGTGCTTGAAACATTACAGCTAAAGGCATGGCTTGGAGTTTTCCTTGGTAAAAGGTAAAAATCCTGACATCGACATTTACTAAGAGTCCCTGAGCTTGATAAATTGCACATTTTTTTCTAAGGTTCAACCTCCCTATCTTCCAAATAGGCATCAAAAGAGTTCCTTATTTATAACATTATCACGGGAGTCTGTGAGATTATAAAAGGCTATTATTTTGGCATTGCAATTGGCACTTAAAGCACTCAGGAATGTTACCTATTGCTGGATTCTAGAAATGTATGAATTAAGTTATTTATTGTATGCTTGTACAGGTAATAAATAATATTCTAAAGCTTTTCCAACCATATGGTTAGAAAACTATGTCCTTTCAGGAAAAAAAAAAAAAGAAAGAGAAAAAGAGCAAAACATTTACCATGGCACTGGCACAAAAAATAGTTCTTAGCCCAGAAAGAATGGCCAACAACAAGAAATCACACAAGGAGAAATGCTGGCAAGGTTCTGGGGAAAAAAGGCACCCTTCTACAGTGTTGGAGGGAATGTAAACTAGTACAACCACTATGGAAATCATTGTGGGGATTCCTCAGAAAACTAAATCTAGAAATTCCATTTGACCTAGCTATTTCACTTCTAGGCATCTTCCCTAAAGAGTTAAATACATGCATACCCATGTTGTGTTGTTTTTTGTTGTTTTTTGTGTTTCATACCCATGTTTCTGTGGGGTTTTTTTTTTTTTTTTTGGTTCTTGGTTTTGGTACTGGGCATTGAACTTGGCACCTCATGCTTGCAAGGTAGGCTGTGGAACCACTGAGTTAAATCCCTGGCCCCATATCCATGTTTTTAGTAGAACAATTCATAATAGGTAGATCTTGGAAGCAACCTATACGTCCATCAACACATGAATGGAAAAGCCAAATGTAGTATTTACACACCATAGAATACCACTCTGCCATAAAGAAAGATAAACGAGTTATATATAGGAAAATAGAGACACATTGAGACCATACTGTTAAGTGAAGTAAATGAGTCCCTCAAGCTTAAATATCACATGGTTTTTCTTATGAGAAATCCAAAGTGTAAGTAAAATGCAAAATAAAAAATAGATAATGGGAAGTAGGGGGATCTTTCTCAAAGGGGAAAGGGTTTAAGAGATGGAGGGAGGAATTCAAAAGCAATTATGATATATCATGTACCAATGTCACACAAGGAATACAGACGTTACGTACTGTAAACATGTCCAAAAGAAAAAAGGAAGGGATCAAGGAATGTGGGTAAAGGGGAGGGAGGGAAGGGAAGTGGGATGATAAAAGTTAATTAAGATGTATTATACACAAGTATCAAGTACACACAAGGAATGTAAACATTTAGTGCAAACATATTCTAATAAAGAAAATGATTAGAAAAACTACATTTACCATGCACTTTAGATTGCTATAATCCAGATAGTCAATGAACATTATTCTTATTTGTCAGTTGAAAATTGAGTTTTAGGGAACAAGAATTATGAAATGTTAAATGCTAGGCAGAGAAACATGAAATTAAAAAATACTGAAGCTCAAAAAAAAAAAATCTTCCAAAGTAATAGAGCTGGGAAGTGATAGAATCAAACTCAAGTTCACATCTCATAAAAATTCACTTTGGTATAAACAACTCTGAGGGTATCAAATAAAGGAATGGCATTAAAAATAAATTCCCAGCTCAGTTATAGTGGGTGTACTTAGCATAAGCAAGGCTCTGCGTTCAGCCCCTGGCATACATCCTTCCTCATAAAGATGTGATCAATAATGGAGCAAAATGCGATAGTAAGGATAAAAGGAAATACATATGTACATATCTTGTCATAAGTACTTTTAAGACTTCTTTCTTAAAAGTAAAAGTTTTAATAGCTCTAGAGATGAGTAGCCCCAAAGATCTAAAATTGTTGCCTCTAAAAATGTATTTTTGTAACTTTTCATATTTTTCTACCAAGAAAGTTGTATAATTTTAAAACTTTAAATTTTAAAATAATTAAATGTTTTTTCAATAGAACTGGGCTTCTGAAAAGGGCAGTGGAGGAGTTTAAGAGACTAAAATGCAAACAGGACAGCTTTCTTGTCCTGCTTTCCACCCACAGCCCATTTCCCTTTTCCTCCTACCATGTTGAGTAGGCCCAGTTATGTAGTGTACAGGGGCTCTTGTCCAAGGCAGTGGAGGAAGGCTGTACTCTATCCCTGATACAGAACTCTGCCCACCTAGAGAAAACAAAGCTTTTTTCTCATCGATCTGCCCCGACTCACTTCTCACAACTCTGGTGGAAACAGGAGTCTTACCTGGCTCTTAGTACTCATGGAGTGGCAGGGCAATGGTAGGACCAATACCAACATGGTACTGTTCGCCAGGCCAAGGGTGACCTCAAGTCCTGTGCAAGTGACAGGAGAGTTGGAGGAAAGAGGTCTTTAATCCAGAAATATGATGTTTGCCTTTAACCTGTATGGGAATAGTAGCAATGGTGAAAAATAAAAGATACTAACAAAAAGTATTAGTTTGATTATCAAAGAAAATTAGTGCATAATTGTATTCTCTTAACACTGTATGTCCAGTATTTGATATATTCCATTCTCCTTATCATGCTATTATTTCCCTATTTTACTCTAAACAGGTTCACATGTATAAGCACGAATTACCTCGGTTTCTTATACATCTGTATCTTACTGACAGTTTTCACTACTGAGCTGAAACTCTATCATCCGTGTCTGTTTTACCATAAAACCAATGACCTTTTTATTTTCCCGCTTCTTCATATTTTTACTATATTGGATACTGTTCACTTCCTCCAACTTTATGCAAATGTCTTTTGCTTTAGTTTTCACAATTCTACAATAATTTTTCTCTTGAGTGTTTCTCTAGTATACATTATTTCTGTAGTCATCATGTTGGATAATCAGAAAACAAGGGATATTATCCAAAATCAACTTTTTCATATCCCCTCTTTCCTTTCCATTTATGACTAATGTGAAGAAATAGTTCTTTATTCCTAAATGGAATTTCAGCCAGGTCTTATTAGTTTTTAGTCATTTTCAAGGACATATGTTCTTCGATTAGCACAATTAATATACCATTATCAGTGGAATGATAAAGGTGTTCAGCTTCTTTCTATCAAGTTTTTTCCATGGACCAATGATCTGTGGTGGGAATATGAATTTACCTTTTCTCTTGGCTTTTTACTATGCTTTGATTCCCCTGACTCCCTCACAGAATATTAAAAATAGGCAAATATATATGACAATTATTTCCTGTCAGTTATTGTCATTATTTTTTCAGAGACTCCTGAGAATCTACAGCTTCCTTGACATCCGTCAGCAGATCCCCTCCACTCTTAATAAATATTTCTTGCTTGGTCCTAAAACATCACCCATTTCTTTCTCCTAACTCATCTAGTTCCTTCAGAGCACAATGATCTTGCCAAAACATTGATCCCAATTTCATTAGTGATTACCATTGTGTATGCATGTGCATGATTTATAATAATGTTATATAGTAATGTACAATTCTGAAAGACTGTCTATTCGAGGGAAGAATGTGCTTTATATTCTTTACAGGCTGCAGTGTAACTCAGTTGTATAGAGTGTAAATTTAGAATAAATTTAAGCTAGCCATTGTTTGATTCACTATCCCATTCCTATACATAAGCCTATAGATTATTCAGATACTAATTGAAAGGTTATGAAGAAGCTCACACAATAGTTTTTAATATTTAATCACATTCTAGACTATATGATTTCAGCTTTTTATTTGTCACTATCATTTGAAAGAACACTGATAGTCATTTCTCATACATTTGGCTATTCTAAAAAAAATGATGTCAGCACCACAAATGGTACATGAGATGATGATGATCACTTAAAATATTTCTGTGTATTAATAATAGTAATTGATGTCTAAATAAAAAGATTTTCTACATGATAAACAAAGAGAAATAATACACCATGAGATCATGCTTCCAAGAACCATTAGGAAGATATGAAGGATACCTCTGAATATTTTATTGAATATATAAAGGTGTTTATATATAATACATGTGTACAGACAAGATTTATTCTTCTTCAGCAATTATTCTTTTGGTATGCTACTTATTTTATTTTGTCTCTCTGCTCAAAAATATTCACAGAAAATACTTTTAACATTACCCTGTATTTTTATAAACTTCATTTTGATGCCAACACTGTATTAAAATGCATAAATAATTATCCAACTTGAGTACATATTACGATAGTGTACCCATATATCTTTCTTTGCATGAATATACTTTGGTTACATTTAAATGAATATATTTTTGCCCAGTTAAACACAAATTCTTCCCAAAGGAAATTCATGCTTATGTCATCACACACAGACCAAACAGCAAAATACTTTGTGATGGTTTCTAACAAGAATGTTTGGCATCATCTCTATTATTAAGGCAGCTAGAGAGTTAACAAAAATTCTAATATATATATTTTAGGACATGAATCTAACTTGTTCATCTTTGACTCTTCCTTCAAAAATAACATTTTTTTTTTACATGATCAAGTACTCATCCATGTTTCAAAACGATTTGTGTTGAACTGATAGATTCAGAGTGACAGCAAGGGTATAGAATTGTATTAGCTGCATCATTACCTCCAATCACTGGACACATGCAAAGCTGCAGTTCTATCCCATGCTACATGCCAGCACATAGCCAGGGCTTCGATCATCCAATTGTAGGTGTCCTAAGCATTCTGCAAGCTGGATATCTTTACTGAATAATGAGAGGGTACTTAACTAAGTCATGAAGAGGTTGGGGTCAAACCTGCTACATAATTACTGTGTAGCATACTGAGCTGAAGAAGAGAGGATTTATCAAGGTCACAAGTGAATAATTGGACATTCTTATACCAACAAAGGCTAATGATCAGATGGAAGATGGCTAAACTTCCTCAGTGACCTTTATTTCAGTCCTCTGCTATGTCCTTCAGATTTACTATAGTCTGGGGTGACTCCTTCCCACGTCATGCACATTTTCCACAAAACCCTTCTCACATTGCACTCCATTCTCATCATAAGCCTTGTAGAGGCCAAACAGATAGGGATACAAGATTAAGACATATCTGCATACCTACAGGTCCATGTTCGATTTCTTATACCTTCTGCAACAAAGAACAAGATATTTTAAAAATCCTCCAGTTTCAATCAAAATAGTGTGAACAGCTCTCTGATCACACAAGAAATCCTTCTTTTCTGAAAGCAACTGGTAAATATTTCAATGAAGTCTTTATTATTGTAAATTCTATTACCATGTAGTCCTATTGCAACTGATATTCCATTAGTTTTTGCAATCACTCAAGTAAACTAATTGTACCATTCTTTCCTTGTCTGCTTTGGGAAAGGAAACTGCAATTATCAGAGAATTAATACTTTGAAGTAAGGGAATAAAAACTTGAGTTTTGTCTATAGGAGAACAATTTTCAGATTGATTTCTCCATACCTAAATCTTTTTTCATCTTAAATAATTTACTCTGTTTATTTTCTTTGACTTACTATCAAATGATGTTTTCCTTAGTGCTAAATATCACCCCTAATGGAAATACTGAGGGTTTACACTTTTAGGTACTTTTTGTATTACATATGAACATACAAACATACATAAACGCAAAGTATGTTCCATGTTTTATTTATTTTTTGTTCTGCACTTGTATCATCTATGCCTCAATCACATAAGCACACATATAGCACGGGATCAGAACAGAATATAAATTATTCAGAATGCCACAAATATACTTAAGATTTAAGGTACATTTCAAATCAGTGGGGAAAAAGATTCTCCTATGTTTTGTAACCAGTGCTAGAACAATTACTGAATGATTTTGAGAAAAAGTTGTTTTAAGGCCTTATTGAAAAGGATTTTAAAAAAACTTAATTTCAAATATTTAAAATATTGAGGTATGAAAATGAAACTAAGAAGTATTAGGGAAAAACGTAGCAAAATATGTATAAACGTGGTTTATTGAAGGTATATTAGTGGTTATTTTCAGCTGCTACCATAACAAATGGCCACAGGTTTAATGGTTTCCACAAAGCCTTTTTATCATAGTTCTGAAGGTGGAAAGCCTGAATACAGCATGGTTATCTGGCTCCTCTGCCTAGAGTCAGAGAAGGTCAAGTGCAGGCCACTGGCAGTGCTGTGTTTCTTGAGGCTGTAGGAATGAGTCAGCTTAGACTGCTGACCTGGGTTGCTTGCTGGTAGGGCTCAGGCCAGTGTCCTCACTGGCTGTCACCTGGCTACTTGGTCTTCGCTCCTGAGGCTGCACACCTGTTCTCATCCTGCCACAAGTCCCTGGGCCCTGGAAGGACAGACTGCCCCTCTCACACCGACTCTGAATTCTGCCACATCTATCTTACTGCAGCCAGATGAAATTTTCTCCTTTTTAAAGTTTTAAGTGATTAGGTTGGTTCTAACCAGATAATCTCCTTATTTTAAGGTTTACAATCTTAATTGCATCAACAAACTATTTTCTCCTATGCAAGCTAATGTTTGCAAGTTTCAGAGGTTGAGGGCATGGTCAGCTTTAAGGAACCACTGTATTTACTACCCTAGAGGCTTTCTGATGAAGATACCGAAATGAAGCTCACAGTGACTCCTTATACAGTCCTCATAGCCTCTATGCCTTCAAAAAGTCATAACTAAAGCCCAAATCCAATGACCACAAAGGAAAATCTCCTTCCCATGAATGTAACAGGGAGCTGAGTTCATTGATCTATAAAAGACTTTTATAAAGCAAGGAAAAATAAACTGCAGTCCAGGTGTAGGGTAGGGTTAATTTGCATTTCTAAATTTATTTAACAAAGTAATATGTAAAAGATTCAGATTTTGATTAAGATTTCTGCCTATCGTTTTAACTAGTTCTTTAAGGTGTAATTTCAAATTTTACAATAAGAAAGACATTCTGGTATCTTGAAAGTCTTATAAAAACAGATAGCCATTGATATTTTTTAAAGTATGTGTTTTATTTTTATAATTAATAATTCAGGTCATAATAGAAATTGTGGCATACAGAATACGATAGAAATAAGAACACAAATAATATTCTTAATGCACAAGCACACTTAAAAATTTATGATCATGTTTTAAGTACTCTTTGCATCCTATTCTTTCAAGGCAGAACATTATGTCACAGGTAGAGTGTTTTACAAGCATATGTTGTGCACTTACTATATGTTAAGCTTTTTTGAAGTACATGAGAAACATTAATGAAAAAATTGAAGGATCCTTGCTTATGTGTTTTGTTGTAACACTGTCACAACAAAGTAGTGCTTCTGAGATACTGTACTATGAAAAAATATAAAACATGATTTTCCCCATGAGTCTAATTTGTATACATGCTTATAGAGCAGAAACCTTCTAATCACCATACAGTGAATGAGAGGCATAATATACTTAGCCGAATTGAATTTATTTCTCTTTGGATTCTATTTATCAATGTCATTATCTAATAAAACCTTTAAGAATTTATTCACTCCTAAAGGTTTGTACTTTTTCTCTGGGTAAGAGGAATTACAGAGCTAGAATGTGTGGATAGTTTCAGGGATGTGGGTAGGAATTGCTAATGTGACATCCAGAAATAGTGTATCAGGTCCTACTCCCACGCGCCTATGGGCTTTGCCTGTGTCTCTTATATCTGGGTCCTACTTCCTCATCTGCTAGCACTGAAATATACTGCTTTACATGTTATAATGGTTTTTAAATTTTAACATATCTGAAGTTAGGATGCATACCCAGTGAAACAACTTATCTTTTTTCTTTTGTACTGGTCTATAAAAGTTTGTCTTAAAATGCATAGCAATTTATGTTTAAAAATAAATCCATCAATACACAAATTTTAGTGCTATATTTGTATATACTAACCATGATTACTTTGAAAGCTATCCAATGGTGTTAAAAAGTTGAAATATCCCTAAAATATGATATGCTCAGTGTCGTCATAGAATACTGATTAAGATCCTAAGAAAAATGTTATTTTCTATTAGGTTACTGAAAAATTAGAAAAAAACACACCCTCCCTTAATTGTTACAAGTCAGTATAACTTGTTTTAGGTTTAAAAGTGATACTAAGCCCTGGTACCAAAAAAAAAAAAAAAAAAAAAAAAAAAAAGTGATACTAAGGAGAAAAAAGAGAACTTGTCCCCTTATTTAAATTAACAAAAACTATTAAATGGAAACATTTTTATGAAACATAAAATATACCCTCCTATTTTAAATCTCCATATAAAGTAATATATTATAATATATAATAATGTATATAATATACATAGAATATGTAATATGCATATAATATGTAACATGTTATTAATTGTATTATTTAATTTATATTAATAAATAGTTAAAATTTATAAATATTGCCTTAAATTCTCTAAGGGTAAAATAAAAGCAGCCATTAAAAAATCATAAGGCAGTCTCAGTATAAAATGAATGAGAAAATTTTGATTATGTGTAGATTGATTGATTGGCAACCAACTGGGAATGTTGTAGATGTACTAATATAGAGGAATTTTGTATTAAACTTCAAAACAAGAATTCTAGTGGAGAAATTTAATGTTGCCATGTATGGAGAAAGATATGCTTTGTTAAATTTTAATTTCACAGAAGCAGTAAATATTTCTTTAATAGTAATCATATTGCAGATATTGTATTATATATTTTATGAAGCAACAGTACTTTAAATGATATGTGTGAGCTTTATTATCTTGGTAGCAGTGAAATTGTCCATGGCCAGTAGTGAAAAATAGTGACAACAAATCACTCAACAACACTTTTCATAGATTCATAGAATGGAAATAAAAAGGACATTTAAAGTTTTACATTTCATCTATCTGTACCCTATTGTTGACAGATAATAGACATTTGATAAATACTCACCTGAAGTTATTTGACAGTATTCCTAAGACAATAGGTGCAGTAGTATTTTATTTGCTTGTTTTGTTTTTGTATTTCTTCAATATGCATTTATTCAATTGACTCTACCAGAATGATCATTATTTTTTATAAAGTGCATCCTTCTGGATATTTTAACAGCTCCTGAGATTTGTAGACAAAGGATCTACTAGGGTCGGAGACCTACATGATGAATAAAATCTGTCCGTCATAGTCTCTGCAGAATGTTCTAATTTAAATATTTTAGAGCTGTGTAGGATTAGCGGGTGGTGTAGATCCATCATGTCAAGTTCTTATTTTGAGTTTCAGAGCAAGTTGACCTTTAGAAAACACATCTGTGTATACTGTCAGTGATCAGGTATTTCTCTTGGAAAAGAGAGCACTCAGAAGAGGAGGGGATCGTCAGTCTTCTGCTGCTCTGAAGAGGAAACCTCTGTGTCAAACCTGCCTTAAAACTTCTAACCTTGGTAGGTTATTTTAATTCTGTGAAGAAGACAAAGTAGACAAATTGACTATGTCGCATGCTTAAAATTTCACATTTCTCTGTATCTACCACTTAACGTTGTTAGGAGGATTGAATAGGTTAGTGCATAGAAGAGGCAAGAACACAGGTAAACCTGGAGTGCATTTATTATCATTACTGGTGTTCTCAATTATAATTAATCTCTTATTATGCACTAAATTACTATTGTGACCTCCATAAGTTAATTTACCATGTACAGTACAGTGGAAGCCAAATTTGATCCCAGATTTGTATTTCTCTAGGGAATATCTTTCTTGTTTCCCTTCTCCTACTACATATAAGAATGATATTTGTGCTATATACTTTCAGATATTCAGTAAATACTTGCTAACTAACAAGGAGGAATAACATTATGACTAAATCTTCAAATACTGGTAAAATGCATTTAACCTGGTAATGTTAGCAAAATCAGAAATTGCAGAAACATATTAAAGAATCTCTTCTCATTGTGATAGGCACATGTCAGAATGGCCTGGGTCAGTACAAAGGGTTAAAAACCCACCTGGCACCTAACGAAAATCCTTTTGCTTGTCAGTGTCCAACCTACACAAGTGCTAGAGAAACATGTTCATCAGCTTTCTGTCCCTTTGACAAAATACCTGAGCAAATCAACATAAAGAAAGATTTATTTTAGCTCATGATTTTAGAGGTATCAGCTTATGGTCTGCTAGCTGGGTTTCTTTTAGGCCTGTAGTGCCGCAGAGCATCATGGTGATGAACCACAAATGGGTTAATTATTCATGACGTCAGAGCTGTAACGATCCAGTTATCTTCCAGAGGCCCCATTTTGGAACCTTGATAGGCTGGGGGTCAAACTTAAATGCATGAGCCTTTGGAGAGAATTTAAGATCCAAACCATAACAAAAATATGCCGACATCAATGCCTTTTTGTATTTTAAATGTTATATCAGTAGTTGAAAGAAAGACCTTTTACCTCATACGATTGTGGAAATTAAAATTTTGTCTTAAAACTAATTTATTTTTGTGTATAGTTGGTGTATATTTCAATTTGAGCAATTGATAACTGTCAAAATTGTTCAATAAAATATTTTGCCACTTAAATAGTTTCATATACAAAATTGCTTATAAAAGGTTAGTTTCTCTATATACTTATAACTATATAATAATCTTCATCGTGCAAATAATAGATTTTTGTTAACAAATACTGATTGAAACAATGGTTTTGGTACTGTGTTCTTCTTTGGGAGCAGGAGGATTAGAAAAACTGTTCTCAAGAACAGAATAATGTAGTATATAACTACTGGTTGAGTCGAAGCGTGGCCCAGGGAACAAAATGATATGTGAGAGATTGAATATAAAAATAGACAAGGCCAGACCATATATGGCAATAAAACTCTGACGTACAATCCGCAACATCCACGACTTGTGCAGCAGTTGCTCAGGATGGTCAAGAATTGCAGGCCATTTCCGGGTTAATGACTGCCCATTTCTGAAACTTTGCCATGACTTCCAACTCAGTACCAACCAGAGAAAGCCAGAAATGCTCCCAAAAGCCAATTTTATAAGTTACTCTGCTTCAGGTTGCTGCACCTCCACCTCCCATGCTAACAACCTCCTATCAGCATTCTAGAAGCCTTCCCTTTTGCATCCCTCTGCTTGCCTTCCTTTGGGTCCATACCAAACATAAACAAAGATGGCTGATTCCTTTGATCTAGCCTGTTCCACATAAACAGCATGAGGTTATCCACATGTGGATGGATAGGTAGAATGGCTGAGCATGGGAAGTGAATAGGTGAAGGAACTGTGAGAAAAGAAAGTGTCAGTAGTAACTCACAGTTTGGGTTTAGTGAATAATGTGCTAGAACTGACAGAAACAGAAATTAAGGATCCAAGAAGTACATAGGTTTTGGCAGCAAGGGGACACATTTTGTTTGGTACATTTTGAGTTCAAGATAATTGGGAAGTGTGTGGGCAGATATATTTAGCAAGACATTTAGAAAATAGCACTCAAACCGAGAAGTACACTTAGATCTAGAAATGCTGATTCAGAAATAGTCCTTGTAAAGATAGTAATTAAAACCAAATCAATGAGAATAAGTTCCAGTAGGATCATGTAGAGCAAGTAGCGAATCATAAAATATTCTCATGCATTCATTCATGAATTCATTCAAAACTTCCTGAGCATATCTATGCCCATGGGCATTGTACTTATTACTGAGGATAGACATGCTGTAACATTGTATTGAAAGGGACAGGAAAGGAAAGAAAAACAAAGACAGGCAGTAAAATATCTTCATCAGAATATAAAACAAAACCAAACAAACCAAAAATAATAATTTTGAAAATCCAGGAAGGCAATGGTATGATCCTTGGAAAAAGTGACTCACAAAGGAAGAACTGTTTCACATTGACTGAATGCTGCAAATATTCCATTACGATGATGACTTTGAAAGAAACATGGAGCTGGATGTGGTGTTCCGGGCCTATAATTTCAACACTCTGGGAAGCTGAGTCAGGAAGATTGCAAATTCACACGCAGCTTGGGCAACTTAGCAAATCAGCAAGACCCTGTCTCAAAATACAGTAAGGGCTAAGGATATGTAAGGATATGGCTCAAAGGCCCTGGGTTCAGTCTCCAGTACCCCCCCCCACACACACACACAAAAGTAGCATGGGACTTGATATCTTGGCATCATTGGTGATTTCTACTAAATATCATTAGAGATTTTTGGTATTTCAAAACATAAGAAGTCAATATAGAGTACTCACTAAAGAGGAAAGTGGGAAATAGGTTGGACAGCCAGGATAGTCACAGACAATGGTCTCCTGGAAAAGTAAGGCTAGAAATTGTAGGTAGAAAGGAAAAAACAAGAGGAGAACGGGAAATTTGTTGGTGTTAGAAAAAGCACAAAGGATCTGCTGTAATTCATAACTAGCAGGAGGGGATGAAAATAAGATTTTAAGAAGGAGACACATCTTTTTTAGAAATAAAAGAGGAATAGATGAAGGTACATAAGTACTTTTGAAGCGCAATATAGAAAAATTGAATCATCCACTTAAAAACATAAGATCCAGAGAGAGAAGAAGTTGAGAATATTTCAGTTTAGTGGATATTAGGAAACTAATGCATAAGTAATTTTGGGAAAATACGATGAAGCAAAAGTACCACAGTTGTGTGGTAGCATAGCAAAAAACAAAACAAAAAGTGGAAGCAAATTTTTCAATGTAGTAGCATTCCTTTCCAAAGATTAGAAGCCAGGGAGGGTTTTATGAAACATCATCATCTAATTGAACAGAAGGAAGATTAAGGAGAGACAGAACAGACACTTCAGATACACGATCTAGGCCTAGCCCATCTTAGAAATAAAGAAACTGGACTTTAAAGAGATTTAAATATCTTGCCAATAGTGTTAAGGATTCTGATCCATCTCTCTGAAGAGGAGCCTGTAATTCTTCATTTATAACATGACCAAACTTATCAGTGAGAATCTGTATTTTAACAACAATTCAAGTGATTTATACATGCAGTTATTTGAGATACACGACTGTATATCCTACTTTTGCCTCTGAATTAACAATTGAGAAGGAAATATGATGAAATAAGAGTACAGTGTCCTTCTCATGGCTTTACTGAAGTAGCCAACCACAGAGTGAAGCTACAAGGGCACAGCAGCATCCAAATAATGCTCTGTCTCACAGACGGTGAGGGATATGGAGGTAACAGTGCTGATGACAACCACAAGACAGCCTCTAGCTTATCTCAGCTGGTGCAACTTGGAAGGGAGATGAAAACGAATGTTGTCATGGTTACCCATTGATTTACATAAGGGTTGAACTGATTCTGTGAACTTTCACATATTCTTACAGATTTTCCAATATGACTATTTCCAGTAACTAAAGGATGATTGTATTATTCTGAGAGTTATAATTTACCATTTTAGTTTCTTCTCAAGTAAATAGGGACCTATAACATGGCACATTTTATGATGAGCATTTTTATTGCTTTAAGCATTGACAATTAGTGTGGCAGAATATCAGTTTAGAAATATCAAGACAGTTTCACTCATGAAAAAGTGTTTGGACGATCTCTTTGTGATCTATAATTTGCAGTAATTGTTGTCAACCATATCGATGCATCAATTTTTTTTTTTAAATCTTAATGCTTTGAACAATTTAACAATGCATTTTCAGAATTGTGATATTCAGAAGTCAAAATATTAAATATAAGGATGTACAAATTCTGGATTAAGACACAAAAATCTGGCTCTGTTGAGCAATGTATAGCACATTAGACTAAGAGACATAAATCCTCTACTGAAATGTCGTGCTTAATGTTGTTTTTTTTTCTGTCCTTAACAATCAAGTTATTGCAATCACTGTTTTCATTTAGTACATTTTTAATGAGGATAAAACTTTACACAGAAATTTTCAGATTTTAAGAACACAATTTAAAAAATAGACATTCATTCATTTACAAGGTTAGCAAAGGCACCTCTGCCAACAGGCTACAAGATAAATTCTAGCTACAGTACTTATTGATGGTGCTTTTTAAAAACAATTTCTAATCAGATACTTTTGATGTTGTAGGTTTCAAATAATTTTCAGTTACACAGTGAAATCCTCACTGTAGCCCGGGGAGGTTAGAGTTCATTCTTGGAGCTAGTTAACTTATGAATATCTACCTCAGTAGATTTTAGACTTTGGAATACAGATATTATAATTTTTATTTTATTTCTTATATGTACTACCATATTTCATAGTGAGTTAATAAATTCAGACAAATTTGAGGTCTCAAAAGAATATGTTATTCAGTTGATTTTGTAGGACAATGAAATGTTTCTGAATTATTTAAGACATGAAATTAAACTATTAGTGATATGACACCTTTAAAAACTAATTTTTATTAAGATGTAATTCAAATACCATAAAATTAATTTTTGTACAAACTTGAAAATGTAGAATCCTCTGATTTTAATATTCTCAGAATATATTATTACTGGCACTAATTTTATACTACTATACTCCTCATCACTTTCCAAAAAATCCTGTAAGCCCTAGTAGTCATTTTCCATTCCTCTCACCTTTTATCCTCTGCAAACCACAAATCTATTTTCTGTGTCTGTAGAATTTATTTCTCACTCTCTTTGAAGAAATGATCTATACAAATCTGAGGTGGCACACCAGGATGTGTCCTCCTAGCTCCGTACTGTGGGAGTGGTGGAGAACCAAGAGCGTGGAGGCCTTTGAATCCACAGAATGACTGCTGCAGCTATGGGCAGGGCTTCTGCATTCCCGCCACAGATGGAAAGGAATGAGCAAAGGTGGCGGACGATCTTTTTACATTCAGCCACACTTCCTAGAATCTGCCAACCTAACTTCCACACATACTTTTCCCGGAACTCAATCTCATGGCACTGAGACCAACGGCCGCTGTCTTTTTCCACATGATCATAAACCTAGCTGAATATTGGGGGTTCTCTTACTAAACAGCAAGGTGAGATGGAAATTGGGAAATAAGTAGAATTTTCAATTTGAATTTGTGTAAAGCTTTTTAAGCTAAGATCTGGAATATGAAAAGGACAATCCATAAGATAATAGATTGTGATTACAGAAAGTCTAGTACCTTTTGATAGTGGTATTAAAATATACAGTGATTAAATATCATATTAATAACTAGAATTAAAATCTATAGGTGCAGACTATTCATCACTTTAATCTCACATTCTAGTATAGAACAGCCTGGCAAATAATTGCTCAATAAATATTTGTTGAATAAGTGAAATAGTTACTGAATTGTCTTTACATACCCATTTCATAATTGTGCAATAGATTTAAATAGATTAATCATAGGATGGATAGGCCAAGCATCATTGCCTGTTATTGCAACTTTCCATTGGCTTAAGATCTGCTTTGTGAGAAATGATCTAAGCATTGAAAGACACTGAGAAGTTTTGGATATCACTGAACTAACATGAAATCTTTCATTAAACACAAGGTAGTTTCCTTCCCAAAAGTCTATCCCGTGGTTATTCTTATTGCAGAAAAATGAAGGAATTCATGAGTTTTTTATTGAGAGTTTAAAATACACACTATACTGAGTTAATATACTTTTTATTTTTTCAAATGTGTTACCTGAAAGTATAAGACATGTGCTTTGGAGATGATGAGCTCCACAGTCTTGAAAGAAGTAAAAGTTCAAGGTTGTTTTCTGATCATTGTTTACAGTCTACGGAGATAAAAGGATCTCTGGCTTTTAAAGAAAGGATTTCTGGTAACCTATGCCAGAACTATTTGCACATTACATAAAATTTTAATATTTTGTAAAATCTTCTGTGTTCTAAAATTTATTGACATCAAACTCCATGAACTGGTATGTCTTACAAATAATGCATAGTTTCAGTTGAGCATGTAATGAGGTAGGTATTATGGGGCTGCCACTACCTAAAATTAACCATGATAATATTGGAGTTGTAAGGCTAGAAGATTTTTAATTACTGCATGTAGATCTACTTAAAATTTGAAGATGTAGTATCATCTCGACTTTGTGAAGTTGGAATTTCATGTTTTTTTCTAAATAGACTATAATTATTTTACATTTCTTCCTTGCTCAAATAATATTTATGTTTCATCCAACTATGGATCGGGAGAGTTAACATTTGAAACTCAGTTGTATCACTTACTAGAGGTGTCCCCTTGGATACATTTGTTAACCTCTGTAGTCAATGTTTAATTAATACGATAAGGATGTTCAAAATATCTTATAGAATTTGTAGGAATAAAATGAGATGAACTTAGCCAGGGATTTAGCTCAGTGGTTTCGCCGCCCGCTGCGCAAGGGCAAGGACCCGAGTTAGATCCCCGGTACCAAAAAAAAAAGAAGAAGAAGAAGAAAAAAAAAGAGATGAACTTAAGTATTTGATATACTTCTGAGCAAATAGCATGTATTCAGTAAATGTTAATTGTTTTATCTCCTAGAAACCAACAGAAGTGAAAATATACATATAAATATATAATTACATTACCACTAATCTTGAAAATATTATTGCATGTAAGTGCTCATTGAAATAGTACTTGCAAGAATATGGCACAATAGTTAAATATCACTTAGAGATGTTTTGATAAAATGGTCATGAGCACAGTCTGAAGACACAGTGAAAAGCTTGTGTGATAAAAACAATACCCTTATGGCTCAATTTTATTTTCTCTAAAGTAGGGATATAGTTATGAGAATTAAATGAGTTAGTTGGTTAATACATAAGAGAGTTCAGTGCCTAACATATTTTCTATTTGATAAGTATTATCTACTAGTATTATTCTACCTTGGTATATGACTTGAGATCAGGTTGAACTTTTTAAAAAAAAAATGATATATTGCTGTATATCTCGAGATGTCCTGAAACTTGCTAGGCAGCTCGGACTGCCTTCCAGACTAGCTTCCAGAATACTGGCATCAGTGGCATGTACCACAATGTCCAATGTAAGATTAGATTGCATTTTTACTCCACAACTTATTAGTAGAAAGGATTTTAAGAATTTATCGAGGCAACTTTTAGCATCTGGTCTCTTATCTGAAATCATGAGAAATCTCTAACACAGGAGACATTTGTGAGCATTGACTGGGGGTGCATGAAAAATATGGTAATATTATGGAAGTACTAATTATCTCTGATGATTATTATTTTCCTAAACCTACCAAGGTGTGTTTAAAATTATTCAGAGTTAATTATTTAAAAGTGTTTACATTTATTTGACACTTTTGTTATAGGGCTGGGGATATAGTTCAGAAGGCCCTGGGTTGAATTCCAATCATTGCAAATGAATGAATGGAAATTGTTTCATAATGTTTAGTTTCCAAATTATTTTAATATTTTACTCCTTCCTTTCATCCCCCAATTAATCTCTCTGCAAAATTAAACCAAGAAGATGTAAAGCACTCTAATACTTTTTAGTATTGGAGAAACCACCATCTGACATGCTAATTACATGAACGTGTCCGAAGGATGAGTCCCGGGTCTTATAAATTCACTCATCGATGGAACAAATTTACCTTTAGAAATACTAATTTAAGTTCAACTATTAAAATGCTTTAGGGCCAGGGATTTAGCTCGGTGGTTTTGCCACCTGCCTCACAAGTACAAGGTCCCAAGTTCGATCCCCAGTACTAAATAAAAAAATGCATTATTAATTTTACAGTCATATGAACATAACTCTAAGAATTCCTTCTTTGACATGCTGGGTTAAGATGTTAGAATTATATGATTACCAGTAATTTCTTCTGAGGTTTCTTTACTTGGTGTAGCAGTAGTATTTTCTGAATGGTTGAACATCCAAAAGTAACTAGAGAAAAGATAGGCATTTAACTGACCAAGTGCATGTAACTAGAAGCTTATATGAAATACAGTTTCTTGAAATGCATTAAGGATAAAACTCTAACCCAGTGCCAGTGCTGTTGACAGTTTAATAACTAGTCCTTCATCAAAAACTTCTCCAAAAATATGTATGCATGTGATGTTAAAATCGACTCTTTCCTCTTTAAATAAATCCCAGTACTTGGTATCCTTGCCTGAGTCAGGCTTCACAAATCATTGAAAAAGATAAAAGTTGCAGTTAACTGTGTTTCTGAATTAGGCTTCTTGTTTGCCTAAAATCACCTCTCTGGCTTGGATTTAGCCTCAGGAAACCAACCTATCAAATGCTTTCAATATAATTTCTGGAATCCCTAAATTTAAATATGCAAAGTAGCTTAACAATCTGAATCCCCACTATTTCTAATCAGTGTAATAATGGTATTAACACAAGAAAGATGAACAAAAAGGATGATTTATTGTTAATAAATATTCTTTTGCAAATATGCATAAGCATTTTAAATGTAACTGGAAGACCTGCATCATCTTATTTGCTTTTTGTACTGATATTCTATTGTTCAGTTAAAAGCATCAGTTTAATATTTCAAATATACAGCATGCTGCCTACAGGAGTAATTTAGCTTCTGATAGTGCTGAAAGAAATTAAAAAGAAATTGTTGTTTCTGTATTATAAAATCAACAGCGTAGAGCTTTAAGTTTTTAATAATAAAATTGTAATAACAGTTAAAGTTTAATTTGTGTATCCAGGAAGTTTATCTGACATCAGTAATGATTCCTTCCAGCCAAGTGTTGATTCTAACACCACACGCTTTTACTTCCACCAAAATTTGTTGCCTTGCTTGGTAAAAAGGAAGAGTAGGCAGGAAGGTCACTGAGGTTCCTTGGTTGAATTTTTGAGGCACAAACATTTCAAATTAGACTCTACAGATTCTTCAGAGAGGTTTCCTTTTTTAACTAACGTCAGTAGGAAGTAGATCTCCTGAAATTATCTTGTTCCTTTTAAGGACCATGGACGCAGAAAGTGACTAGAAGAGTAAGTCTGAGGTTTACCAGGTTAGGTTTTTGTACCACTAGGGGGCAGTAGCCACCTCTGTGGAGAGCGCCCAACCCTGGAATGCGGGACCTGTCACGCTGACCAAAAGGAGAGTGAAACCAGATAGGTTGGGAATCACAGATGCTCTCTGCTACCAATCAGCTCAGTGACTTGGACCAAAAATGTCTGAGGATTCGTAATTAAAGTTATAATTCTGCATATGAATTTCAGTTTGCTGAATAAGAACAGCATACTTGAATGTAATTTGCACCTTTATGATAAGTGATAGTACTTTCCTGTAACATTCATGAAGAGGATATTAGAAAAATTTTACTTCATTTCTCAAATGGTTCTTTGTAATGTCTGATTCACTTTCATGTATGATAATGTTCCAAGAATGAAATATTATTCCTTTGTCAGTGAATTTATGTATAAGGTTTCCTTACATTATGGTAAAACCATTTAGAACAATTATTATTGCAAATATATCTTCTAAAACAATACCTACCATTGAGGTATTGACCTTATAGATTCAGTATATTATAATTTCTCTTTTACTATCTTAAATTATCTAGACCACACAGTACAGTACCTACTACTATACTGCTCATTCATAGTTTCCTAGAGAGTTCACAAGAACTGCTAATTTCTTTATTAAGAACAGAGATTATATGTTCATTATATCTTGTTATTAAGAACAGGGATTATATCTTCATTATATCTTGTTTCTTTTGTTTGAATAGAACAGTATTTACATAACTACAAATAATCAAATTTTGAATTTTATGAAAAAGTGAAAACAAAATTTTATTTCAAAATAAGAGAATAACTATAATGCACTGTGTATCATTATCTTCAAAGTAGTTACTTAGAGTACAAGACATAGACCAAAAAAATTCTCTCCTACAAAAAAGAAAACCTTTTTAATGAAGTAAGCACAAAACTTTTTTAATGAAGAGGAACTAGTAGTATAAATGAAACAAATTAGCATATGTATTAAAATATTTTGAAACAGCACAATAAGTAATTTTGGAATTATTTCAACTTCTCCCTACTTCCTGTTAGTGAATGGTTCCTCTTATGTGAGAATCTCTCTCTCATGTGTGCTCTCTT
>NW_004624736.1:14084712-14095443 GCF_000247695.1 Heterocephalus glaber | reverse complement strand
TGTGTGTGTACACATTCTTGCATGTGTGTATGTATGTGCATGTTTGGACACTTGACACTGCTAAATGAATGCAGCAGATATGGCTCTCTAAAATAATATATGCAAAATATATTATGGCTGCTGATGTATCCATCATGCATAGTCTCATATGAAGGAAAGAAGGCAATAAAATTTTCTGCTTGTTTGTCACCCTTGCTTTAAAGAGTCTGAATTAAAGCAATTAGTCTTAAATCACAATAATTTGGTGTGAGCTGATGTAACTAGTAATGCTTTTTCAGACAAATATTGTCAAAACTGTCAAATTAAATGTGCATCAATTACTCATAGGACAAAATTTCTCATAATATTGAATCACTACCATTTTATGGATTTGAATTAAAATTGAATGTCAGAACTAATATAGAGTATTTTTGGTTGTACTTTTCTAGGTCTCAGGGTGGTGAACTTTTTCTTTGAATTCCTAACCTGTGATTTTACGGTAAGATTTTAACTAATAATCCTAATTTTAAAGTTATTTTCTTTTTTATTATCCCTGCTTAATAGTGTCTAGTTTTTAAAGGTAAACGGAATAGGGATGAATTACTTGATATTTTACCATAAATGCTGAAGAAACTATGTGATATTTTGTATCAAAAAGCTTATGTTCTTGGGTAGATTTTAGTGATATAGTTATTTGATATAGTCTTTCATAGGGCTCTAACTGAATTTAAAGGCATGGTACAGAGAGGTAAAGATTTATACCACAGAAAAAAGTACTTTGGACATGAGTGACAATTTTATATATTAAGTTTTTCATAGGTCTATTTGATGCCAATGAAAAGAGACAGTGAGTTATTTAAAGTAAAACTTATTTTATCACCTGTCAAGATTTATCAAAACTAGGTTCCTCTATGAAGACTTGATCCCCAAGCTTCAGGGAATTGAAAGTAACTTGTGTAACTGTGGAAGCAAAATAAGAAATAATAAGTGACTTCTAAGGCAAGTTTTAAATGATTTATTTGTATAATAATTGACTACAGAATATATACATGCATATGCATGTCTTGTGAAAGTGATTGTTAATTTTAACAAAATAATTTATAAAGTTTATCCGTCTTTAAATACTAGACATGTTAAAGGTATAGCTCATAATAAATGTATAAAATCCAGATAATTTGAGCATTTATATTATTAAGTGTATGTGTAAGGGGAAGTAATATTCTTGGAAAGATAAAGGCAATTGATGAAAACTGTTTATATGGGTATGCCGGTTCTTGACATGTAATTTGAAGAAGGTACTTTAAATGCTTGTAGTTAGTGGTCATCTCTAGGAACTCTACGGTGCTATTTTTGGTGGGATTTTTTAGAAACCTTCACCATAGGATTATGAAACGTGAATCCCACATGGAAGTAAAGGGATATTCCTTAAACCTACCAGGAGGAATTTGCTAATAGTGGAAGAAATTTTGATGAATTATTTGGATCTGTATAGAATAAAAATTTTATGACCAAGACATGCATTCAAAACATGCATTTATATGATAAATTATAATTTCACAAAGATGCCTAAGTGAAATTTTTAATTATTTCAACTTCTAAAATATTTAAAAGAATAATTATTATAGAATATTTAAAAGAATTACAGTTATCTCTAGTGTTTTAAATTTTCTTATATAAATATAACATATATAGAGAAAATTATTCATCTCTTAATTATAAAATAAATACATGCATATAACCAGCAATTGTATAAATTTAAATTTTGCAAGAGCAGTAGGAGTACATGCTGCCCCTATTTTTGCTCTTTACTGTCCTCATACTGCATAAACAGTATCTTGACTTAAAAGAGGGTATTTTCCTTTCTTTTTTACATTCTATAAATGAAATCATACAGTATTCTATTTTCTTTTGCTTAACATTATGTCGGTGAGATTGCGTGATGGTAAATCACTCATTTTCATTTCTTGGTGATATTCCACTGTGTGAATATTTCAAATTATTGATCTTTTCTAGCATTATAGACAATTGAGAAACTTTTATACTTTGGTCCTTATAAATACTGGTGGTATAGATATCAAGGACATGTCTCTTAGGAATAAATGTATGCATTATTTTGAGTAAATGGGACATGTATATTGTGCTGTGGTAGATAATGACAGCTCACCAAAGTGGCCATGGTTTTGAAAGCAAGACATGAGAGTTCACTTGCACCCATAGTTACCAATACTTTGAAATTTTTGTACTTGTAATTTTAGTCATTTGTGTATCATGGTATTTTAGTTTGAATATCTTAGAGACTAATAGTAAACACTTGTTTTATGCTTGCCATGCTTCTCTTTTCTGAAGTAACCTAAGTTTATTGTCCTTCTTTAATAGGTCATCTATCTTTAGGTAACGTAGTGACTTCTACTTGTTCTGTCATAGCTGTCTCGATGTCATGAAGATTCAAAATGCTTACCTTTAATGGTCATTTTGAGTTTGGGGAAGAAGCAGAAGTCACCGGGTGTCAGAGCCTGTAAATAAGGCTTATAATGTTTTAATGATCCTGCCTTTCCTTTGACTGGCACTTGGCAGAAGCATTTACCATGTTGCTGACTGAACCTTATAAAGACATTCAGGAAAGAGAACTCCCAGAACTGCTTCAGAAAGTGACAAGAACTATGGGATAAGGATAAGGAAATTGGAAATAATGATAACATATACAACTTCTACTTATATATTCACTTTTTTCCTTCATCTCATTATTGAAGATTCTTAAAATAATTTGTAAATATTAAATTTGTTTCTGAATTTTCATAGTTCCTTTGAAGTACCATTAACTGAAGAAGTCAAACGTTTCTCTAATAGAGAATTCAAGAATGACAAGGATTATGTTACATAAAAGGCTTGCCACACAAAATTATTTTGAATACAATTGCTAGAGTATTTGCCCACACATGAAATAAAGATATAACTACAAAAGTTTCAAGCCAAACCATCACATCAGAAAATGGAGAATATAAATTAAGGATTAACTGTCATATATTTTTGTGTTATTTTGTTTTCTTCTTGAGAGATAAAAGAAAGATGTATTTCTAAAAGAGTAAATTCCATTTGGTAAAGAAACAGAACCAAAGCTCTGGCTTATTTAGTATTTTATTTTAAACTCTTGGAAATAATTTTGGTTAAGACTATATACCTAAGTAATGAAAAGATACTGTACTTATTCTGAGGGACATATGGAGACCGGATTTTTACCGAGGACAACTCCTGTGTAAATATGCATTTCCTCTGATTTTCATTCAACCGAACTAACTGAAAGTAAACTTTGCGCATGACATATTTTCTGAGCTACAGAATGAGTAACATCAAGAATGAGAAAAGTAAGGGAGATGGGGAGGGATATGAATCCCAGGAGAACCAAAACTTACTCAAGTCGTATAACAATGATGAAGTATATGGGACATAACAGATGCCATGTGAAAAGAATACAGTAAGTTCTGTGGGAGAAGCTATTAATAAATGTCTTTTGGGTCTGTAAAGGCAAGGGTGTTAAACTTAAACTAGTTCTTGTAGAAAAAATTATGAGGGTTTCCAGGTAGTGAATGCAGGTAAATGAATAAGATTATCTGAGATAAAACCTTTCTGGCCTTCAGTTTAGCCTTGTATAGGCTGTAGGAGTAGGGTGTGGTTTCCATATGATTAGCTTTGGGGTCTGTCTAGAAAATGATGGTGCACACTTGTAGGTATGTGCAGGTGGCTCATTGAGGTATGGTAGAGGAGTCTATGCCTGGCTCCTCACCCCTTATGCTCTGACACTCTTCTGCTCTGCTCCCTGACTAGCATAATTTGCTCTACCACACCCTTCTGCCATGATGTTTGTGCCTTGGAGCCAGTAAACCATAGACTGAAACTATGAGCCAAATTAATCCCTTCCTCCTTTAAATTATAGGTGTTAGGTAATGTGTCCAGTGATAGGAAAGACAACTGTTACAGAACAATTGTTTCTGAGAGTAGGTAGGGTCATTGCTGTAACTATCCCTGATAACGTGGCTTAGAAGATTTTGAAACTAGTCTGTCAGAGGAGTTTAGCAAAGTTTGGAGAGACAGTCCAGTGGAGACCTAGGATGCTGTGGGCAGTGATTGATGGACAATATTGTTTGGAGCTCAGAAGATAAGAAAGCTGATAAAAATTCAGTTTGTAGAAGCCAGTCTCAGAAAGGTTAAATTGGACACAAAAATGTCACTGACAGTTGTACTTCAGGCCATATATATTAGACTTTGGTATAAAATTTGTCTACATTTTGAGTATGTCCTAAGATTTTGCAGAAGACTGAGGCTAACAATGGTGGACTAATTATTCTGGAAGATGAAATTTCAAAACAGCCTAACATTTAGGCTGTGGGATGTATACTGCTAGCTGTTTTTACCCAAATTTATAGTGAAAATTAGGGGTGAAAAGCGGAGCATAAAAATTAGAAAAACTGTAGTGTTGGCCCAGAAAGAAGCATCTATAAAGTTGGGGCCTATCTCTAAAGAGAATAGGACTATCAGAAAGAAACCAAGTACTTTCTATAGGGACAAGAAGAAGATGTATTGAGAGCATCTCAGGAATCAGCAAGACCCCAGCCATTGAAAGATCAAGGGTGCAAAAGTGTGACCCTTTCATTTGAGAAGATAGTCCCTAAGACTCCTGCTAAAGAAGGAGCACCTAAGGATTTGGTTTCCTGGAATTCATTTCACCATGTTCAGTGATTCATGTTCTCAGAGTACACTGCAGCCATGGTCCATGTGGCCCCAACTAATGCTTCTGCTGACAGCAGACTTTGGTGTCCTCCATGTAATGCTCAGTTTACTGTCATAGAGAATGCAAGAATCATGGAGTCATGGAGTGTGTTAGTTATTTTTCTCTTGTTGCTAAGACAAAATACCTGACACCCAAAGTTGGAGGGGAAAGAGTTTATTTGCCTTACATTTTCTAAAGGTTTCAGTCTATAATTGGCTGGCTCAGAGGCAGGGATGACAAACAGGCCTTGCAGAGGAGAAACAACATGGCACACTCAAGGTAGCAAAGGCAATAACAGAGCCCTTCAACACATCTTTCTGCCTCTTTTATCCCATTCAGACTACTGGAATTAGGGTGGTCCCAAACCCATCATTCAGGTGTAGTAGTTTAGTAATCACACACCCTTGATCTCAGCATCACACATTGCAGATTCAACTACCTCTGAAAAAGAAAGTCCAACCTCATCTGCATGAGGCTTTGAGGGAACTTCTAAACACAAACCATACCATGGAGAGTTCCACTCAGATTTCAAAGGAAGGGTTGAAAGCCCAAGCAAGAACCCCTAATGGGGCTCACAAAACTGTGGGAATGAAGCCAAAGGTGCAGTGCAACCCTAGGAAGTTGGAGTTGACAGAAACATAGAATGTCTACTAGGCAATGCCAAAGGCTATGAATGGGGCTAGACTGAGAGAGTGGTTATATGGGCTGCAACAAGAATGTCCACAGGCATGGGGCTACCCAAGCACTTTGTAACTTGCATTTTACCCCTGTGTGCCCTACATACACTTATGAAGTTACAGGATTTAATGTTTGTCCTGCCAGGTTTTGGTCATGGTTTGGTCCAATTCTTTTGCATTTCCACTGCCTTTTTGGGATGGCAACTTTAGGGATGGCAACTTTAATATGCACCATTGTACCTTGGGATTATGTAACTTGTTTTTTATTTTTACTGAGTTTCACACTTAAGTATTTCTTTGGAGTCTCAGAAGAAACTTGGACTTGGACTTTTAAAAAATGGTACAAAAGCTGAAGCTTTGGGGAACAGAATATTGCATTTGGGTTGTATATTATATAGTTGTATTCTGTTAGGTAGAATTATGAACTTGTTGTTTTACTTGGCAGTTAAGTATGGCTTAATGAAATGTATTTGGGTAGTAAGTTTAAAAGGGGTCGGATGAAATGGTTAGAGTGGAGTTTGAACTTGATTTGCCTTTCTGATCTAGCCCAGGGATTTGTATAGCAGACGGTTAGGTGTGTCTGGTTAAGCAATTGTGGTAATGAATTGTAATAGGCCAACTTGAATGGATTAAAAAATCACCTAGTGGATTAGTAGAGCACAGCTCTGGGTGTATCTGTGGATGACTGACATGTAAGTCACAAATTGAAGACTGAGAACCTACTTTGGATGTGAGTGGCACCAACCAATAGGCTTGAAGCTGGATGGGATGAAAAGGGAATGTCAAAGGAATTCTTCCCTTTTGCTTCTTCAGAGGAGCTATGGGCTTTGCCATTGCCTTTGGATCTGTCTTTAGTTGCTTCAGTTTTTCAAAGCAGGTTCTTCAGCCTTCCACTGCAGACAATTTAGCTTCTAGGCCTTCAACCTTCAACTGGATCCTCCAGTTCTCCAGCATAGAGATGGCCATTTTGCATTCTTCTTCCCCTATTTCTTCAGGCAGTCACTGCAAGCCTACTTAGTAAATCCTTTACATATCTCCTTCATTCATATATACATATGTAGTTTTTGTCTCTTTTTCTAATGAAACCTTATACCTGTCTGATTGTCTTGGTCACTTTCTCATTGCTGAGACAAAACACCTGACACCCACAACTTAAGGAAGGAGAAATTTATTCAATGAATTTTAGTCCATAGTTGATTTTGTCTTGGAGTCCACGTCTTGTCCCTTGCCCAGGTGCTTTTCTCCTCCTTTGCTTTCTGACCACCACACTCAAGTATCTTTGCGCCTCCACTTCCTCCTGCCTTTGTTTCTTCCTTGGGTCCAGCCAACTATGGACAGAAACCATAAGCCAAATGAAACCTCCCCTTGTATAAAGTATATTTTTCAGCTATTGTATTGAACAATAGGAAAGCTGAACAATTTATGTATGATAGTGAGAAAAATATATATATATATATATATTTTCTTTTTCTGGTACTGGGGATCAAACTCAGGACTTTGCACTTGCCAGGCAGGTGTGATGGAAAAAATAATTTCTAAGATTTTTTCTTTTAGTCATAAAATTTTATGATCCTTTGACTGGATACTGAAGCATTGGAAACTTTTGACACTGTACCACTGATATGACAGAGGAAAAGTGTTTTATCCTATACATGGACAAACAAAAGTATTATCTTATGCATGGGCAAAATAACATCTGTTTTTCCAGCAAAGAGAGTTAGGCATAAGTACAATGTATCCTTTAAAAGCTAGTGGGACAAAACTTTGATGGCGACATATGTGGGCTGCTAAAAGAGGATTGAAAGATGAAATTGGCTAAAAATATATGTTTGATAAACTGGGACAGCCTGGTCCAATCTGTGCTGGAGATAGCTCTGGGTCCTTTAAAACCCATTACTTTCTACATTTGGGTCTCTAGTTGCTTATTTTTCTCAAATGTTTTCTAGTTACTTGGGAAATTTTTAACTTTTAGAGTTAAAGGGATTTCTACAGTCAAGAAAAGCCAGGAGATTTATAGTCCCTGAGAGGTGTTGTGTGGTATTTGTGGTGATCACTGCTGGGAATCCCCCAAAAAACCAGTGGAATTGAGAGTGTGCCCAGAATTGTGTATTTCCTTGACTTGGGAATTTTCCTTATGTGACATTGATAAGAGTCCAAATGAATTTGTTAGAAAGCTTTCCTAAAAGTTATATTACATAACCCATGTTTATATGAGATTAGCCAAATTTATTAGCCAAGAGATAAAAGGATAACTTATGTTTTCATCTTAATGAGTGTTTTTAAAAAAATGAAACAAACAAAAAAGTTACAGTTGATCTTAGCCAAAAGGCCAAGAAGCAATAATAAACAAAAGATGAGCATGGTGAGTTATAGCTTTCAGGACCTAGGTAATAGGAAAGAGTAATACATGCAGGATGATTTAATTTATTTAAACATGCATTTTGATACGTATATTTAAAATGTGAAGATAATTAAAATCATATACATCAAGGCAATTCAAAATAAAACATGAATGAGATTGTTTCTATATTGAGGCTTTTTGCTGGTGTCAAAGAGACATTGTTGACCTGTGAAAAGGACCCCTTTCTATACAGAACTGAAGCTGTGTTGTTAGAATTTATGGCTGGGATTAAGGCATTTGAAACCACCCCTGTTAATAATTTCCACTGTTGAACAAAGAGTCAATAAGACTTAAAAGCTGGTGAGAAAGTAGAAGAGCACAAAGTCAGAAAAATGAAGGGACCAAAAGTTACTTCTCAACCCTTGTTCCTATATTTAAATCCCAGTTCCACCATTTACTCCTCGAGTAACAAAAATGAGCCCTACTCTCTTTGCCTTGGGTTATTCATTTCTCAAAGAGAGGATTGTAATAGTTTCCAAATGATTATTCATGCTTTAGTATGTGTAAGCCACTTGTTTCATACAAACCCTGACCCACAAAAAGGATGCATGTGTTAATTAATAACAGTACAAACCAGAGTTAGGGTAGTAGTAGAATAACAATAGCAGGGCCCGGAATTTAGCTCAGCAGCAGTAAGCGTGCCTTGCAAGTACAAGGTCCTGAGTTCAATCCTCGGTGCCAAAAAGAAATAAAAAAGAAAAAAAATAATAACAATAGCAAAAAAAATAATGATAGTAATAAGTGTAACAATAATGCAAACGTTAGAAAAAGATCACTGCATTTGGCCAGGTAAAAATCTTTGAAATCCTAACAGTTTATTTACCATATAGATACTTTCTTTTTCTTAAATGAATAGTTTGATAAAGTAAATTGACTATGTGAATATATGTGATATGTTTATATTTGTAATTACGTTATAATGAGTGTATAGTAGTCTATCTCTTACTAACAAAATAGATTAAATAATCACTGGAATGCTATTACAAAGGCAAAAGAATTGTAAAGAAAATAGTATCTATGTATTTATCAACTAGAGGAAGTAACACAATGTAGAAACAAGAGCCTTGCATATTCTTACATTTTTGACCGGTAACACAGTCTTTAATTTGGACTTGAAATAGTAAATTATATCACAAAAGAAACACGAATGCACTTCTAAGCTATAAATTAAGTATTTCTTATTTTAAGAGAAATAGATATAAAAGCATCCATGGGAGATACTACACATGGAACAAAATCATCTGAGAATAAAGCAGGACACACTATAAAGGGATGGCAATGATTGACTGCCCTATTTAGAAAGATTCAGGTTTAGCCACTTGAAACTGACAGACATTTCCAAACAAAAACTAAATCCTTGATAATGGTCAGGCATGTTGGTAGACACAACTCCAGAATAATAAGAACATGGAGGTTTCTTTTGTAACCTGTTTACGACCTTCTACTTTAACTCAGCAATATCTATTTAATGCAATCATTGTTACTAGCTAAAATAATTATTCTGTTCTGAAGGACAATGTTGCTATCTTATCAAAATAAAAGTCAGATTTAGCCTATGTTTCCTGAGAATAGGAAATTGGAAAATGAATGTAATAATGCTTCTTCCAAACAGCCTGATTGAATTTAGATGAAACAAAAAGTGTCTTTAAATTACTATTTTAAAAAGGGGTTTTTCCATTCATCCAAAATTACATACACTTTCTAGAGATAATCATTATGTATCAGAAAACCTAGCCAAGACTCTAATATAATCCTATTAAAAAGTTATAATTATGGAGCTGGACACGATATAGGTATGTGTTTTAATCCACCTACTTGAACTTGTGATTTGAAATGAGTTACTTTTATATCAAACATGTGCTGCATTAATTGTGTATTAAGTAGCTTTACTTTTTATTTATAGAAGGATACATAATGAGAAATATTTAAGCATATCTTTAAAAATTCAATATAAAAATATGTCATATATTGTTGCTTTGTAATTTTCAATGCTCACATTTTCACAAAACAGCAATGAATTTGTTCTTTTAACCACAGAGTTTTAAAGATAATTTCTATAGTATATAAACATATTTTTCTCCCAAAGTTAAGATTTAAAAGAAAGAGAAAAGATGAAAATTGAGGACTTTTCTTAGCATTTAAACACTAGGAATACAGGGCCAGGAATTTAGTCCAGTGGTTCTGCTGCCTGCCTAGCAAGCGTAATGACCTGAGTTCGATCCCCGGAACCAAAAAAAATAGCTAGGAATACAAAGAATCCTGTATATAGGTTAAAAAAAAAAGTAGAGTAGACCATTGATGCCTCGTGGGATTGCAGTATGTAACTGATTCCCATTCCATCTTGTTCAGGCTGAGTTGCCAAGTGAAATTAATTCCACTCCTCACTCTGAGCTTTTCTTGGTCTAATTTAGAAGCTATTTGCCAATTATGATTAAATTTTTTGGGAGATAAGGTGCTATAACACAAGAACACTGGATTGTTACAACCTCTGTGCAAGCAGCATGGTTTTTAGCAGCAGTGTGCAAATGTGGCCTGCAGTGCATCTGCAGAGCAGCTTGTTCAACATGAACTTTCAGCTCCTCCTGCCATGTGGAGCGTCCGACACGGGAGATGGAGAGTGAAGTCTAGTTACTGACAGTTTTATCCAGGATTTTAAGAGGATTCAGAGGCACCTTGTGAGAACACCTTTGCGGGAACTAATTTTGAAAGGGATGAAAAGAAGAATATATTTTTATATGAAAAGTGTTCTGGGTGAACAGGAGAGGAAAACTATGATGTGAAAAAGGAGCAATGACTCTAATTTCTCATTTTTTATGGCTGAGTAGTACTCCGTTTTATAAAAAAAACACATTTTCTTTATCCAGTCTCCAGTTGATGGGCATTTGGGCTGTTTCCAAGTTTTGAGACAT
>NW_004624736.1:14028801-14084237 GCF_000247695.1 Heterocephalus glaber | reverse complement strand
GTAAAGTCTTTGTAAATAGGGAAGGGTGGAGGGCGTGAAGGGAGGGCTAGGAATGGGGAAAAAATAAGAACCAAGATGCATTATATACAGGTACAATTCCCAATGAGAAATGTAATTGTGTTGTATACCTACAATGTACCAATAAAATAATTTAATACAAAAAAAGCAATGATAAGAGAGAATAAATGGAACTTCCATATCTCCAATACTGAGTTAAAGGGAATCACTATTTAGTCTTCAAAAAATACTGTTAGATGTATATTTCCTCCTCATGATAAAAAGAAAAAGTACGACTCTTAAGGTATTAATGTAAGTTCCACATATTACCAACATGTCAGATCCCAAACTCATGGTGTTTTTACTACACTAAGATTGGTTAGGGCGTAAGCAGGACAGAAGCAAAAAGAATAATTTAAACAATAATTCAGAGGAAGGCTAACGTTTTTATTTGAATTGCCTTATTGAAAACAAAGAACTAGTTATAGGTTGAGAACTGAGATAAAGGAATCCATCCCCAACCACTAAGTAACCCAATTCTGTGCACACAGGTAACAAACCTTATTTACCACCTGGAAACTAACGGCCCCCCAAAAGTTTTTCCTAAATCCAAAATTAAATGTGTTGTGTTTGAAATTTTGTGAGGACTTATTCCCAATAAATACATTTTTTAAAATTTTGATCATCTTGATTTTGAGACAGCTCACAGATACTCTTCAATCTATGATAGGAATATATTCCAATGAACCCATGATAAGTTGAAAATATCATAACTCAAATACATTTAGTACACATAACCTACTGGCCATCTCGGCTTAGACACACAGTGTAATACAGTGGAGTATGGGTGACCTACCTTGGTGTGGAGTGGTTTGCTAGGAGCTGCCACTTGCTACCGTGAGCTGTATCAAAACACTACAGCATTGCATACTAATCAGAAAAAAATTCAAAATTCAAGGCCTGTTTTCCCCTGCACTATCATAAGTTGCAGATCATCTGTAAAGAAAAGCCACTTTTATTTTAGGTAAAATATACATTTACATGGTCAGAAAAGTTTAAGCCACTTAGCCAGTTATCAGAACTCTGGCTTATGGAAATTCAAACTATCTAACTTTGAACTATGAAACTTTGAAGTTTCATTCTTAATAACTGAATTTTCAAGTGATGAAACTGAAACTTAGACTCAGTTTCTCAGTTTCTGACTTTCACTTCTTGAACTTCTAAAAATTCTTAGAAAGTTGTTCATTTTATAAGGATTTGAGCAAAACACAAGCACATGTAATTGTATCTCTAGTGTCTATGGCTAAGTTTTATCTTGGGTAAGGTACTTAACTTCTGGAATCTCTTTTTAACCTTTATTCTTCTCAGGACTCTTACCTGCTACTACTAGGTAATAAAATTTTGCTACTGAGGACTAATATTTTTAAGAAGAAAGATTCAAACATGATATTTCTCAACATTTAGATTTTAACTGTGAAATAAAAAAAAAAACATCTTGAATCTCATTTTGGTAAGACTTTAATCCTATAATAAAGAAAATGAATCTGATGTTATGGCCCTCAAAGTAAGTAATCCGAATGCCTTTTAACTATCAGATGGATCAGACCCAGCACCCTAACTAAACATAGTCATAGTTATATATTTTACTAATTGCTATGTAAATCCTAGATCTAAGTTCTTGAACTCTGCTCATTTCTTTACTTCTATATTCAGCCCTTAAAATCTTCATAGAAAGTGCTGAATATAACTTTACCTCTTAGACCCCTCCTCTTATATAGTCAGCACACTTTTGGAAGCCTAAGGCTGGAACAAATAGTGTAATATATGTTAAGTAACCAATTAGGATGCAGTTCTTGATAACCAAGTTGTCCAATATATGTATATAGAAAATAGAATTCTACTTGTGATGTGCACTTTCAATGGATATTTATGAAAAATGGGTTCAATGATGTTTACTTTGTGTAAAATGCCTCATATAAATCCTTTAGCTGAATATATATGGACTATCACCTCTCCGCACCTTTGAATAGATTGCTCCTATCTGTCAGGCTCACACATGATTCTGATTAAATAGATTATCTACCTATGAATCTCCTCGGCTTAACTTTTAATACTTATTCCATATTTTTCTGCACTATGTCTAGCTTTCCCCCTGCTCCCAACATGTCAGAAACAAGTAATTTAGTTGCTAAGGCTTTTATATTTGTCTAAAGTCAAACTTATCAATTTCTATAAAATGTGTATGCTATCTTGCTCCCTGTTTGACATACTGTGGATATCTAGGAGAATCAAGATTATACTTTTGTTGATTTGATTTGTTGATAATGAGGTGTTTAGAAAAGCAGTGAATGCATTGGAAAAAAGAGCTTTAGAACATATTTAAGCTTACTAAAGCCTTTCAAGAATATATTTAATTCCAGCAGCAATAAAATAGATGGGATTTCATTGTAAAACTGAGCAGAATTCAGCTTCTAATATGTCAGCTTTACATGACAGATTATTAATAAACTGCCACTGTTATCATTTGATACCAATCTTAGAGACTGCCTTTTTTTTGAACTTGAAACTCTAATGTAGTTTTTAAAGTAATCTTTACTTTGTGAACCAGTTTCTTCCTTTAAATATCTTATTTCTCTGCTCTGAAGGAATTATTGTGCCATTTAATTAATGGTTTCATTTCATTATTCTAATATGTCCCCCAAATCACTAGGGTATTGAGTTCTTATAGATAGATATAGATTATTTATTATTTGTATGCCTATTATTATTATTCAAAACTGAAAACTGAGACAGGATATTATTAAGGAAAACTATTTACTTATTTTCATGGCTACACATCCATCCTTGATAAAGTAAGAAGATTGGCCAAGTACATTTTGCCTGTTAGCATCCCAGTATTTTCCCCCACTCCTCTCTTGTGTTCACAATTCTCTGTTGTAGATTTACATTTTCTTCTGCCCATATATTCCTGAAATAAAACACATTGTGCATCTGTATGCACCAGGCACTGTGCTAGTGTTAACAAGGCCTCATTAACTAAGAGCCTGCAAGGCATTTACAGTTCTGGAAGGCTGTTGAGTTCTAATGGCTACCTCCACCTACTATAGGATCACCAGTTATGAAGTTCCCAGGTGTATATGTAACATTGTCAACCCATAAAAAATATCTTTAACCATAAAATGAATGAGCTACTTCACATTAAATTGTAATTAGTAGATTAAGAACATAGCATTGACAATAAAAAGGAATGTATTCACAATGTCAGAGAGAGAGAGAGAGCAAAGTATATAAAACCTGTAAATCCATGGAGATATGATTCACTGAGTCATAAGTTGCATATATTTCCTCACTGCCATAATAAGATGCTGAATGTCAAAACTCTTGACTTGTTAGGCAAAGCTGGAGATAAGGATTCATATTCTTGTCATCAGGGTTTATTGAGCACCTGTTATGGCTTGTGTTTAGATAATGAACCTCATGCAGTCATAGGTGGGGCTTTTTCAGAGGCGGCTGGAACTAGAGTGTGTGATGCTGGGATTGATTCATGGTGCAATGCTAAGATCAAGGGCACTATATTGAGAATGTGAATGTACCCACCCTGAGATAAGGTAGCCTGGATGATAATATATAATGGATAGAAAGAGCTGTGGTTTCCTTGCTTGCTCTGCTACCTTCTGGGGGCCATGAACTGTTTCCCCTCTGCCATGCCACCCTGCCTTGGAGTCAGCCAATTATGGACTGAAATCTCTACAAACTGCGAGCTAAATAAACCTTTCCTCCCTTAACTTGAGGGCACTGGGTACTTTGACTCAGCAAGGAGAAAAGCAAAACTACACCTATTTATTCCATGTCACATACTCTGTAGGATGGTTTGATTCTACTAAGATAATTTACTTTTAAGAAGAATAAACACAATTTTTGTGGAATTTAGGAACCTGATTCTGATTATATTTAATCATGTGATTTTACACAACTTGTTTACTTTTCTACTGTCTTCTGTTCAGATTTAAAAAAAAACAGGACATACATTGTAAATTTTGAAAATTTTCAAGCTTTCAATTATTGTAATAGTTAAAATACTTTTAATTACAAGAAACAGAAAAGTAACTTGCTCAGATTCTATGAAAATTTCATTATCATAAAATTAAGTTAAGCACTGAAGTCTGTAGATGACTCGCTGATACCATCATGGACTTTTGCCCGTCAGTCGTTTCTCTTTGTCTTGTGCCATAGCTTTGTCCTTGGCCAATGCCTTCCATACTGAAAGATGTTTGTCCTGGCAGGTTTTACATCCAGTAGATGAAAGAGGCGCTCTTTGTCTTCTAAAATTAAAGAACCTTTCATGAGAATTCCCCCCATAACCCATTGCCCGCAGAAATCCCTCTTCATATCTCATTGATCAAATGCATCCTGGACTCCAACCTAAAAGGACCAATAACAGTTGGCCTAGAGCAATCGTGTTTATCCTTTGCTTATGGAAACCTGTTCTGTGTGCTCAGATGCTCACTGATGCACAGAGGATTGAGAGATTAAATTAAAAAAAAATACTTCCTCAGAAAGCAGGAAGGGAGGACTGGCTTAGGACCAGGCCACCGGGGCTATCTGACTGACCTGTTACACCTCATTGGTGGACTGTCTGCTCCTGGATGAATATTTTCATTTTAGCCAAGGGCATATTAGATAAACTGGACATACTTTGCAATCACAATTGTCCAGGGACATTCAAATAAAATCAAACAGATGATTGCTTGCTGAGTAGGCACATCCTATGGTTTACATTCAGATCTCTTCTCAACATTCTTTAGTGGCTCCTCATTTTCAAGACAATGATTTAAAACTGTACGGAATGGAGATTTTCTCTTTCACTCAAAACTGCTGCTCTGTTCTGACCACAAACACCTGCAAAAAATGCCAGTTGTTCTTGGTCTGTGGCCCTCACCCATGCTACTCTGAACAACACCACTCTTCAGGCCCTGCAGGACACCCCATCCCTCCATCACTCCTTCCTATAACCACCCCTGAACTTGACACATTGTAGCAGATTCAACTGGCAGAAAAAAAGAATGCATTTTTGCTTCATTTCTTTTTCAAGTTTGAGCTCAAATACCACTTCCTCTGTGAAGTATTTCATGAAATATTAGGCTACTTATATCCTCCTTTTCCTGTTGAGTTTTCAACATATTATCGATTAGATTTATTACTTCATGGTTTTTTTTAATCTATGTGATGACTGACCTCTTGCCACTTGGGCTTTCCACTTTCTAGTGACGAAGCTTGCATTCTTGCTACCTTTGTCCTTGACTCCGAGAGGACTAACTTGAGGCAAGGTTTGCTGTGGCATGTGCCTATGTGACACAGTCAACAATGGGATCAATGGACATAAATCAAGCAAACACTTAAGGCATATTTTTTCTTTTTCCGTATTCAGAAAATAAGCTTTGTGCAGTGGCAGTATCGTACCCAATGAGGGTTATCCGAGGCGCGATTATTGCTAACAGAAAATAAGTTAGCCCAGAGAAATGCTTCTCTACATCATCTACAAATCTGTAGAAAATAATTAGGAATGCCCCAATGCAAAGGTAAAATTTCTCCAAAGTCTGTTATTTAAATCTTTCAAAATCATGCCAAATTTATATTCCATAGCATTTAGTCTCTTAAAGCCATGCTGAATATACTACATTATAACATAACCAGGTTTTCTTATTATAAAATGATGTTTATGTATCATCCTGTAAACTTTATCATCAGTAAGAATCACCTTGATTTTCCTGGTCCTCTAAGGAAACCATGAAAAGCTCTTTAGGGGGCTTAATTCTCTAGTCAAAGAACATGGACTTAGTAGAAAATAAGATGGGAGCTGTAAAATTCTGATCACGCCGTTGCTAATAACTTTGTCCTAGAGTAATTAAGTTCATTGTACAGTAAAAATAAAATAAAATAAAAAGCATCTCTCTAGATAGATAGATAGATAGATGCCAATGTGAAATCACTAGAGAAGAAAATAATCTGTAGAAAAAAAATCTTAACAGGGTAGCATTAGAGTTGTCACAAATGAAGAGGCAGCCAATATATGATTCATCCTGTGTCCATCATAGTATATTTATAAATCCATCTAAATTTCTGGCCTATCAAAAAGCAGAAAAATGAAATTATAGATTTTCTCTTATAAATGACACCCTCAACGAAAGGATTTGGGGGGGTGGTTATTTGGTCATTTTCACTTACCTCATTTCTTTCCTTTCTATCCTTGATATCTTTAGCATATAAGATCTTCAAAATACCGAGGAGCAGGGCCAAAGTTTAATGTTCTGTTTTCTTTTTACCAAGGGCATTTTGTTGTTTTTATAATTGCACGAATAATGAATGATATATGCAATTTCTAGTGCTATGTAATGGAAAATGTAAAAAGTGATTTTAAAAATAGTTTATTTTGACATTTGTGGATATTTGATGCATTTTCTTGTTATTTCTGGAATCTTAAAAATATCAAAAATATTTCTTAGTACAAAGGGAAAGCAGTACAAAAAATAAAAAGATAAAAAGTAAAACAATCAAAAGGGAAGGTCAACTCTTCTTCCACACATGCATCCCCATGCTTCAGAGCAGATGCAAAAACACCAGGATGAGCAGGATTTCCATGACTTCCTTGCCAGTCATAAAGAGTCTTATGTAGATATGATTATTCACATGAAGTCGTTTCCCATTTTTAATTTAATGAACATTTTTACTCAAGGAGTTTATCTCCCTCTCTTCATAGTCTTCATAATTATTAATTTTAAAACTTTATTTATTTAGTTCAGAAAGATTCTTAATCAAAACAGATGAAGAGTTTAGTGAGATTAAAGATGTTTATCATGGCAAAATGAGAGGAACATAAGTATATTTTTATTTTATGTTTACCAAATTAGATAATTCTTACAAGTACACAAAACATTTACTAATGTTACTAAGTGTTAATAAAATATTTGTTTAACAGTTCCATTTATTAATATAAAGTTTATAATTATATATGATTAAGATAGTTAATAGGAAACAAGAAACCTTGAAATGCCTTTGAAAATGATGTCATTCAATTAAATGTTTTTGTTATTTTGTTTGAGACAGGGTTTTGCTGTATATCCTTCATCTCTCTTTTTAGTGCAGGTTGCCCTTGAATTTGTGATAAAGCAGGAGCTTTTGCCTCCCAAATGCTGGGGTTATAGGTGTGTACCACTGTGCCTTCATTCATTCGTTTACATTTTTATTACATAAATCTTTCATATTCCAAAATAGGTTATGGCTTGAAATATTTCACAAAAAAGTAGAAGATATAATTTTCTATTTTATTTACCTTGAATTTATGGAAGGAGAGGGAGAAATATCTTAAGAATTAAAATAAATGTTAAACTGCAAGATCTATTTTTAAAGTGTTGATAAATCCAAAGAGCATCACTGTTTGATGAATGAATAGTAGGCAAAAAGAAAAAATCATTGAGCCAAGAAATTAGAGTTAGTACAGGAGCCCTTCAATACGATGACCTTCAAATATCTCCATGGGCAACTTTTAAGAAATATGGACACCAATATCCAGTCCAGAGATTTTTGTTCAGTGAGTTCAAAAATTGTTTAAAAAGAAGAGAAGCTCTAAATTAGAATTTCTCAAAATTTATTGTGCAAGAAAACCATCCAGGAAATCTGATACACAATGTGGATTCATGGCCCTCATTATAAGAGAGTCAGATTTAATTGTTTTAAGCTAGAGTCAGAAGCTGAATCTTAAAGAGCCATCCCCATCTTTCACCCACTCTTTACATCAGGGAGATTCTGACCTGTCTTCTTCATTAGTGATAATGGCAGAAACATCCTTCCAGACTGATAGAAATTTGAACCAAGGCACTGTTTCTTAATTCAGAATGCTGATCAGAATATCCTAGGGAAGTGTTCCACATGGGACCTTCCTGTGCTCTACCTCAAGTTTCATGAATAAGAATCTCTAAAGCAAGGGACAGGTGCCTGAGGTATAAAAGGTCAACTATGAACCCTATTAGTCTCTGTGCTCATTATGATTTAGACACCTGGTATGTGCTTAGGAGAATACCAGACACTTACTTAACTGAACCTAAGCCTCCAGGACTTTCACTACTTCTTCAAATTATTCTCATGCCTGCTTGGTTTGAGAAGCATTAGGCTATTTGATATGGGGGAGCAGCAGAAGTATTGTACAAGATTAAATGGAATCAGGTTAAAGTATGTTGGTAGTCTGTGCATATGAGCCAATTCTAGTTCTTTACCATGAAGAGGACATGGGAAAATATTACTTGGGCTTACTAATATATCAGTGATCTCTTTCACAGATTGTAATTGGATGTGTGGGATATTAATGGAAAATTTATGACTTTGTTTATATGGTTGTAGAATGACTTTCATATAATATAATGTTTTATCCTTGGCATAAGAGCCTGGTATCGACAACTAGCCAGATCCACTAAACTGGGGCTGCTTATTTTTAGTAGGATGCTCATGCTGTACAGATTCGCCCTGCATTTTGAATTTGATCCATTCTTCACTGTTACTTATATTTATATTATTTACTACCTGTGTATCTTTTTTAACCATACAGAATGAAATTATGGTAGAGGAATCCAGGATTTGGGTACATATAGTAAAAAAGTAATTAAAACTACTGAAAACAATGATACTAACATCAAAGTGACAAAAATGGTATAGCCACTATGGTACTTTCAAAGCATAGGTTTCCAAACCCAGCTCATTAAAATTCATCTGTAATTTCCCAAGTGAAGTATCCTAGCAAATTTGCATAGCCCACCAAATTATGGATTTTCCTACATTTCAAATCTGTCTGAGCAAATTTGCCCATTACTAACTTCATTAATATATCTCGACAAACATCCCACCTCTTTATTTCCTGTTTGAACTGTTTCTAGTCCCACCAAAAACAGTGTCAAAGTGAAAATCTTATCATATAATTCTTGTAACACAGTGGGAAGAATTCATGTAAGTAAAGAAGGGGCAAGTTTTGAGGCAGAGTGATCTTTTAAAGGGTTTTAAGGGTATTATGATAATGCAGATAGGAGACAGTGCTGTCTTGGGTAAGCACAGTACCAGAGAAGGGAACAGAAGTATCTGATGCATAATACAGGTAAATTCTCAAGGGTTAGCCAACATAACTTCCAATACATTGGACGAGAGGTGTGAGAAAAGGGGAAGAAAGATGGATGACGCAGAGATAGGACTTAAGCAGTGTGAAGATGAAGTTGTGCTCTGCAATAAATAAATAAATAAATAAATAAATAAATAAATAAATAAATAAATAAATAAATAACCAACCAACCAAATAACCAACTGGAGACTATGGAAGGTCAGGAGATCAATTTGAACATGTTTACTCGGAGAAGCGTGTGATAGTCCTAAGTGGCATGTCATAAAGGCACTTAGGTATATAAACGTCGAGTTTAGAAATCAGTGAAAAAGTTAAAGATGTGGGTAGGGTTAGCACAGAGATGATGTTTAAAAACATTGGATGAGAAAACAGATCTTTAAATCAGTGTGTGTGTGATGGGACAAAGGGTGTTCTACCTCCCAAGACACGCTAGCCTTAGGAATTGGGGGATAAGTTAGAGAAACAACTGAGAAGAGTAAGAAAGCACAGTCTGGAGCCGGGAGGAGAATCACAAGTCTTTGGTGTCTTTGAAATGAAGAGGAAAAGAACTTAACACCTGGGGAAAGAAAGAGGTCTTAACAACGCAGATATTTATAGTAGCCTCTGTCTTTTGAAAGTAACAGAAGATTCTATTTCAGTTAAAGTTTGAACTAAGGTACCTTTCCCCTGCACATTTCCCTCTGGAATTCTGAAAATAAAAGAGAAATATTCTTCTGTGTTATGTCATTTGCCTGTTCTTTGTCAAAATATCATTTCTCCCTAAATGGTGTGAAAATTAGTATTCATTTATTAAATGGCATTGAGGGCTAGTCAATGTGCTGGGAGTCTATTTTTCCCTCCAGTTATTAACATTACCTTTCATGCTCACAACAATCACTCCGACAATCATTCAATCAGAAATTTTTAGAGGACACAATGCGTCCACAAAGGTTTAGTTTGTTACCTAGAAGTGACAGAGTAGTTAGCAAAGAGAACCACTGGATTTATCTCACTCCAAGTCTTGGCTGTCACATAGTAGAAATGGAGATATCACCTGAGATTAAGATACAAAGTTTTTTGCTTTTCAGAAGCACTGAGCATCTCTGATTATGAACCAGAGAATTTGCAATATCATGTCAGAAATTATATTATGGATTTTGGATTTAGTCTATTGGCCCATCATTTAAGTATGCAGGCTTTGGGTTGTGTTAGCTCTCAGACAAATAAAAGCAATATTCCTTAAATCACCATTTATTTAACATGAGGCCCTAAAAACAACAACCATTCAAAATTATTATCTGCAATGTGGCACCGAACAAGAAAATTGGAGACAATTTAGATTCAAAGAGTGAAATGTAAATGTTACCACCCAGGAAGTTATAATCTACTTATAACTAACATAGACAGTAATGGGCACAAAAAAAGGGTGATATAAAGGAATGATAAGGATATAAAGAATACATTTATAAGGAGACATGTATTTCTCTATATGTATGTATATTTTCATAAATATTTTTATATTCTGTACATATATTTTTAGTATCTATTTTAAGACAATTAGATTCACATTTATTCTTTTCTCATACAATGTAGTAGAAAATATTGCTTTATAGCTAATATTTGCTTTTCATTTATCTGTGTTGGATTTGAGAACACAAAGCATTGCACTTTAAATGTGAATCGTCCCCAAAAGTTTACAAATGAAGGGCTTGGTCCCCTGTGCAATAATGTCCTAGAGGTTGTGCTGAGGTGACGGCTCTGTGGATTCCCCACGAAAGGCTCAGAGCTCAGTGGACTTGTTGCGGCTCAGTCCTAACTGGGTGGGGTGGGTAACCGGGCATATGACTCTGAGGGTGTATCTTGTACGTGGCCCCTTTTTCTCTTGCTCTTTTCATCTACTTGGGTCTTGCTTTCTGTGAGGTGAGCAGCTTTCTTCTGCCACCCTCTGTCATGATCTTCTTACCTCATTACAGGCCTAGAAGCAACAAAGCCAAGTGAAAAAAGGACAGAAACATCTGAAACCACAAACCAAAGTAAATCTTTCCTACTTTATGTCAGGTATTTTGTCTCAGCAGTGGAAAGCTGACTACTATGCAAGTATTATGTATTATGTATTTCATAACATATGTAAACGCCAAACATTGTTTCTTGTATCTACTATTCCATAACGTATTGAATTTATCCTATTTCTAAAACAGAAAGCAACCAGGGAGAATGTCACTTAGGGAAAGAGGCACATCACAGTGATACTGAGGTATAGCCATATACATTGCATAAAGGATTGTATAACTGTGTGTCCATGTGTATATGTTTATGTGTGAATATTTATGTGTAAGTTAGCAAGGTTAATGAAACTATGGTACAATGGAGCTACACTCAAGAAATTACTGCACAGGATTATTTTGGGTATTAGTCTGTTTTCTGTTGCTATATCAAAATACTTGAGGCTGGTTATTTTACAAAGAAAAATGAGTTCATGATGTTCATATTTATCTCATTGTGTTGGAGTCCGAAAGGCCAAGAGCATGTGACCCTATTGATTTTGCCTCCAGTAAGGGCCTTGTGACAAATGGCATCATGTTGAGAATGAGTGAGGAAGGGAGGATCTGGTGAGATAGCCAGAGGGAAGTGGAGCCAAATTTGTTCTTTCATACCAACCCACTCTCAGACCAAGAGGAACTGGAGGCTCACAGGGGCACCTTGACATTTCCTGCAAGCAGTGTATACAGTGACCCAGCTACCTTGCTCTAAGCCCCTGCCATCTTAAAGGTTCCACCACCTTTGGACATCCCCACTCAGAACCATGCTTGTGACACATGAAATCTGGGTGGGCACATTCAAACCATATCCGGCTTAGAGATAGTAGATTCGCTCAGTTCTGTAACTACTAACTTTCTTCCATATAACAGGGACCTTAGCAATGTGCAGTGTGGTCCAAAAGTTCTAGATCATAACCAACATACAGGACAGCATAAGTAGAAAAGGCAGAGAATGGAGCCATGAAACTTCCCTAATAAAACATATTAGAAATTCTCCTATGACCCTATGAAATTGGTAATGCCATATATTGAATATTAACAGAAAATGATATATTTATGAAATATATATTCTGGCAGTATTATAATATCCTCTTCTAAAAGTCTACATTCAAAATGAAATATGTAACATTTTGTCCTTGTGTCTTTTAACAAAATCTAATTTTAGAATTGAGTCTACATCTTCTGAGTGTGTGGAAATATTATCCTCTTTGAAAGATGAAATCCCAATCAATATTTGACTAAAATATAGATATAAAACAAAACTTATGTAATTCAGAATATGTTGTTCCATAAGCAAATTAAATTAAAATTCATATTTCATCAGTAAGATTTATTTTCTTGAATACTTGAATGTATTATTTTCCATGGCTTGGGATATATGCCCTTTTTTACCTATGATCTTCCCCTTTCACTGACTCTGTATGTCCTGTGTCATTTCCCCTGCAATTTTTTTATCTCTAGCTCTCAGTATCTATGCAGAGATTCTTATTCATCTGCAGACACTAACTGAATTGTAATGAGTCAGGTTCCAAATGTTCATTTCATGGGTAATTTCTTTAGGTGCCCAAAACAGGCCAACATTTTCAGGTCTCAGCATGGGTATGATTGTTAATTCTTTCTTAGGCAGTGCCAGAATAAACTGTTTTCAAGTATTTAACCCTACACTATTTTCTTGACATACTAACCCCTCAAATCATGTCAGAAATTATCTTTCTAAATAACTGCCATCATAATCTAAAAGTTGAATGACTAGGTCTGAGAACAAAAATAGCAGAGAACCATTCCTCACTGTGGGTACTGATAAATAAATACTCTGCTCTCAATAAAGAAGGGGCAAGAAAATATATTAATCTCTATCCATTAGTCACATATTCATCCATAAAATGTTCACATCTCATCTGAATGAACACTCTGGGGTGAGTACTATAAGAGCCACATCCTATTGGCACAACACTGATGATAAATTACTTTGTGGTGTTTCCCGTATCTCATACACCCACATAAGCACAGTGATTGAGTTTGCAATTAATATTTTTGGATGGTTGCCCATTTATCCCTTGACATACTGTAAAATTAAAAACTGAAAGGTGAAGTTTGAATTTAACTTTTCTTTTCTTATTTGTCTTTTTTTAACCAAAGCATTTATTGGTACATTTTAGATATACATAATGATAACACTCATCATAGGGAATTTATACTTGTACATGATACATCCTGCCTCTTTTTTCCCATTCCCGCCTCCCTCAAGCCCTCCTCCCTCACTATATACAAAAGCTTTTTTTTCATATTTCACTTAAGAGTATGGTCTTGATTACCTATAAATGTCTGAAGCTCATCTTTCTTTATGGCAGAGTAGTACTACATTGTATAAATAACCACATCTTCTTTATCTATTTGTTGATGGGCATTTGGGCCATTTCCAAGATTTAGCTATTACAAATTTGCTGCTATAAACATGGATGCACATATATCGCTATCGGTATGTGGTATGATGCTTTATTTCTTTTGGGAAGATACCAAGAAGGGGAATAGCTGGGTCAAATGGGACCTCTAGTTTTAATTTTTTTGAGCAATCTCCACACTGATTTCTACAGTGGTTGCACAAGTCTACAGTCCCATCAACAGTGGAGAAGTGTTCCTCTTTCCCCACATCCCCTCCAGAATTTGTTATTTGTTGATTTCTTGATAACAGCCATTCTTTTTGGAATGAGATGGAATCTCAAAGTTGTTTTAATTTGGATTTCTCAAATGACCAATGATGTTCAACCATTTTCCCCAAGGTTTGTTCTTTGTTTTTTTGTCAAAAATCAGATGGCTAAAGTTTCATGGGACTGTTTCTGCATACTCAATTCTGTTCTACTGGTCAACATGTCTGTGTTTATGTCAATACCATACTGTTTTTATTATTGCAGTGTTTCAGTGTAAGTTGAAATCTGGGATTATAATGCCTCCGTCTTTGTTCTTTTTTGCTCAGTTTATTCTGGTTCAATTTATATTTCAAGGTTATTTAGTTCTATGAAGAATGCTACTGGTGTTTGGAATGGAATATATATATATATATATATATATATAAAATATATATATTTAGAGATATGAACATTTTGACAATATTGGTTCTGCTTATCCAGGTACAGAAAATGCCTTCCTATTTTCTAATGTTCTCCTTAATCTCTTTTTCCAGAATACCTTAAATTTAATTATAGAAGTATTTCACTTCCAGTTAATGCCTAGGTATTTAATTTAATTTTTAGGTATTTAATTTTTGAGGCTCTTATGAATGGAATTGTTTGTCTGATTTCTTTATCAGTGGGTACTTTGTTGGTGAACTGGTATAGTATCGATATTGTGTATTAATTTTATATCCTGCCATTTTGCTGTATTCCTTTAGTTCTAAGAGGCTTCTGGTGTAATTTTTGGGAGTCTTATGTGGAAAAGATTTTGTCACCTGCAAATAAGGATAGTTTCACTTCTTTCTTGCCTATTTTTCCATCTTTTATTTCTTTCTCTTGCCTCATTGCTCTGGCTAAGTTTTCAAGTTGTATATTGAACAGGAGTGGTGAGAACAGACACACTTGTCTTTCCTCATTTTAGAAGAAATTCTTTCAGATTTTCCCCATTTAATATAAGGTTGCAGTAGATCTGTCATCAGTTTAAGATAAGTTCCTTCTACACCTATTGCCAAGTTTGTTTTTTTTTAATCATGAATGGATGTTGGATTTTTGTCAAAGGCATTTTTCTAAACCTATTGTTTTGATTTTGTGATTTATATTCTTTTTATGCAGTTTATTACATTTATTGCTTTACATACTTTGAAGGCAACTTAGTCATGACAGACGATGTTGTTAATGACTTGTTTCATTCTGTTTGAAAACATCTTTCTTAGGATTTTTGCATCTGTGTCCATTAAGGAGATTGGCCTACAGGTTTCCTTAACTCCACGTCTGGAATGCGAGCTTCAAGAAATGAGTTTGGCATGTTCCTTCCCTTTAAATTTCATAGAAGACTTAGAGAAGTATTGGTATTATTTCGGCCCTGGTGTTCTGGTAAAATTTAGTAGTGAATCCATCATCAGATCCTGTGCTTTCCTTAGTTGATAAGATTTCATTTCCTCTCTTTCATTCCCTGCTTTCTGTCTAGTCTGTTTTTATATCTTCTTGGTTCAATTTTGATTATTTATATATGTCTAGACATTTTCCCATTTCTTCTAGATTTTCTAATTTCTTGAAATATAAGTTTTTAAAATATTTCCTTATAATCATCTGGATTTTGGCGGTGTCCATTGTGACTTTGCCTTTTTCATTTCTAATTGCATTGATATGAGTCCTGTCTTTCCTTCTTTGGTAAGTTTGGCTAAAGGTTTATCGATCCGGTTCATTCTTTCAAAGAAATAACTCTTTGTCAATCTTTTTTATTGTTACACTCAATTTCATTAATTTCCATTCTAACTTTTATAATTTTTGTTTTGGATTTTGATTCCTCTTCCTTTTCTAGAACCTTGACATTCATCAATAAGTTTTTTATTTGGAATCACTCAATTTTCTTTTTTAATGTGGGCATTCACAGCTATAAACTTCCATCTTAGAAAGGCTTTCATTGTGTCCTACGGGCTTTGAAATATTGTGCTATCATTGGGACTTGATTCTAGGCACTTTTTAATTTATTCTTTGATTTCTGCTATGACCTACTGATTATTCCAGGGTGTATTATTTAATTGCATAGTTTCTGTGGTTCCCTTTGCTGTTGAATTCTATTTTCATTCTGTTATGATCTGATAGTATGCAAGAGCTTATGGCCTAAGAGGCCATAAGGAAGCTTTATGGCCTAAGACACTATATCTATTTTGGAGGAAGTTTCATGTGCTACCAAAAAAAATGTGTATCTGTTGTTGGATTAAACACTCTGTAGATATTTGTTAATTCCAATTATTTGATGTTGTGGTTCAACTCTGATATTTCTTTCTTAATTTTTTTTTGTCTGCTTGACCTTTAGAAATGTGAGAGTGGGCATTGAAAGCTTGTTGTACTTATGTTTGTGTCTGTTTTGTTATGTCTAACAGTTTCTGTTTGATGAAATTGGATGAGCCAGCATTGAGTGCATGTATATTTATATTTGTTACTTCTTCCTGTAAAATATTTCCATTTGCCAGTTTGTAGTGACTATTTTTGTCTCTTTTGATCAATTTCATGTTGTAATCCATTTTGTTAGCTACTCTTTCTTCCATTTAGCAGGCTCCAGTTGCATAGATTATCATTTTCCATCATTTCACTTATACTATGTCATTTGAGTGTGTGTGTGTGTGCGCGTGTGTGTGTGTAAATAAGGGTGATTCTCTTGTCGGCAGCATATGGTTAAGTTTTATTTTTTGACTCTATCTCCCAGTCATATGTTTTGATTGAGAGTTACAATCATTGACATTGAATGTTATTGAGAGGTATTTACTGAATTCTGTAATTCAATTATTACTCCAGTACTTATTCCTTTACTTTTTCCTTTTGTTTAACTATTTTCCCAGTTACTTTTATTCTTTCATTTGAGCTTTGTGGTGATGTTGGCCTTGCTATCTCTATCTAAGATTCTTTGGAGGGGTTTCTGCGTGCTGGTTTAATGGCCATGAATATTTTAGGTTCTCTTTTTCTTGGAAAGTCTTTTTTTCCTCTATCAATTCTGAAAGATAATTTTGCAGAATGTAGTAATGTAGATTGGCAATTGTTTTCTTTTGGAACTTGAAAAACTTTACTCCAATCTGTTCTGGCCGTTAAATGTTTGTTTTGAGAAATCTTCAGTTTTTCTGATAGGCTTGTCTTTATAGATTCCATGACGTTTTTCTCTAACAGCTTTTAGTATTCTCTCCTTGTGCTAAATGCCTGAGATTGTGTCCTTGATGTGTCATTCAGAGATTCTTTTCTGGTTGTGGATATTTGGGGTTCTATATTGCATCATTTACTTGCATACTTAATTCTTACCCTAGATTTAAAAATGTTTCTTCTATTATTTAAGTGAAGACTTATTTTTTTTTTTTTTTTTTTTTACCTTTGGTGTCATCTTCTAACCTTTCCCTAACTCCTGTAATCCTGGCATTGTCTAGGAGCTGTTTGATCCCACTTCCACTGCATCTTGATTTTTTAGTGCATCACGGAGTACATGATCTAGTCACCACCTTGTCACTGGGTTCGATGGTCTCCAATCAGATTGGTGATTCCTGCTGCTGATACTTTCAATTGAAGTTTTCCTAGCTGGGTTTCCACATTATTTCTCTTCATAATCTTGAATTATTTATAGAAGAGCACATTCGTATGTTGCATAGACTTCTTTAATTCAATCCATTTTTGTTAAACTCATTAAATACTTTATTAATTAGATCCTTACCTGTTTATTTACATCCTCTTTAAGATCACTGAACATCTGATGGATTTGCTTATTGGTTTATTCTTTGATCTCTTCAAATACTTTAATCATTTGCTCTTTTAGTTCTTTTCCTAAAACTTCCTTCATTTCAGTGCCAGTGAGAGCAGCCTTTGAGGAGCTAAGAGTTTTGGAGGGATTTTGCTGTTTTGTTTTGTCATTTTCTCTGCTGTTTTGTGCTCTGGGTGGAAGACCACTTAAGGTAGAGCACCTGTGTCACAGCTGTGGGGATTTCTTCAGGTAATGTATGTCTCCCTGTGGGGTTACTTTGGCTTTTGTTGTTTTGGTGATTGTGCAGCTATTCAGTTTACTCATTGTAATAGGGTTAGTCCCAGTCACTGTGTTGCCTAGAGGGAACAACAGAAGGTTATATCAGCATCTGTCAAAGCAACCATACATCAGTCATATAACACTTGATTTAAATATTTTGCACTGTTTTCAATAACCCAGGAAGAGAAGGAAATAGTATTGATGACAAGTAGGCTGGGATAGAGGATGAGGGATGAAGAGATGAAGAAAATAGTTCAGAAAGAAGGGAAGAAATAAGAGGAGATGACATCAATGAAAGAAAGGAAAGGGGAGTTTGGTGATATTATTTATGTATGTGGAATGGGTAGAGGGGGAGAAATGGCTTAAGAGGTTATTTGTGGGAGTGGGGAAAAGGAAGAAGAGGGACAGATGTATAATTGGAGATTGGGAGAAGCTGTAAGAAGGTTAGGACCCAATTCATATGCTGATAGAAAGCTTGTGCTTCATGGATTCTTGCCATGACTATGAAACTTTCTATCCAAAGCACAAATTAAATTTTATTCTCTCTATTATAGCAGATGAAAGAAGAAAGAGAAGATAAACACACATGCAAGCCTACAAAGACACCAAAGTAAAAATTTCACTCGGTCCTGTTTATTCTTCAGTCTGGGTTTGTATTTTCCCCTCTGTGCATGAAGGGAGGCGCCTTGGCTTGCAGCAGTTTTGGGAGGCTGAGCTCCAGTCCTCTCTGTGACTCCCACTTTGGATGTTTTTATGGGTGTGTGAGCTGCTTTCCCTCTGACAATTTGTTCCTTTGCCCACCGTGTAGAGTTTTGGAGGTCCCAGGGGGCTCCTGAGCCTGCTTTTCATTCCCTTTGCAGGCAGGGTTCTGTTAAGTTTCTGTCGCCTGCCTGTGGATGTGACTAGTGAGAGATTTTCAGCTGTTTTATGTTCAGATCAATTTCAATTGCATAGGAGGCAAGGAAGGCACAGCAGGAAGGGCACCAGTCCTCTATTGTTCTTTCAAGAAGGGCCTTCTCAATTTCCATGCTTTTCCCTCCATGGTAATCCCGAAGCTGTTTACATCTGCTGTTTCTGCCCCTCTCTGGGTGACAACACCAGGCAATACCTTTCTCCTCTCAGGCTTCTCTCCTGTGCCAGACTCACCCTCCTGCTTCTCTGTCTCCATCACGCACTCTTTGGAGTTTAGAGCTTAGGCTCAGCAGAGGAGGGGTCTCTGCTTGAAACATAGCCATGTTTGGGAGCCAGTGGGAAGGAGCTCATTTGGCCCCAAGCTCAGCAGTGTTTGGAGGTTAGGAGCGTGGATCCCCGTGGGCACAGCTCTCAGGCACTTGGAGGGCAGGTGGACAGGCTACCGTGCTGGCACAGGCTGGGAGTGTGTGTGTGTCCGGGGAGGTGCCCATGTGGCAGGGCTGCTGTGTCTTCTCTGACCTTGGATCACACCATGCACAGATGTGGCCTGTGATTCACTAACCCACCAACTGCTCAGGGCCTGGCTCTGCAGCCCCGCCCAGCACGGTGCTACTTTCTCTTCCTCTCCTTGATCACTGATCCTACCTGGGTCCCTGCCCCCTAAGTGACTCTGCCTTCTGCCCTCTGTCGGGATCCACTCTGCAGAGGCCATCTCCTGGGACTCTAGCTGGGCACTGGGTCCCCATCGGAAGAGGAAAGGGACAGGCTGCTACTGCCCCCCCAAGTGTCTGTCTTACCTTCCCAGGAGTTAGATCCTTTCGCAAGAGAAACAGTAACTGAGCCTGAGCTGCAAGCAGTGCTGGCGTGGAGAGGCTGCCTTGCTCCTTTCTGTAGACAGCCAGAGACAGGACTGACTCACTTGGCGGGCTTCTCCCTCGGATTTCTGATCCTGTTGAGGATTTTTGTTCGTCCCATTGTCTCCAAGTCCCGGAGGGTCCTGTGATCATCTGAATGTCTGTGGCACTGTTGCTTCTCATCTGCCATTGCAGTTTCCTCAGAAAAATTGAGCTTGGAAACACATTAAGTCCCTCTGTTTCATATTTCTAAAACTTTCTAGGTGAAAATGACTCATATCATGAATAGAATGGCAGAAATTTTCTCATTATCCACAATGTGGTCTAGTATATTTGGATTAAATTGATAGTAAAGAAGAAAATGTAATTTCTTTCTACTGAACTCACACATTCACAGCAAGTTGAAAGTCTGTGTAATGTTATTTAGAAAACACAGTGGAAAGTGCATGATATTTGGAATCCTAACCTGGAAAAGAATCTTTTCCTACTTGCTAGTCACAGAGTTTAGCCAGTTTTGGAGGTCAGGGTGCTGTTTCCATTTGACTGACTTTGGATTCTCTTGGGGGATCAGTAGGGCTTCTAACCCATGGAAGTACAACTTCAGTGTGTACATCTGGTCTCACATCCCTGCCTTTATGGCACTGTTGCCCTATTCTGCTTCTCCCCCACCATGAACTGAGCAGCTTTGCTCTGCCAGGCCCTCCTGCCATGAGGTTTGTGCCTTGGAGCCAGCCAACAATGGAAAAATACTATGAACCCAATTAAACCTGTCCTTTTTAAGTTGCGGGTGTCCAGTAGTGTGTGCAACCATGGGAAAGCTGACAGAACACTGATCTTAATTCTTTGAGCATGAGCATCCTCATCTACCAACTGGAAATGATGTCATTTGCTACTGCTTTGTGCAATATCTCTGTAAATTGGTAGCGGGTAGTACAATGTTGGCAGAAATGCTATTTAAGAAGCATTTTCAATGGATATTATTTTTAAAAATAAATTAGAACAATAAACCTAATCAGTTCACTCATTTGATAAATATCGAATGTCTTCTATGTGTTGCCATCACAAGTTTTTAACAGGCATGAAATTTTGGTTAGCTTTCTGTCAACCAATTGCTATTAAACTATCAAAGGAAGTTATAATAAACTTGCTTCTACTATTTTTGTTCCAAAATTTCATTCCCAGACAATAAATTATTGGGATACTTTGCCTCCATATTTAATAAATAATAAATGGAATAAATTGTTGACCTAGTGCAACACAAATACAGTCGGAGGGTCCAAGACTCCTTTTATTTTCTGAAATAGAAAAAGACAGTCCCCTCAGATTAGCTGTTGAAATGTGACCAAATGCTCCAGATGTTCTGGTACTGCCAGCAGGGCTTGTCTGTGATCCATGTCAGAACCACAGCTGTCAACACGAAAGCACACCTGCCACTAGTTTACTGTCAGCAAGTGACTTTTCAATTGTATGAGGAAATGAAGCAAACTGCCGAATGAAGCGTTCACCTTTCAAAAGAATTATGTGAAAAAAAATGTTAGGAATTAATTTTTGTCAAATACTGTTGTTAGGTTGTGGGTTTTTAGGGATGGTTCTGTTTTCACGTTTGTGGTTTTTAATTTTTAACAATGTGATTATATTACTTTTACTATTACAATAGAATTATAAAGGCATAAATAAGCTAAAAAACAAATCCACGTCACAAGGTGATTTTGTTCCCTCAAAATGCAGGAATGTCCACAGGTCTTCTCAGTTCTAACCTTGAGACTGCAGATTTCTCACCTTCTCAATCACTAATCCTGAGCCCAAGAAACAATGTCTGAATATTTCCAAATACATCTTAGAATATTCTTAGAAGAAGCTTGCAAAAGCAAGTGTGTGGCACAATTCATTTCATAAACAGAACTACATAATAAAAGAATTCATGAAGTGAACTTATTTGATATTTAATATTAGAATTTGGTTGAAAAAAAAATTTTTTTTGTACCAGGGATCAAACTTGGGTCCTTGCACTTGAGCAGCAGGCGACGAAACAACTGAGCTAAATCCCTGGCCCAGAAAAAATTTTTTAAAGTAATCAGTTTTTAGAGATTTGGAGGTTTTGAGAGGTTAACTTGAAAAATAAAAATTGACAGAAAACCACAAGGTTAAAGATGACTCTGACTTCAGAATAAGATTGTTTCCTTTTTTTTTTTTTGCACTTCATCTGTATGCTCTTTCTTTTCACATTTTTTGTTTAAAAAAATGACACAGAATAATAGAAATGTTAAGGATCTTTGAGTCATTGAGAATGGACAAATTAAGACTCAATACCTTTATTTGTAAAATTAAGATACCAATACCTCCTTATCTAAAGAGCAAATGAAATACTCAATATTGATCATTTTTAAACTTAGAGGAGATTCTGAAGTGCATAATGGAGGCTTAAACTCCCAGAAAGCCCTCGCGCATGGTAATGAAGTTAGTTTTATACTCTTTACCATGTTTTTATCATGGTTACTTCTGCTCATGGCTTGTTTACTTCATTCTTATTCTTTCTTTTCTTTTTGTCTCTGCTACACATGTTTGACACGTTTCTTCATATGTTGAGCTCTAACTCCCAGAGAGAAGATCCCACTGTTCCTTTTGGACACTCATTTTCTTCCTCATCCTATCTTGCAACCCCTACCTTTTAGGCCACCAGTAGTTATGTAAATTTGCTTGCAGCACTGGCTCAAATCTACTCCAGTCCATCAGAGGCCATTTGGTAGGGTTAAATAGTCAGCTTATTACCACAAGTTATATGGAATAGCCCTGCTATGTGTCTCCTCACCATTAAAATGTCCCCTCAGCATTAAACAAAATTCAAAGAAAGAATAGCAGGGGACACCGTACATGAGTTGGGATTCTCCACCCCTGCCCTTGAAGTTCGGATCCAGTTTCATGGAAATATATCCCAGAACTCAGACAGTTGGGTAAAAACACATTTGGGATATGTTTGTAACATATTGAATACATCAAAAATTAATAGACCTTTTAGATATATTTACATATATAGATATATACATTACTATATCTTTTCTATCACTATTCCACCACAGTGTTATAATGTATAAAACAAAGCACTAGTGTAGATAGGATATTAAATATAATCGTTGTTAGTATGCCTCCTTTAGAAAGCTGGAACTATGCTGTAAAATTGGAATTATTCACCTTTACTCAATAATTAAAAACTGTTATCTTAAATATTTTTCTAAAGATGATAAGGTTTTGATCTCAGTTTGTCAGCTTGTCTGTCAGCTTTGTAAGATTTACCAGTTAAGCATTTACCGATCCTTTCATTGTAATTTTATAAAGTTTATTAAAAGTCACTTTGATTAGTATTGGAAAGGAGATCCTCCATGCCACTGAGGATTTTGAAGCATTCCTGGGCAGGTATTTGTGTGAAAACAAATCCTCCTTTCTCTGGTATATTATAGTAAATTATACATTGAATGAAATTGCTCTGGGTCATTTACTATTTACACTACATGATTAGATTTGCAAGATAAGAAACTGCCAAGCTCTTTTCTAGGTGACTGTAACATTTCACTTGCCTACCAGTGACGTGTGATTCATGCCGTTTCTACAGTTCCTTGCTAACATTTGCCATTCTCACTCTAGTCATGCTAATTGACATATAGTGATATCTTGTTGTAGTTTTAATTTATGTTTGTCTCATGGCTATTTATATTTACCATCTCTTCATGTATTTGATATCTGTGTACCTTTGGCAAAATACCAGCTCGTGCCTTTTGTTCATGGTTTAATTTGCATTTTTAATTTTTAGAAATTCTTTATTATCATGACTAGGTCTTTGCCGGGAATGTGATTTACAAAATACTTTCTTCCAGTGTGAAGATTATTTTCACATTTTCTTCATGGGAACTTTCATGGAGCAAAAGTTTTCAAATCTAGTGAGCTGTACGTAAGTCAGTGTTCTCCTCAGAAATAGAATGATTACATATCTATGCATATATGTATGAAATATATATATATATATACATGTACATATGCATGGAGATATCATATATTTAAAGACATAGACCATTTAAGGAATTGGCTCATGTAGTTATAGGACCTGGTCAGTTTGACATCCATAGGACCAACTGGTAGGACTGAGATTCTGCTGATGTTGAAATTGCAATCTGAAGCCTGACAGCTGAAATCACAGGTGCATGTTCTGAGTGGCATTCTAGAGTCAAAATTCCTTATCTTCAGTGAACCTTAGCATTTGCTCTTAAGGCTTTCAAAAGATTGGAGGATCCCTCCACAGTGATTATGTAGGGTATCTACTTATTTCAAAGTCTACTCATTTAAATGTTAATGACATCTAAAATATACTTTCACAGTGTCATCTAGTGTGACATTTGACCAAAGAGCCAGTCACTACAATCTGGCCAAGCTGACAGGAAAAATCAGTTCTCTTTATCTATTGAACAACAAGATTTCCTCTATTTTTCTTTTGATTAACTATGTTTTAGATGTTACATCCAAGAAATCTTTCCCAAGTCCTAGATCACCAAAATATTCTTCTCTGGTATTTTTTTAAAAGTTTTATACTTTTGTTTTAGATTTAATTGCTCTCTTTTGAGAGTTAATTTTTATTCAGGTGTGACTGCTAAACCAAACTTAATTGTTTTGTCTACACATGTCCAATTGTTCTGGAACCATTGGACTGCATTTGTGTTTTCTGTCAAAAATGAATGAGATTTTATTTATGTAGATCTATTTTGTTTACATGATATTTTGACATGTTTTTAATTTTCCTTCAGTAACTAATATGGCATGGGACTATTATGTCTAGAGAATATTTAAAATGCATCTTCACCAGCAGTTGTGGATATCGTCTTATTTGATTTTCTTCATTCTGGTGTATGTGCCCTGGCTTTTCATTATGATTTCCATTTGCATATTCCAGATGACTAATGGTGTTGAAGGTTTTTCTGTTTCTTTATTGACTATTTTATATAGTTTTATTTTAAACTGTTTTCAATTTTTTTCTCCATTTCAAAATTATATTTTTTGACTTTTGACTGGGTTGTAAGGTTTATTTATGTATCTGGAAAATGAGTTCCTTGTATATTTATATAGTGTACATATTTCATCCATATATATGTGTATATATATAATATATAATTTCCACATTATATGAGTAGGCTTGCCTACTCATTATTAAACAATATCTTTTAAGTATCAGAATTTTATAAAAATATTGATGAAATCCAAATTTTCCAGTTTTATTTTATTTTATTTTACTTTTTGTACTTTGTCTCATCTAAGAAATTTTGCCTAGTCCAAGATTACAAAAATAATTATATACTTTTGTAAAGTATCCTAAAAATAGCAATTATGTTGAATTATTAAAGCATTAAACAAATGTTTTATAGTAGCTATACTTATTATTTTTTCTGATTTAAAATAAGTATAATAAATAACCAAATATAATTATGGCATTTTCTATTTTTGTGTTAGAGTTGTCAATGTTACTTGGTTTATTTTTGAAGCTCTTTTATTAAGTGTATATACTTTTGAGTTTGTTTATATCTACTTGACGAATTGACCATTTTACAATTGCTTAAAGAACCTTCTTATCTCTGTTAATCTTGAAGTCAATTTTGTCTAAGAGTTCATTTTCTCATGATCAGTGGCTATAATGTATACTGTTTACCATCCATCTGCATTTACTTATGCCTTCATATTAAATGTTATAAGTATGTCATGAAAATAGCAAATAGTTAAATTACGTTCTCTCTTGGACTCTTCCTTTGTGTGGAATATAACTTTATCTGGTATCTTTTCCATTCAGTTTGAAGAATTTCTTTATTGTTTATTGAAGTACATGTCTGCTTATGACAAATTATATTTTATTCCTCAGCAAATGTATTTCTTTCAATTTTATTTTGTTTAGACAAAGAAATCTTGGCTGATTTCCTTTCCTTTTTGTCTTGCATTGTTCCTGAGAACAACCAGAAAAATTTTTTATCTTTGTTCTTTTTAATATAAGACTTTTGCCTTAAGTTGGTTTGAAAATTTCTCATTGTCTTTCATTCTTAGCATTTTGCCCATGATATTTCTTTGACTCTTTCTTGATGAGAATGTATCTATTTGTGTTATCAGTGAGCTTTCTTAGATTTGTGGTTTTGTTCTTATCAAATTGGGAAAACAATTTTAAAGTATGGAAAATAATTTTCAAATCTTTCTTCTGCCCCAAATGTCTTCTTTTCTCTCATGCTTTAGCTAAAACTATGTTAAACCACAGATGTTTCTACAATTATCCCAGAAACTGGCTTGACTTTGTTTCTCTGCGTCCTGAAGTCTAGATGTTTTCTGGAAGTTTACTCATGTTTGCTTCTGTGGCATGTAGTCAGACTGCAGTGAAGATTACTTAGAGAATTTGCTATAATACATTTTCTCCGCATTTGGTACTTTTTTTAATCGTCATTTTTGGGAGGTATTTCTTACCCATTTGTTAAATATCCTTTTTTAAAAAAATCTTGATCACATTTATATTGTCCCTTTTCAAGTTCTTGTTTGACCAGTCCAAGATATGTATTCCTGTTACTTGCAATTTTCTTCTACATGCAGCTCACATTTTTCAGCTTTTCCACATGTATAATGATTTTTTGTTTATGTGTTCATTAGTGTGAATGCAATGACCAAAAAAATGGTATATGTAGTTTTATTTTACAAGCATTTATTTAGTTTTATCTGCCACCTAATTTCTTGGTGGCTAGCATGATTTTGAGATCCTAGAGTTTAGATTATGTTCAAGTGGGTATAGATTTGCTCTCCTTCTAGAGAAAAATAGTGTCACTCTTTGGCTTTTGCCTTTCTGTAATCTCTCTTCAAGATCAGGATGTTCCTGTGGTGGATCAGGCTCCAACTCCTCTCCCTCCTGTGTGACCAGCAGATCATTATGTGGCTCACAACTCTTCGTAACTGTCCTCTGCCTTCAATTCCCTAACTGTCCATACTTCATTTCTCTATCCTTCTTTCACTTCAAGGATTGCTCAGTTTCCAAGTAAGTAAGAAAATTAGGATTCCATCTGAGTTTAATGGAAATTCAACGCAGTTATCAACTGTAGTATTTTTTTAAAATTTGAAATCTGGAATTTCAGATTTACCATGAATATTTAACTACTTTATTTGAGCCTAAAAATAACTACATTTATCAGACATATTTCTTGGTACAGGTCTTACACTGCATACATTTTAAAAAGGAGAAAATAATAAAAATAGTTGGGAGAATAAATATGCTTCTATTCCTTGGTTTGGGGATTCCTCACTGGGATTTAAAAATAATGTAGCTATTTCACTCCTTTCATCAAATAAATGAAGAACTTCAGTACAACAGTTTTCTGGATTATAAGATATACTAAATATGCTGGAGAACAAAGTATCCTTCTCATGTAGCTTTTCTAGGGAATGCCAATAAAAATTTGTAATAACTGTGACCTGCTCATCCCTTGCCAGGTGAGTGCCAGTTGCTGAACCAAGCATTTTATGTGCATTTAATCCTTAAAACACTTTAACATAGCCTTTATTATTATCTCTGCCTTACAGGTAAGGGTTCGGAGGTTTCAACAGCCTAAGTAACTTGTTTACTAATTGAGTCCCATCCTAGTATGGGAACAAAATGAAAAAGTCACTGAATCCATTTTGTTCACTAACTTTGCAATAAAGGTCCACTATTTACCTGTTGTTTTTAATATTCTTTTAGTGAGTAATATTACTTTCAAATATATTCATTATATTTATGTTGATTATGAATATTTTCAAGGTTTTAAGCTTTTCATTAAAGATTAAATAAGATAATGCATTTTAAAGACAGAACAGACTTTCCTTCTCGTAGTATTTAACGTATTATATGTATCAATAAAAGTAATTATTATCATTGCTATAATCATAGAATGTAACAGTAAACATAGGGATGCCTTTAAATTTCAACATTTTTGCCTCCATTTTAAATATTAAGAATGTAAATTGTACAACATAAAATTGTTGCCAATGGGAAATAGAATATAGACACTATCAAAGACCTAATAGATGATAGTAAAATTAACTGTAGATAAATAAAAGAAACAATATTAAAACTAAATGAGAAAAACAAAAACTTTATATTAAATACAATGACTGAAACATGAATAATGAAGAGAAAACAAGATAGTAGAAACATGGCAATCCTTGACAAATGAAAGAACTGGGACTTAATTTTTTTAAATAACGTGATAAATCTTAACTAATACTTTAAATAAGAAAAATAAATAAAAGCTATAAATACTAGGGGAAATAAAACTATCATTATTTGTAAAGGATATGATCTATGTAAAAGAAAAGCAAAAAGAATTTTTTAAAAAACTGTAATTCATAAGTGATTATAGGAGGGCTGCAGAATTCAAGGGTAAGGCACAAAAGTCAATTGTTTTCCTGGATACTAGTGCTTAAAAAATGACCTTTAAAATTAAAAATTCAATACTATTATATTAACAAGCAAAAGAATAAATTATTAGGTATAAATCTAGACTATATTTACTAAGTCTATATCAGGATAACTGCAAAACTCTAATGCAAAAGGAACTAAATAGATGGAGACATATTCCACATTCATTGGTAAGAAGAGATACATTGAAGATGTCATTTCCTCCCAAATTTATCTAAATAGTCTTAATCCAATCCATGTCAAAATTCTAGCATTTTATTTTGCGGATATTGATAAACTGACCCAAAATTAACACGGAGAGGCCAGAGATCCAGAATAGCTTATGCAACATTGAAGGAGAAAAAAGTTGGAGGACGGACATTGCTTGATTAAACAAAACATTTAATAAAAGACAGTGTGATACTGATGAAAGTATAAACAAATAGATCAATGAAAAAGAATAAAGAGCCCAGAAGTACCCCAATATAAACATAGTCAGCTGGCCTTTGATAAAAGGAACAAAGGTAAATGCAATGGCGTATGGACAGGTTTATCTTTTTGGGGTTTGTTTGTTTGTTTGTTTTCAATAAATGGTATTGAAACAACTAGGCCTCCTTATATTAAAAAAAAGAAAAGAGACCTTAGACCCATTAGAAAAATTAACTTAAAGTGGATCACAGACCTAAATGTAAAACACGAAACCATAAAACTCCTTGAAGGTATCATAAGAAAACCTAAACAACCTTGGGTATGGAAATGACTTTTTAGATACAGCACCAAAGGTACTATTCTGAAATAAATAATTGATAATCAGGATTTCTTGAAATACAAAAAAAAAATCTGTGAGAGATAATGTCAAGAAAATGAAAAGAGAAGCCACAGACTAGGAGAAAATATTTGCAAAATGCTTATCCAACAAATTACTATAGTATTACCCAAAATATGCAAAGACCTCTTAAAACTCAACCAAAAGGAAAAACATTACCCAACTAGTCATCAGAAAATGCAAATTCAAAAAAAAAAAGAGACACCACTGCACATCCATAAGGACTCACAAACTCTGGAAGGCTGACAACAGTGAATACTAGGGAGATGAAGAGCAATGGGAATTCTCATTAAGTGAGGATGAAAAGGCAAAGTGAAATGGACACTTTGTGAAACAGTTTGGCAGTTTCTTTTAAAACCAAACCTGTTCTTACCACATGATGCAGCAATCAGTCTTTGCATATAGCAGTTTAAAGTAGCTTCATTCAAAATTGCTTAAACTTCGCAACAACCAAGATGTCCTTTAGGAAGTAAATGGATAAATTTACTAAAGGAAATACTGTTTTTCATTGGTTGCCTTATGAATAAAAACATACAGTGATACATCCTGACAATGGAATACTATTCCATGCTAAAAAGAAATGAGCTATCAAGCTGTGTAAAGACATGTAAGAAACTTAAATGTAAGTTTTAAAAAGCCAATCTGAGAAGTCTTCCTAGTGTATGGTTCTGATCACATGACATTCTGGAAATGGTGAAACTGCACAGTAAAAAGATCAATGGATTACAGGGGATGGGATAAAGGAAAGAGGAACAGGCAGGCACAGAAGGTTTAGACAACAGTGAAAGGAATGTATGATGCTGTGACTGTGGATCCATGGCATTTTACATTGCCTGAATCCATATAGCATATAGCAGCAACTGTGCCCCTTAATGTGAACTACAGGCTCAGTGGCATAGCGAAATGTTAATGTATGTTCATCTGTTACATCTAATGGAACACCCTTATGGAGGAAGTTGATGGTGAGAGAACCCATGTATTTGTGGGTACAGAAAGTATATTAAATTCCTGTATATTCCGCTGAAATTTTCTGTTAACCTAACTTGCATTAAAAAATGAATCTATTGAAAATAATGAGACTTTTAGGTTAACTGAAACTTTCAAACTTGCCAGGCGTGTATTGCATGCTTGTAGGCCCAGCACTCAGGAGGCTGATGCAGGAGGATCATCATGTGTTTGAGGTCAGTTTGAACTACATAGTGAATTCAAGGCCAGCCTTAGCTATATAGCGAGATCCTGTCTCAAAAAACAAAACCTAAAAAATTTCTCAAAGTTCTTAAGATTCATTCAGAAACCATGCTACAATGCTAAGTAGAAATCTGGGCTATTGACTAGAACTTGCTAAGAGCTTATGCAACTTAATTTGCTGTTATAATTAAACTATATGAAATTATAAATAAAATATCTTTTAGAGGTATAAAATAAAAATTATAAAATAATAAAATAAGATTTAGGGCTTTTGGACTTGGCCCTTTTAAAAAATCTAAACTTTCTAAGTAAATAATCCAAGGAAAGTTTTATTTGTATGAGTAGAAAAAGGATCTTACAGACCTAGCTTGTATGAAAACAAGGAAATTATCTGAATATTAAAGTAATACTTTTGGTTATAAAAGAGTTAAGCAACACTGGACTAAGTACATAGCCTATCAAGAGAATATTTTGAAAAGAAGTTAACCTTAATAGAATTAAGAAATTTGTTATATATATATCTAGCAAATGAAAATGAGTTCTGATTTAAAATATGTGCAGAGTAATCAGTTTGGAAACCTTCGCTGATTAAATTATATTCTGTGATAATAGAACGTAAAAATAAACATTTAAGCAATTATATTTCACAAAATTAATATTCTAAATAGTTGATATAACTCACTTCACAAATTTGATGGTAAGAATTTTAGGGACAAACAAAAAATAATGCAGACCTAAATAAAGTACTGTTTTATAGGGAACAGCTTAGTATTAAACAGGTTTTCTAAATGCTTACTATTTATTCTTAAGCTTAATGCAGGCCAAGGTTATTTTAAAGTATATCACAGAGATATGAGTGGTAGCTTAGATATGTTTTCTACAAGAGAACAGATTAAGTCTAGTTTTTGAAATTTGGAATGGCTCACAAAATTGAAGGTAGAGGGACTTTAATCTGACAGTTGTCTGATAAAATTTGGACTGAAAGCAAATTTTGAATTAAAAGCTCTGGAAAATGGTGGTTTCTAATAATACACATGTAATAAACACAAATGGCTTTAAAAATAACTAAGTACTTATTTTTCTGATTCTACTAAAGCAATTACTTTAATGTGTTAGGGTAATAAGCTTTTAGAAAAATCAAATGTTTCAATACCATAATAGAAAGTGGATTTAAAAGATATAGCCCAGCACCAAAATTCATTTATTCTCTCTCATAATTTCCTTTTGTTGTTGTTGTTTGTTTCCTTTAATACTCAAGGCCAGTGATTTCCATTTTATGCCTATTTGTTAGATAAGGTGGGCTGTGGGACTTACAAAATTCTCAGCAAATAGTTTTTTATATCTGTTATATGTCATCAAAGAAATATATAATTAAATCTCTATTTTGGAAGTAAATCTTTTATCAATTAAACTTTTTGAGATTTAGGTAATATTTTATAACATGATTTATATAAAATAAAATGTAATATTATGTTAGTCTACTGATATACTGATGTTCAATTCAGTGATGTTGGCAAATGGATATATCCTTGGAATGACCCCATAAAGAAAAGGATAGACTATATGCATTTCTTCAGAAAGCTGACATTGTAAACTTCCAATAAAATCTACGAACTTTAGCATCTACCAATAAAAATGTTTTTGTGATCACTCTTCTCCTAGTTTTGCTGGTTCCTATAATTCCTCTATGTGGAGTCATGACATTCACTCTTTCCTGTACTTTCTTTTGTTCTGCAGAATTCTTTTGAATTTCATTCCTGTTGTCCTGTTTATCAGTAGTCCTAATCTTTCTTGTTGCTCAGTGGTATTTCACTGTATCAATATAGAACAATTTGATTATACACATCCGGTAAATACTTTCAGTTGTTATGAATATTCCCCTATACGTTTTTGTGGATCTATGTTTTCATGTATCAGGGATAAACACCCATTTAGGATATTGTTCTATTCATGGAAACCACTCTTTGTGTCCCAGTACTGAAAGTTGTATTCATGTCTTCTTTTCTGTCATTTTTTCCAGGTGTCTTACTTTTCTCTTAAAAAAAAAAAAAAAACAACTTGGAACTTCTAATTTTTTTGTCTTTTTCAAAGAAGTGATTTTTGGCTTTGTTATTTTAATCTGCTTTTTTGGTTTTCTATTTGGTTAGCTTCTGCTCTTTCTTTGCTTATTTTCTTGCTTTACATTACTATGCATTTGTTATTATTCTTCTAGCAACTTTCTGTAGAATCTTAGGTAATGGATCTTAGATTTTTCTTCTTTTTTCATCCACATCTTCTGCTGACCCTTAGGTAGCCTCTCGGTGAAAGTGCAAGTACATGGTAATTGTTACCTCACCGCTCCTGCCCTGGTCTTACCCTCCAGGCAGACAGCTGAAGAGTCCTTCGGTCTTTCATTCTCCCCCTAGTCTTCAGCATGCCATTTCTGTGTACTCATCGAATGTCCTTAGGTAAATTGTGGCTGAATTCAGACTTGTTCTGAAACTCATCATGAGTGCCATATGGGCAATTAAAAATTTGTGAAAAGTTCAAATGATCAATTAGTTTTCTATTGTTCAGTAACAAACTCTCCTTAAAGAGTGGGTTAACCCTGAACATTTCTCATGATTGTGGCAATCGGGACAGTTTTGCTCCACATAATGAGAGCTGAAATCCTTCATGGGCTTGAGTTGGGTTGGAAGTTCCCTGATGGCCTCTCTTCTACTTCTTGAGTCTTCATCCTCTTCTCTAGCCAGGAAGATTCACCTCCAAGAGCCCCTTCCTTAGACCTCCCTACCAGTCTCATTTCATCATATCATGGCAGCTGGAGACCAATAGGAATGCTTCAAAGAATGATACCCAATGTGCAAGCACTTCTCAAGTCTCTGCTTGTTTCACGCTTCTGACTTCACCTTCACCAAAGCCCATTACATTCTAGCCTAGGAGGGTTGGTTCCCTATGGTTTCCCAAAGGAAATTTTTTCTGTATTCTTTGAGGTCTTGAACAGATTCTTCCTCCTTTTGCCACTAAGCAAGTGATGCAAGAAACTGAAGATGTATTGTCCTGTAGAAAGGTGTGTTTTTGTTTTTAGTTCTTTTAAGCTTTCGTGTATTGCCATGATCAATATACAGTGAATGTTCAAATGTTTAAAAATTTGTTACAATAAATATACATTGCCATTAATATCCCTCTTTCTTGAGTATCTTTCCAAAGTATGGTCAAAAATGTAGTGAATGCTGCTGCCTAGTACCCTCCAACAGAAAGGCGGGCTCATAAAGCATTGCATTATTCATTATATATGTCACCACACAAGGTCTGTGTTCTCCCAAAAAGTCAAAATGACCATGAAAGGTAAGTGTTTGGAATCAATTTAGGATATCAAGGCATCCATGACAGCACCAACTAAAGGCAATCACACAGGAGAAATTCCAGAACTGCTTCAGGAAGTGGCAAAAATGATGGGACAAGTGTGTTCAAAGCAAGTGGAAGTATTTTGAGGGGGACTACAGACAATGTGTCTTTTACTGTAATAATTTTTAAAAAATTGAACATTCACTGTATTTTTCTACCACACATCATATTTTCATCTATCCGGTCAGTTAAAAGAAAAAAGATACTATTTTAGAGATTATCCATTGTAATTTGGAGTAGGAACAAAAATCTCTGCTACAACCTCCTACAGCTAAACTCTAAAGAGAGCCATTGCCCAGTACTTCTGTGTTGTACTTTCTCATCTGTGTAGAATCCTCCAGGGCCCCATGACTTTACCCTTAAACAAGTCGATGACCCCATCTACTGATGAAACACAGTAAACAGAAGATGATGTATGAAGATTTACCTCAACTCCGTATTACCAGTTCTACAAATATAGGCGATTCTGTCTAATCTAATGCCAATAAGCTAATATCATTATTTTCTTACCAAAAAGCCTTTTTTTAACACTACCTGGAAATCTCTCAAGTCTCCCTTTGCCTCATTGTTTATTTTTCCTTAATTCCTCTCTGAGTTTCTGTGGGGGAGGTTTCTGCTTATTTAAGCCTGTGCAGGTACTGTTCCTTGGTGCTACTATCTTCCTCAGTGCTCTTGCCTTCATAGACATTATCACTGCATGTCACACTTGCCTACTACACCACCTGCAGCCGCCTCTCATGCCTTGGCCACATGCGCACTCAACACACACGCACGTACGCTAGACCCTGATTTCCACAAAGTAGCAAGTATAGCTCCCAACCTTACAGTGTCATCCTCAGAGCCAAGCACTGTGGCCAACAAACACTCAGTGTGCAGACAATGAAAGTATGTCAAGCTAAATGGTTGTGCGAATAACACATCTCTCAGCTGATCATGTTATACCAGCATGTTGCAAAACCCTGGCTGGGAGATACTAGCCAAGTGCTAAAACATTAAATTGTCAAAGTTATAAAAACAGAGATACGAAGGCAGTCCTAGGAAAAAAAGGAATTTTCTAACTTGATGAATTCATTTGGATAATTTATAGCTTTACAAGAGTGAGTCTTAGGGAAGAAGTGTGAAAAGATGAGATCTAGTTTCCAGAGAAATCTCATTTCCAGAGATCCCATTATTCAGCTATCCTGGTAGGATAATTCTGCTCACCCTTGATAAATATTAATAATGAGATGGGCATGATTATTTTAAAAGAATAAAACAATAAATTTAAAAGTACATCTTCTTAATTGTTTATTGGCCTTACATATATATTCATTCACCTGTGGTTAGAGTTTAGCTACCTAGAAATGCTTTTCCTGTTCACTTAACCAAAACAATAGTTTACTAAGTAGCATCCTATCGTCCTAAAAGAGTTTAATGTAGCTTCTAAATGTGGACCACACCACTAGTAAATGGCACTGAGCACTTTGGGAGAACTGATTTTATAAGTGCAATTTTGTCTAGCACTTTAAAAATTCAGTGCATCACTCACACAAATAGCTAATTTAACCCTTTTAGTTAAGCACTGTGGATTTCTAAAGGCTGGAAATGTCTAATGTGAATGAATTACCAAAAGTAATGGGAACTCTAAAAATTATTTTAACAGAGTACTTTAGAGCTGGGAAGTTCTCAAAGATCAGCTCATAACCTATGTGAAAGTTAAGGTCCATGAAGTTAAGTCTTTCTTGGCTAAGAGACAGAAATTGTTTACAGTTGAAGACTCCCGTCTTGTCTACATGCCTTTTTCTCTTGTCCACCCCTACTTCGACTTCCAGTCATGATATTCAAGTCACAGAAACTCTACTTTCCATTCAGACACTCTAATCTTATTCCCATGTAGGGGCTTTGCATGTCCTGGTGACCTTGCAGAAGGTGTTCTCTCCATGAATCTTCTCACAACAGACTACTCTCCAGTCAAGTCGCTGAAACTATGCAAGCTTTGAGCACCTGGCTTAAATAATTCATTTCCAGCCCATCCCTCTGCTTTTACTACATCAACCTGTGCTATTTTCTTCAAACTCACCTGAAATTATCATGTGTGTAAATGTATTTTATAGTACATATTTAATATTATCCATCACAGTAAGTTGGGTATTATACACTGCTGTATCATTGGAGCCTAGACAAGTATCTGGGCTCAGGAAACACTTAGTAAATAATTTGCTGACTGACTCAATTGTATGCTCATATGATGTCTCTGATGCTATTTATTCCAATGTTTAAAAGAAAAAATGCCAAGAATATATATTGAAACTTATATTCAATTTTAGAGGCTCTTAATTTTTTAATCAAAGCCCTAACCTTTACTTAGGACATTTATTGTCAAAGGAAAATAACTCTGTAATTATTCACAGACATACATGTATCAATATCCATTTACAAATGCATCAATATTTTATTCTTGTATGTCTGCATTAATTCATACATCACTATGCATTCTCCTTCTTGGCAGCTGCTGAATCCAGATTCTCCAGTCTGCAGCACAGCATCACTGAATTGAGTGCCATATGGCTGCCCTCCTTTGGTCCAAGTTTTGATCAATCAAATTATGGGAAACTGACTCACACCATTTTACAGAAGGCAAAGAGTTGGTGTGGAGCCAAGCTACTATAATATTTTCTTGAAGAAAAATGTACTCTAAGCATCAAAGGGAGGAACACATAAACTATTATATATGCATTTATTATTTCTACTGAATGGTTGTCTCAGCAACACATTGACAGAAACCTGTTTTTTCTCTAAAAGGAAATACTTCTTCCAAAATCTTTACTGGTTCTTTAGTCATGTGTGTGACTAAAATTATTCTTTATCAGCAGTAGTGGAGACTTTTAGTCCATGAAGTCAGGTAACCTGTTCTTTCACTGCAAGTAATCAGAGAGAGAGAGAGAGAGAGAGAGAGAGAGAGAGAGAGAGAGAGAGAGAGGAGTAGAAAGGAGAAGAGAAGAAATATCAAAGAAACCCAGTATTGTACTTTTGAAATTTTAAACAGTAACAAAAATATGAGTAAATACTTTGAAAAATGTGGTGCTTCTATACAGGTATAGAAAGTTTACCAGGAAGCCTAGCCCATACCCTTTCTATGATACCTGTCAAAACCTGTTATCTAATTATTAATAGCCCATCCCATTCCCAAAAGTAGCAGAGGTCATTGCAAAAGTATGTATAATAAACTGGAATTGCTGAGAATTAATAACATGAATGTATAAAGAAGCAGAAATTATTTAAATCACTCTAAAGTGAATGATGAATAAAAATGGTAAATCAGCTTGACTATGAGATTACTTTAGCGAAACTGGAAATTCTGGAAGTTTAGTTATATGCTTTACAGTACCCATGAGATGCAAGTTTTAAATATCAGTTGTTTAAGAAAGGCAAAGTTTTTTTGAGCACCGAGATTTGAGAAAAATTCTACCTTAGGGCTTCATGAAGATGAATCAAGTTTTATTGGAGCATCCTTGACCCTATTTCTTCAGGCCAGTTCAATAATTCTTGGAGACTATACCTTACACCAAACTGCACCAATTCTAAGATATGCCATACATTTGTTTGCAAATCTCAATTACTGAAGTGTTCTGAAGGAAGACTGTAAGCTAAGTAGGTTTCAGGAACTCCATCATATGAAAAGTGAAATGTTAGGATTCCATTACATTTTTTAAAAGTAATATTTAATAATATGGTTTTGTTACCCATAATTCTCCACTTTAAATTTTTAACAATACTGGAGATAAGGTGCAGGCCTAACTGAATGTGGATATGGATTCATATTCCAATTCTACTACTTACTTAGTGCGCTACCATAGAGAAATTATTGAATTTATTTGTTCATAACTTTTTAGAAGAAAATGAAAATAATCCTATCTATATCATATACCAAGTAGGAGTTACATGCACTATCACATGTAAGAGCCTTCCACACCTCATACCAATACCAGCAATAGAGGGCACATAGTACAAACATGGTATCCCCTTTACTGTTTTCTGCATATATTGGAAAAAGAGTCCTTAAAGATTAGTAATGAGAGGAAGGACCAGTTCAGCAACCTGAGTTCACAGGCAAAATTATTTGTGAATGATAGGAACTGCAATTAGCAGATGAAAAGGGCCGATATGCACTTGGATTTGCCTTGGAGATCCCTGAACTACATTGCCCTTTCCCCTGGATTCCACAACAGCCTCTAGAGAGGAAAGGATATGCCAAACTTTTCTCTTGCTGCAAGAAAGTTTTAATTGAAAACCAGAGTGCTGTGCTGAATATAGTTTCAACAGATTCTGGTTAAATTAGAAGGGGCTTTTCGTTTAAGTCCTAGTGTTGATATGTCACAGTACTGTCACTTTGAAAAGCGATAGTGCTTTGTTATCAGCACCGAGCCCTGGCAGGCTTCTGATGTAGACTTAGACTAAAATAGAATGCCAGAATGATGAAGGCGCTGCTTACCTTCAGAACCCTCCAGGCCGCTGACATGGACAAAGGTGCTGACATACTGCTCTGTCCAGTCCAGTGAGTTTGATAATCTACCAAATCATTTGCACATTAGAGCTTACAATTTGAAATCTTAAAAAGGTTGATTGGATTTCAGCATACACATGAATATTACTGATCCTGTTAGATTCATTCTGCCCAAACTCCTGATTTCTTAAGCAAATAATTTATAATTAATTTTTGCTCTTTAACATGAAAATTTATTTAGGAAGTATTTAAAGAAAGAATATTATAACTTGATTATCCACACAGGAGCCTGGCCTGCCACTCATGTATTGAATAGACCTTATTTATGTGTCGACTTTCTGCCAAGACTTGAGATAGGTGCTTGAAATGGAAAGACAGCATCCCTGGCCCAGTGAGCAGATAGATACAAACAAAAATAAGCCATTATAAAATAATGCAGAAAGTGAAATATGCATAGAATATTACTGAAGCACAAAAAGCAATTATCTTGATATCTCTTAGAAAGATAGCAAGAGAAATAGTGCATATCTAACCAGTATCCTTGTTCCTAATTATGAGATCAGCAAATTCTATGTGTGGCTGAATATTTATATTGATACGGCTTTACCTTTCTTGGCCAGGAGCAAGATTTCTCTTAGGAACAGTTAGATAAGCACATTTAAATGCAGAGTCTCATAGGAAAAATGGAAAGTTCTGTGGGGACTTGGTATTCTCATTCCTCCTCACCTTGACCGGCTTTTCTTTGCATGCACTCATACTTCAACTCTGTGTGTACTGACAAATTCCAGGTCTTCCCTTGACTCCATAGCAAGGAAATCTCCGAAAAGTCTTCCCTCTGGCACTCTTGGGATCTTTAATGTGGATTCACTTTTCAACTCAATCATGTTTCCGCACATTAAATTCTAATAGATACAGCAATCAAACAGTATAAAACTATACAGTGAAATAAACATTTTTACCACATTGGCTGCCTTTAAAAAATAGATCTCTTTCTAATCCCTTCCCTATTAGATCGTGTTTCAGCAAAACAGCAGTGCTGCTCTGAGCTTTAATCACAAGCTATTTGTTTTTCCATACTAATTTCAAATCAAATTAAAAAATGGTAGAACAAAAATAACAACAGTAGGAAAGACTTGCATAAAAAGTGGCCCTACATGAATAATGAGAAAGGATTTGAGAAGGTTTACTAACACTCTGCTCTATGCTGTTTATTAACTGGTTGGCATTAGGCTGGTAATGGATATCACATTTTTTCCTTTAAGCAGAGAACATTAAAAATACATTGCTCCTAAACAACATTTAGATGATAAAGTATAATCTCTTATGATGTTATTTAGAACCTGAACATGAGGCATTTTTTCCTAACTGGTATATACTAACATAGTTACATATTATGTAAATCTGTCGTATTAAGCTCTTCTTCCCTTTGTCAGCAAATACTATTACCTGATTTTTCTTTCCTTCCTACTTCACAGCTGTATTTTCAGGTGCTTGGTGTAAGGGAGTAAGAGATTTTATTTCTGTAAACAAAGCCAGATGAGAAATGGCTTTGATGCTGCTGTGTAGGTAATTGAGGATGACTAATTTTAGAGACTAAAAAACATGCAACTACAGTGTCCTCATTCTTTCAGAATTGTATAAATAATACTCTTAAAATGTCAAACAGATCTTAAGAATCTTCTATAATATTTTTAGTCATATTTTATAAGGGAACACTAACAAGTTGTAGCTGTCAGAATGATCCTCCTTACTAGGCAAAATAACTAACACAGCAACAAGATGGATGAGGAGATCAGCAATTTATAAGACAATTGTCTTTTGCTTCTACCTTCAAATTCTCTGCTGGCTTAAACTGTGGCTTTATAGGTAACTGATTGTGTGTTTGTGTGTGTATTGTGCTTCTGTTCCTGGATTTTCTTGCTGACTAGCTCGTGGTTTATTTATCAATTTGATCGTAATTTTGAAAGAAAGAGCTTGAAATATTTTATAGTGCAATTATTACTAAGAATCAAGTCTTATCACAGGTAAAGATACTTTTCACAAACAGAAGCAATAAAAACAGATAAGTGCATTTTAATTTTTTCCAGATACACTAGAAAAAATTCTAGATAAATTTGTCTACTTTCTTTTATTCCTCTCTCCTTGCCCCCACAGCAAAGCATGCATACATGTGCATATATATAATAGTATATATTATGTATATATAATTTTTAAGGCAAAATAAATATTGTCATCTTCTCACAGCATGGGTATGGTCTTCATAAATTTATATCATTAGTAACTGAGAGATAACACCATCATTAATATTATGGTGACTTTCTAAGCTCAAAGAAATAAAATTAAACTAGATATGACAAATTGTATGGAATTGTTATTTGAATTTTATCTTTTTTGTAAAATTTAAAGGTCATTTCATATATTATTCATTTTGTTCAAGGGAAAAACAACCCTGAATAATGCCCTTGAAAACTAGGCAACATTCATTAGAGGGAAATAATTAAAACAGACTGAGAAATAGAGTATCAAATCAAGCAGGAAAATCATTGTGCAGTAAGAGGTAATATAATCATTGCTTCGATCATTCTGCTAAAAAGCTACTATCAGTGTGGTATAAATAAGGCAGTATGTTATTTGAAAATGGAGGTTTAGCTAGAAACTACCTGAAAGACTTCACTGAATTCGCCAGGGTATAATTAATCATTTATGGATTGCCAATAGGTTTGGTATCCATGAACTGCTTGGGTGCAGAAAAAAAGAAGATACATGTCCTCCTCATGGAATGCTTACCCTAACAAAAGAAAAATATATATAACAAGTAATATTAGTTCCATCTACTTATAAACAAAGTGTCTATGGCTAGACCACCTATTTGTTATGTGCACATGTCAGAATTTGTATTGGTAAACCAAGCTAGAGATGCTGGAAACTTTTTTGAAGTTCTTCAGCATTGTTTATACCTAATTGTTTATTGTGTTTTTGTGTTTGTTAAACAACTGAAGAGAACAATGTGGTAAAATCAAAATATTTAAATAGTCACAAAATGGCCATTTCAAGAGACACTTCACTAGCTCATAAACAGCAGGTTATATAAACCACACTATGTTACGTTGCAGCTGATGAGGCAGTTGTGAGTACTTTTTCACTGATTACACCAAGGGTGCTAATGTGTGTTTCTGGGATGGAAGACTGAGTTGCAAGATTGAAATGGAAGACTTGTTTGAGATAAATCACAAATCAGCCTTCTGTTCTGAGTTTCCGGTTCTCCCCGCTTGTAAAATGATCTGCACATCATCATCTACTGCGATATTCTCTCCCAGGTTTGTGGGGAACAGCAGCACAGCTTCAAAGTTGTAATGAGTTGGCAAGCCTTTTCATATAACTTTCTTGAATTCTCAAGAAAATCTCTTTTCTTAGACCTGGCAGAATCCTTCAGCTATTCCTATGTCTGGGCCTCTAGCTGAGTGGGGGCCTAACCAAAGCAGGACTCCATGTTGGAAACCAGAATGCACAAAGTCCAGTTTCAAATTTCAGAGGCAGGATGCAAGCTTGGATCTAGCGTCAGTCAGGACAAGTGTAAGAGCTGACTTCTAGGCTCAAAGGCTATCCAACTTTCACTTAGCACAGGTACTGAAGTTTTGGAAATTTGGCAATTGAGTAGTCTAAGTGGATAGCTTCTACCTTTCTATAAGTGTCTTCAAATTTTATAGATTTTATCTTTTAAGTCCAAGCCCATGAGTTCCTTACCCATCTCCACTCTGAATCAAGCCTCATTCCCTTTTTTTTGTATTCCTCCTAGCTCTCCTGTATTCATATAGATTTCTTAATTAAGGGCAAAATCCACATAACAGAATTTTCCTTAATTATGTTCACATTCTTAGTGATTAATATAAGAACTGGCATGTAGTGGTTGATTATTAGCAATAACAATCTATATTATTGAGAAAACATTTTTATATTAATGTAAGTTTTTCTCTTAAATATATCATATGTACATATGCATATATATATATCAATAATGTATTTGTAAGTTAATACCTGCATGTGTCTATAAACATATACTCTTCTACCAACTTTATTTACCAAAATATCAAAAAGATCACATCTCATTTATAAATATTTGTGTTCATCAAGTTAAACCTAGAATTACCATTTCAACCAGATTTATACTTAAAAGAATTAAAAACAAGTTTAAAGAAAAAACTTGAATGCACATATTCATTTCAGCACTATTCACAATTGTCAAGGTAGAGCAATCCAAATGTCCACCATCAAATAAAATGTCTTATAATCTGTACAGGGAATATTATTCAGCCCTAAGCAAAAAGAAGTACTGATACAACTGCAAAATAGATGAAATATTTTATTAAGAGTGAGAGATCATACAGAAAAGATCACATATTATGCACTTTAACATATAGAATATTTGCAGAAAAGGAAAATAAATAGAAAGCAAATATGTGGTTTCCAGAGAATGAGGAATTAATAGATATGGGTTTTCCTTCTGGGATAATGAAAATATTTGAAATTAGGGTGAGGTGACAGTTTCACAATATTGTGCATGTGCTAGATACTACTGGTTATGCACTTTAAAATAGGTAAACTACTTTATATTATATATATATATTTTATCAAAGAATTGCAACTTAATAAAAATCGATTTTACAAAACAAAAACAAATCTTGAACTTGTGTACCTTATTAGGGCTACTAGTTATTTTTTATATGACCTGATTTACTAAAATGCACTTTAAAGGAAACTTAGTAGGAACCTCCATTTGAGTGAAAATATAAAGAATCACTTATTCTAGACAAATATGAGTTCATCTCCTCCACAGCTCAGGAGGCCTTCCTTTCTCCATTGTAATAATGACCTCAATGAGTATCTTCATTTTTGGAAAGTGACCCAATTTTATTAAGTATAGGAAATGTCGTTCTTATTTGACAAAGTTCATTTTTCAAAACTAGTAATTTTAAGATATGTTATTTGCCTGCCATTGCATTTCATGTATGTTAACATGATCATTAATATGCAAACTCATATAACCAGCGACAGAGGATTGCTGTATAAACCAGTACTATTGATGATTGAGATGTAGACACCAAAAGAGAGGTAGCAAGTAAATGACGTGACATGGCCAAGAAGAAACTGTTGCAATAACTGCAGGTGCAAGCAAAGTTTTAAAAAATATGTGAAGTTCCACATGGGTCTAGAAGAATTGATAGGATTCTGATAGCTCCTTGTTTGGGGCTGGATGGTGAGCAGTCCAGGTGTCTGGAGAAGATAGAACATCATTCACACTTATTTTCTTCATGAATGATTGAGAGGGCTTGTCAAGTGTGCTCCAGTGTGTAACCACACCACTCTCCTACATCCCACAGTGTAGCTGGATGTTCTTTCTCAAAGGCAATCTTATCATAGTGATACGAAGAATTTTTACATAGTGATTACTCTGTTCAAAGTACTATTTTCAGTGCTTCTCCTTTAATAATTAATTTAATCATCACAATAATTCTATGAGATTTTTTGCCGCCTCTGAGCAAATCTTTCAGTTATTATAAGAAAATCAAACTCTGAATCTTAGACGTCATCAGTATGTTGTCTCTCATCAAGACCAAATCATTTATGTACAAGAGGAATAAAACACCCTACTGCTAATAGTTATTTACTATAAGCACGTATTCCACTCCCTTGTCTGAACCATTTCTATGACCTGCAATATACCCTACTGCCTTCTCACTTCATCTACATTGTTGTATAAATGAGAAGTATTTCCTTTTTACTACTCAGTACTATTCTACAATGTGGTATCACAATCTCTTGTTTAGTTAAAATGTTATTTTATGTCTAGGTGTTGCTATTATCTATAACGCTGCATAAACCTACAAATGAAATGCTTTTTGTGAATGTATGTTTTCAGTTTTATTGATAAACCTGGGAGATAATTCCTAAATCAAATGGATGATGCACATTTAGTTAAGAAAGTATCTGCTTTTCAAATTTGGCTGTGACGTTTCACCTTTCCACTACCTATGAGTGACTCAGGTGCTGTTCATCTTCAGCAAAACTTGTTACTGTATCAAGAGTCTTTTTAATTTTAGTCATTTTATTGATTACGTAGGGCTGTCTTAGTCTGTTTTAGGTTTGTATTTCCCTGTTAACTTTCCCATTAACTCATGTGTTCATTTGCAATTCATGTAATTCATTAGCAAAATATAGAAAATCTAAAAATTATTTGGTTTTCCATTACTGAGTTGTGAGATATTTCTTATATTCTAATTATATGTCCTTTTAAATATATATATATATATTTATATATATTATAAATCATTTCACCCAGTATTTGGCTCATCTTTAATTGGTTACTAGTGATTTTGAAGATTAAAAGTTTTTTTGTCTTGCTAATTTATTGCTTTTTTAAAAGATTTTGAGCTATGTCCAATTGAAATATTATTTCCATAGTCACAAATTTTGTTCTTTCTATATTTTCTTTGATAAATTTTACAATTTCAATGGAAATAATTTTCTGAGATGACTAATTTTTTCACAAAATTATGCATTTCTATAATTCTGCTTTAAATAGTTTCTCATGAGAAATCTCTTTTTATTGCTTTCCTTTTTTCAGCTGTCTGGAGCACTTTTTGTTCTTGATACACCAATGTTTTTTAATCACTCTCAGTATTATAGTTCTTAGAGCTTTTTCTTTTTATTTCTCTTAAAGTTATTTTTATTCTTGAGCATGTGGGTTTATATGTCTCAGTAACTTGGAAATATTCCAGCTATATTTGATCAAGTAAATTTTCCTCCATGACATCTGTGTTTTGTAAACATAATGCCATAGGTTGGTGTTCCGTTAGGCAACGGCTAATTTAGCTTCAAAACTAAGGCAATATCTTTTTGAGGATTTTTCTTGATTACCAGTGTATTTTGCAGTCTTTTCATTCATGCAGGTAGAAACAACACAAGTTGTTCTCAACCCTCTGGGATCTCCAGGAACTGTTCTACTCCATTCTTGTGGTTCTTGGCCTGGCTTCTGGTAGTTTCATTTCATTTCCTGAATACAGAAAGCAAGGCCTGGTCTCAGCAAGACTCATCTCTCTCTGGGTGTCACTCCTCTTTCTTATTCTGCCTGGAGAAAAAAAAATCCTGTTTCCTTGACTTCCCCTGAAGTTGATCTATATTTCTTCAATTTAACAAGACAGCCGGGGTCTGTTTAGGGTAACTGTGCCTTTGTTGAGCTACAAACCATGAAGGCTTTGTTGGTATACTTCAGGGGTATCTAGCTACCTCGGGGATCATAGTCCTGTGTTCCCTATTGCCCAGTATCTAAAAAATATCGTTTTATATTTTTTTTCTTGGATATAGTTGCTTAAGGCAGAAGAGTGTTTGTTATTCTGTCCTCACCAGAAGTTCTAGTCTGCCTTAACTTGCTGAATTTAAGGGCTTGGTATAATTGCATGAAGTCACAAAGGGCAAAGATGATACACAGGGAGTACTTACATTTACATAAAGTTTCCAGAGCTTTCTGTAATTATAATAACTAAAGGCAGAAAATAAAAATCCTCATTGATAAAGAGTACATCAAAAGAAGAAACAAAGGTAGATTCTTGGGAAGTTACACATAAGTAAAGAAAGGTTTTATTTTTTTGAGCAAAGAACCATGTTAGAAACCAAAGCAATTTTAAGAAATGTTGATGCATTTTAATAATTTATGAGTAATGTAAAAAATCTGTCTTTTTTTTCTAAAATTTTAAGCAAGTTCTTGATTAAAATTTTTAAAAATTATTTTTAGTTAAATGAATGTTGTAACAAACATTTGTTCCTATAACACAAGAGTGACATGGTACTGCAGCAAGTGCCCACCATTCAGATGCTGTCCAGTCAGGAGGCCGATTTTAAACATCCTCGTCTTCACTGTTCAGGTTCTGTCCAACGAAATGCTGTCCAGAGATGGTGAACCTTTTAGAACTGTCAATGACAACAAAAACACTCGTGTTGTAGGTTCACCCCCATTGGATAACACCTTGTCTTATACACATTAATTGGCATAGATTTCACACAAAAACATAGATGATAACACCAGAGCCTACTGCTTCCCAAGTCAAATAATTAGTTAGAAATGCTTCATCTATATTCCTTGTATAAAGGTAAATTAAAATCTTTGAAAAGTGATTTTATTCTTTTCATACGTATATATGCACGTGCATGCACATATAAATGAGTATGTTACTATTCATAACAAACTTTAATAAACTAATATATTAAAATATCAAGATATACTTAGCAAGATAAAAATAATAAGCAGAGGCGAAATTGTAAAGCTTTGATCTTACACATTTTAAAATGCATCTTTGACACAAGTCTGATAGTTCACTTGAAAATGAAGGAAATTTATGATAAAAATAATAGTGAACATTTGAACTATACTGAAAACTACAGGTTTTTTGAGAATTATAAATTATACTTAAGTTGCCAAACTTCAAATTATAAGAAATCATATAAAATAGGTAATGTGAGTTATTCTGTGAATATTAATTAAATATCATTTGAATCCTTTTGGGAATCAAAGAAAGATTTTGAAACACTGAATAATTAATTTTATCTTTTGTAGAAGCAGATTTCAAGTAAAAATACATCTTGAAGATATAAAGATGACACCATCAGATCTTTATTAATTTATTATGGGATTAAAGTTATATCTAATTATAGGTCAACTTTGGTTACACATCTTTACTAATTTACTATGGCATTAAAATCATGTCCAATTACAAGACAACTTTGGTTACACATTTCTGAGAACTGTCCATCAAGTCTCAAGGTTAGATTGACCAATAATAGAACATCTGTAGAAAAATTGTAATCTGTATTTTTATATGTTCACTAAACTGAAAGCAATTCTATTTGTAAAGCAAAAGTAACATATCTTTATATAATGTCATGTTACAACACCTATGACAAATACTTTGGCCATAATCTGTATAACATGTGGATGGGTAGTGCCCTATGACTTAGCCTGGTAAATGCCCTATAGAAATTCATGTCTATGGGCACCCACATAAGTTTATACAAATATTCAGAAAAGTACTATTTATGTCTTGAAATTAAGAGAAATTCAAATGCTGGTCACCAATATGATGTATAATTTGATTGTGGTATTTCATTAAAATATTTTATAGAAAAATAAAAATACAATACATTAAAGAACATAGTTTAAAAATAAGCTAAACTAAAAAAGCAAGATATAAAAGTACATATAATTATTTTTAAGATTCAAAAATAGGCACTCTTTGGAATGCATAACAAAGTGATGAAACAAAAAGAAGAGAACAAGATTACACATTAATTAGTAAGATTACCATAGAGTGAAGAGAGGGACATTGTTCAATATGTCCATATCAGAGTTTTTAGTGAAGCAAAGATCATCATTATGACTTAGATGGCACTTACACGGACCAATAATTTAAAATTACTTGTAAAACATAAAGTTTCACTTGATACACTTGTCTCTATGTATACTTTCCACAATAACAATAGTTTACCAAAAATAAATCTCAGATATATATGACATAGCAATAGTAAGTACATAACAGGTTCTCAAGTTCTTTTTGATATTTGACTTTATATGTCTCATGTTTATTATTTGCTATTCAAATAGTAGGCAAAATTCTCTTTATATTTCTGAAAATATTTGCAATTTAATCTCCCTTTATTTGAAGAAAATTTTTGTAATAAAGGCAGCTCTCAATTTCTCCATATGTTATTTTCATGCCTTACTATGAACAATTTATCCCTTTCAAATTAAGAGGGAAAATATAAAATTTTATTAATGAGACCTCTGCCACTTAGTGAAACAGCATTTGAACTCATAGAAGTTGGATTTTTGTTGTTGTAATATATCATTTTGCCTTATAAAAAGAGCAAATCAACCACATAACACTGCTGCTAACAGAATAAAGCACTAATCGTCTACTACCTCTCAGTACTGTCACCATGGTGACCAAGTCTTTAATACATGGGCTTTTGGTGACATTTAAGATCTAAACTACAGGAAGTGGTAAATGATGAAGAAGACCATTCTATAAGCAACCTGCATAAAATATAGTCAGGGTCAAATGTAAAATCATTAGAATTAAAATACTAGACAATATAATGAAGACAAGACAATAAGAACAGAAGAGTAGATGTCCTCCTACATCTGATACTAATTTGATATTTGGTTTCTAGTACCTCTGAGGGACGTTATGAAACAATAAATTCCTGCCAAAGGAGAATGAAGCTTTGTACTTGAGCTGAGATAGATTTTAGCAAATGTTATAAATTCTATGGAGCCTTTTGTGGAATTTCAATGGTATAGTACCTGAAAACTACTTAAAAGAGTGACTTCAAAATTATAAAGGAAAATAAATATTAGTGTAATTAATACTACTGCCAACATAACTTTGAGGGTATTTAAAATGATTTTCTAACATTTGAATGGCTATCACAAATGTTTAAAACAATTTGGGTTTCTTCTAGCGGAATGAGTACTAGAAAGGAATACAGTCGTTAGGAATTTCAATATTTAAAATACTATTCTGGCTGGGAAACAAGGTAGGTAAGACCATCCAGGAAGATGGTGAACAAAAGCATGTTGGGAAGAATAAAGGAAAATATTACTTTGGGATATGTTGCTTTTGAGAAACCTATGAGAGATCCATTGTAAAATTCTTCATAGGCAGGAATATACTCAAAGAGGTGATATGGATTTGAAATTTGAGGTGTCAGCATTCGGCTATAATTTAATCCCTGGGAAATAAGTAGAATATTTAAATAAACAAGGCAGAATTTGAGAAGTAAATAGCTAAAGATAGAACTCAGACATATTTCTTAGAGTATTTTAATTTTTGAGATAGAAGCAAAAGAGAGAAAAAAAAGCAATCGGTATATAGAAACCCTGGAACAATTTGAAGGCAAAACTAGATTCAAGGGCTCCTCTATTAAGAAACTTTCTCCATTTTTCAAGCATCTTTTCCTCCTGGTAACACAGGACAGATCTGTCTAGGCTTAGAAATCTACAATTCAGAGAAATATTCTTATCCTGTTTTTCACTGACTGCCCTGTGTCATCTGTCCATCTGTGAATGGTTGGCTGTCTTGGTAGGGGACTGAATGTCTGGTTACCTTGGATCACCCACTCATTCCTGAAGTCAGACCACCTGACACACATGGATTGAGAATTGGGGCAGGCTGGTTACAAAGGCCATGGACCTCAGGATAGGCAGGTAAATATAGCAAGTAACAGTCCCTTCTGAGAAATATCAAGATGTGAGGATGAATAGGGAAATAAAATGAGAGAGAGAATAAGCGAGCTGAGGGAAACCAGGAGAACAGGTTGTCTCAGATTATATCCAAGAAAACTTTAAGGAGGGCATATTCAAGAGCACCAAGAGCCTCTAGAAAATGAGTCTGAGAACAGTTTCAGTTTGGTTTGGAAAGTCAATTGTTTAAATAAAGGTAGTTTCAGTGAAGGCAGAAACCAGACTTTTGAGAAGACATAAAAGATATCTCAAAAATTATATTTAAAAAAGAGATACAACAGGAGTTCGATAAATATGTTTTGACAAGGAAAGATTAAACTCACTATAATTTAATATTTATTTATTTGCTACTAAAATACCCTTAGCAAATTGCAATGAATTGATGAAACTAAAGTTAGTAATTGAATTAAACAAAATATCTCTTCTCCAATATGCAGAAAACAAATATTTAGCAAATGTGATTCTTTATATGCCTGTGGTAACTCCTTTGTTCAATAACATATAAAAGTTTATCAGCCAGGGGACAGTAAAGAAAAATTACCACTAATTAAATATAATCTTTGCCTGAAGTAACAATTATCTCATATATATTATTCTATGACAATATAATAATCTCCATGAAAAAATAAAACTTTCTTTAAAACAATAAAATTTAAACCCAAATGTTATTTTTTTGTTCAGTATTTCTACATAGGTTTTGATTTTAGAAAGGTATTTGGGAGGGGTCTGGTTTTAACAACATGAATAAATTGTGGCTAACTTGGGACACTCATTAAAAATAGTGAATATTAGTATCTGTTTCTACTATCTACATGCCTTGCTCTATAGATTGAAAGTTGTACCCTTCAGTTCTTCCACCTTTTCTATCAAATATCATTTTACAAAGAAGCTAAGTTTTCAGGTTATAAATATATCGGTACTAGGATACTTTCTTATTAATCAGCGGGAGACGGCACAGTGGGAGGAATTCTATACTTCACAATTATTTTCTGGTGCTAACTCTGTTCACTTCCTAAATCTGAAGACTCTTTAGTTTCAGAATTGAACTATGAATCGACTGAGTTAACTAATTTGTATGCTAATCAAACAGTAAAATAACAGATACTTAAAATGAAGTTACACGGGCTGGGGATTTAGCTCAGTGGTTCTGCTGCGTGTCTCGCAAGCAAAAAGACTTGAGTTCAATCCCTGGTACCCCCCCCCCCAAAAAAAATGAAGTTGCAAAGTCTTTAGAGGTTGTCAGGATTTTTTTTCTTAATATGTAAAATTATTTGGAATAGATAGACTTTTTGTTTACCATAGTCATTGTAAGTCTCAAAAGAATACAATGCAATTACTACCACAGAATGGCAGTGTCTTAATATTGTTAGAAATGCTCATAGTAATCATTTTGTTGACCTTCCTGTTTAAGTAGAATTGTTCATTTTTCTGACTATACAATTTTATGTCAACTTAGAGAGCATAGTCCTCTATTTCTAAAAGGAAATGCCTTTTTTCTTTGCTACCTACAGCAACCCTCCTTTTCAGGTATTTGGTGATTTCGTGAACAATTCGTTATTGTGGAGAAAGTACATTCCTAGGAAGCATGACTTTGCAATGCATTCTTAGAAAGAACACTAGGGTTTCTTCCAACTTTAAAAGGCAGATGATATAACTGAGAAGTTTTAAAGTATCTGAGTGTGTGATAGGTGATCTTGCTGCACTGAGAAGCAAGTGGCTAAATGAGTAATGAATAGATTATAAATGATGATGAGGAAGCACCTAATAGGCAGAGGTGAACGGCCTATAACAAGAAGTAAATGAAATGTAATAAAACTCAGACTGAGTTGAGAGCTAAGAGAAATAGTGTCACTCAGACCCAGCCACCATTGCCACAGTGGCTGACTTTCTACTTCAGCCTGTCCATGGGGTACAGGAAGGGGATCAAATTATTTGAGGTGGGAGAAGGAAGAACAAAACTCATGTCCCAGAGAATAGGTTATGGATCTTAGGCTTTTGCACAATTGTGAAGAAGTTCTAGATTTCTCCTCTCCTAAGATTTACGGAGTAGATTCTCAGAGTTTGTGATGCATGTAAATAAACTGGGAAGCTTGCTATCATCCTAGATTCAAGTACTTCATCTGATTCAGATGTTGGTTACAAATGTATAATCTCTATAAGTTACCAGGAAGAATCTGGTGCAACTGGTCAGGGACTTCATTTAGAGAAACTACCTGATGAACTTAGAGATTCCTTTCTATACCCCAGAGACCCTGCATGCTGCTGCTGAGGTTTGTTTAAATAGCAATTGATTCTGTGATTTGTAGATTGCTTCAATGAAATCCCACATTTCTGTAACCCATGCTGACATTGAAAATTTTAGTGACATTCAATTAAAATGAGAGAAGTTGTTTGCTTATAAAAGGTTTTTCCAGCTGCCAATTATTTTCAAAATAATATACTACACCAAAAATGAAAAATAATGTATATCTTGATAACTGTTTGTTGGCCAGATTTCTTCAGAATTAGTCTGTGTCTTTGAAAGTTTTTGAGGAGTGAGCAAACAAGTGTGAAATGTGAAACAGCTCAGTGGGAAAAGATAGTGTTTCTTCCACTCATGAAGATACAAAAGATACATGATGCATGGGAATATGTAAATTAACTTTTATCTGTCTTTCTGAGCTTAATGAAGTATTTTCCATATGTTACTAACTGTTCAACCACTGTACTTGGGGAGATTTAAGTATATAGAAAATCCTCTACTAATATTTATTAGTATCCTAAATTCATTCCCAGAATTGATAAATTTTATTATTCAACATATGTCATTCTTAGAAATTTATTTTTACATTTAAATGTAAAAAGTTCTGTGCCCTGGGACAGAGAACAATGTATTAAAAATAAATGTGAAACATTAAGTTTCAGCAGAAATCATGTCTTATAGCATACATTGAATTGAGAACAAATACATGAAATTCAATTTTTTCTCTTTTATGACTAGATACCAAAATAAATACTTACTGCAATTTTGTTGAATGATTGATATCCTAAATGAGAGAAATCAGTCATATTTAGGATGAGGATATAAAAAGTCCTAACTTTCTCCAGTAATAAAAGTAACACATTTGAGAATGTGCTTGTGTACCTAGCCACATCGCAGGAACTTTATATTCCTGACCACACTTAATTCTCATGTGAACACTGTGAAGTGAGTGGGATGAGTCCCCTGATGCAGAGAATGACACTATAATGACACATTTGAATATGGGACGCGAAGTCATGTAGCTGAGAAAGTGGTACCAAATTATTTCTGATTCGTGACCTACTTCAGCATACTGTCAATGTATCTAATCTTGATTGGCTTCAGTTCTGACTTGTTCCTATTTGTGTTTTAATCCATGAACCATTTTATATAATTCCATTAATTATATATGCTTTAATTCCACTCAGTAATGTTTAATTTTTTTATTTATGCAATTTGCACATCTTTTTTCCTGTCTTCTCCTAGGTAATCCTAGGCTTAGTATTTTGTATTTTTTCAAGGAAATTATTTCATCTAAGATTTCAAATTTTTTAATACAGTAATTCATAATATTTTTTGCGCCATTCTTAATTTCTGTATTTGCAATATCTATGTTCCCTTATATTCCCAGTGATTATATGTGCCTTTATTCATCTTCCTTTCTTGGATCAGCTTCTTAGTGTTTTAACAATTGTATTAGTCTTTGTTGTGAGTCAACCTGTAACTTCTTCTATTCTTTCAACCTCCGGTTTTCTATTTAATTTCCTTATGCCCTTATCATAATTATATTTATTTTGTTTTTCCTTAGTTTTTATACTGAATTTCTTCTGTTTCCTTGAGATAGATGCCAAGATTAATGATTCTACATTTTTTCATCTATGGATACATTAAAGCCTCAAAGTATACAATAATCATGATTAATTAGATTTCTCATTGTAAATATTTCATTATCATAGAGTTCAAAATATTTCAACAGTTTCATTGTGACTTTTTCTTTAAATTGTAGGTTTTATGAAAGTATTTTAATTCACAAAAATAAGAAATAATATTAAAATACACGGAGAAAATATATACAAATTAAAAGAAAGAAATATTTCATTAAGTTCTTTCTAGTTCACATGTAAAAACAGGGAGTGGTGACAGGAAGTTACTACCTGACTGCCAGGTGAATCTTTGTTACCTGACTATTCTACAATGAGAAGTCATTTATGTGCTTTCTTTCCTCTTAGAATTCTATGCTGTTATGTCTACACTGTAAAACTGGTATCCATTATCTTAAAATTCTTTCATATAAAGCTGTTCTGTTTTATTCAAACTGAAGAACCATGCCTTTCTTGAGGAAAATACTTCATGCTCTTTAGTTCCCCAGTTATTGCTATTGTACCCTGTTAGAAGCAGGAAAATCAGTGCTACAATATTTTCCACATTTACTTATATTGTCAGAATATCAATTTCTGCCTTGACCAAACTACTATGCTTTTCTTATTAGCTTTTTATCAGAGTTGCTTTTGGAACTGATATGCATTTTGTTATAGAACTGATATTATGAAGCATCTATTTCCTCCTATTCCTCTACATCAATAAATTATATCCACTTAACAAATTTTGGCAATGCTAATATATTTTAATATTAATATAATCTTCCAACAACCTGAAAAAGTATTATCTATGTTATGAAGAAATATTTTCCTCATCATTTAAAGGATAAAATTTTAAGTTTACACATCGCATTGAAAGACTTTTATGATCTGTTTTGTTCCTAATTTATACATTATAATCTATCTTTACAAACAATCCCCAACTTACCTCCTAATTTGCAATCATAAGATAAAAATCCTAAATCATGTCCTTTAAATAAAACTTGAATGTTCTATGAACAGTCATTTATGGGAGGTCTTTTCCAGAATATCTAAATCACAGTTATAAAAGTATGAAACTTTATAAAAATAGCATAATACATAGCTATAGCTATTAATTTATTTTAAATTAAGGTTTTAAACATTTAAATTCATAACATTAATTAATTGTTAAAGTAATTTTCTGCACATGCAAAATAGGTTAAGGTTTTGACTTTTGTTTAATAGAATCTGATTGGGTTTTCTTTTCCTAGTAAATCTTTCCACAGCAAACAAGCATCATCTGTTGACCCCAAGTGCCTTGAATTAATTTCAAAGTTACAGTTACTTAATCATCCCAATAGATGCACAAAAGGCATTAGGCAAAATCCAACATCCACTCAGGATAAAAACCCTGAAGAAAATAAGAATAGAAAGTCTTTATTTCAATCTGATAAAAGCCATCTATGTTAAACTAATGGGGCCAACATCATACTAAATGGAGAGAAGCTGAAAGTTTTCCCCTAAAATCAGGAACAAGACAAGGATGTCTTCTATAATGACTTCTGTTCAATATAGTTCTCAAAATATTAGCCAGAGCAATAATATAAGAGGAAGAAATACAAGTGATATGAATAAGGAAAGAAAAAGTTAAATTAAAATTATTTGTGGATGACATGATCCTCTACATAGAAGACCCCAAAACCTCCACCAAAAGATTTCTGGAATAAACACATTCAGCATTGTAGCAGGATGAAAAGTCAACACTCAAAAATCAATACTGTCCTGTACACCAATAACAAGCCCGCTGAGAAGGAAATTAGGAAAACAATACCTTTCATAACAGCATCAAGAAAAATGAACTACTTGAGAATTAACCTAATCCAGGAAATGAAAGACATCTGCAGTGAAAACTGTAGTACTCTGAAAAAGGAGATCAAAGAGGATATTAAAAAATGGAAAGATATCCCATACTCTTGGATAGGCAGAAACAATATAGTTAACATAGCCATTCTTTTAAAATTGTAATATAGAGTTAATGTAATCATAATCAAAATACCAATAACATTCCTTACAGAACTGGAGAAAGCAGTCCTATAATTCAAATAGAACCAGAAGAGATCTAGAATAGTGCCTTAGGTACATTTCTCATTGCTGAGACAAAATATCCGACACCCAAATTTAAAGGATGAAAGCGTAATTGTTGCTCACAGTTTCTACAGGTTTCAGTCCATAATCAGCTGGCTCCAAGGAAGGTTGGCATGGCAGAGGGGCATCGCAGAAGAGAAACAGTTCATGGCAGGCAGAAGGCAGCAAAGCAATGAAGTAGTAGCCACAGAAGCAGCTTGCTTCTTGCTTCTTTTTTTTTTTTT
>NW_004624736.1:13987239-14028701 GCF_000247695.1 Heterocephalus glaber | reverse complement strand
TTGCGCAGAAGGTGGCAAAACCACTGAGCTAAATCCCTGGGCCCTGCTTCTTGCTTTTACCCTTCCAAGCTGCCTACCTTTTGGATGGTGCCACAGACCCACTATGTTTGTTTGTTTGTTTGTTTATTTATTTTTTTTTTTGGTACCTGGGATCGAACTTGGGTCCTTGCACTTGCGCAGAAGGTGGCAAAACCACTGAGCTAAATCCCTGGGCCCTGCTTCTTGCTTTTACCCTTCCAAGCTGCCTACCTTTTGGATGGTGCCACACACATCCAGAGTGTGGTATTCATAATCCCAACATCCCATTCTTAATCCATCCATCCTCAAAAGTGCACACATGTAACGCTTTGGGGGACATCTAGATACAAGCCATAACAAATACAAAAAGCAATTCTAGGCAACAAGGGCAAGGCAGGGGCATCACAATTACAGACTTCAAGTTATACAACACTACAGTGATAAAAACAGAACGGTATGGGCAAAAAAAAAAAAAAAATACAGAAACAACTGGAGACACACTCAGCTATGTTATCTTTGACAAAAGGGCCAAATCCATTCGCTGGAGGAATGATAGCCTCTCTAAAACTAGTCCTGGGAAAGCTCGCTAACCACATGTCAAAAGGTGAACCTACATTCATATCTCATCATGCACTAAAATGGTTTAGTGTGGGCTAAACTATTAGAAGATAGCATGGGCTATTGTGAGGAAAAGCCAGGATAGCAGGCCTCTCCTTTTACGCTGTCCAGATCTGCAGGAAAGCCACAATAACTCCCACATTCAGATCCTGAGAGGCACTGCTGGGGTCCCACGTCTCAGATAGACACCAGGTGTAGGCCATCCTATTGAAAACCTGCTTGAGTTCTCACAAGTAATCTATGTGCAGGGTTTTAGGAACTGTTCTGCACATTTGTCTGGGATCTAGTAATGAACAGGTCATGCCCACTTCCCCAGCCAGCTTTGTCACACCCTACTCCCCAGTCTCAGTTGCACAAGAGATAATACCAAAAATCAAAACACAGGATTACATCAAGTTAAAAACACACTGCACAGCAAAGTAAACCACATTGAATGATGAGAACCTACAAAATGGGAAAAAAAAAATTCCAGCTACTCTTCTGACAAAGGACTAACATCTAGAATATATAAAAACTTTTAAAAATTAGACTTACCAAATTTAAAACCTCAATTTTAAAAATGGGCATCTGAAATGAATAGATACTTCTCAAAAGTACAAACAGCCAATAAATATATGAAAAATAATGTTCAACATTGCTGGCTATTCCAGCAATGCAAATTAAAACAACACTGAGATTCCATCTCACTCCAGAAAGAATGGGTATTTTCAAGAAATGAACCAATAGCAAATGCTGATGTGGCAGTAGGGAGAAAGAACTCCTCCTTTTGTGCGGGGGGACTGTAAACTAATACAACCCCTGTGGAAATCAGCATGGAGATTCCTCAAAAAATTAAAAATAGAAATTCCATTTGACCCAGCTCTTCTTCTTCTAGGTACTTTCCCAAAAGAGTTAAATACATCGTACCACAGTGATGAATGCATGCCCATGTTTATAGCAGTGCAATTCATAATAACTAAATCTTGGAAAGAGCCTAGATGCTCATCAACAGATGAATGGATAAAATGTGGTATTTATATACAATGGTGTACTACTCTGACATAAAGATAAATGAATTCACATGGTTTCCATGAAAAACATATATATGTATATATATATATATATAGTGAAATAAAAGACATAGTAGGAAAAAAGTACTGTAATTTACCATTTATAATGTATCTAAAAGTGTACCTTGACATTGTACAGTTGTCTTACATGTTTTATGCATTCTGTGGCCTATTAATCTGGTATTTAACCTATAAATATGATAACTAACTTTATAAAGATTTATAAACAAATGAATCTGATGGTGGAAAAATAAAAGTGGGGTGGAAGAAAGGGGAAAAAAGAACTGAAATGTTTTATGTACATATACCAATTCCCCAGAGTAAATGTAATCATTATATACTGCAAACATTACCAATAAAAGTCAAAAACACCTAAGAAAAGAAAATTTATAGAGATTTGATATAAAAGTCATAAGTCACTGACTTTCTCACACATTTTCATATATATTGGTGTATGAATATAATGAAATAAACTATTAAAATATATATTCTATGTTGACATACGTGTACGTATTGAATAAATATATACTGTGAAATAAAAAATATTAACGTTAAGTGTTTAGAAATTTGTCATTACCAATTACTATGCACCAATCCTTTTGGAAATCTTTACACAGTAAATCCCAATGGAAAAAATACATGGTTGTGTTTTCAATGATCCCTTTCTTCTTAATTTCAGTATGATCTTTGTTTTACTATATAATTGGCACTCACATAACCATGGAAATCTCAAGCCACATGTCAGTGTGATACTCTAGGTGTTTACAGTGTTACTATTTGTAGAAGAAGAAATTCTCTCCACCCCCATTTTATGTTCACAGCATCAGGTTCATTTATTTAGAAGACCTTATCAAGTGTACTATTACAGGGTTTTAAGAAGCTAGAGGTGTGATAAACAAACACCATACTGTAGGTGTCACTTTTAATCACCTCTAGCTTTTCCACATCTTAGCAATTTTCCTAGGCCCTTTGCTCTTCATAAAAATGTCCGTTTCATATTATCTTATCTGCACAGAAATAGTTTATTACTTTATTAGATTTTAAAATTAGGCATCATTATTTTTAGAGCATTCACTTTCACAAACTGAATTCTGTACTGTATTGTCTCTTATTTCCTCTATGCAGTGAATTAGGTAGAAGGCTAAGTAAAAACTGCCTTTAGGAATATTTTTTTCTCTTCTCACCTAGCATAATGTTTCTTAAATTATGAGAATAAATGACTGAATGTTTAGATGTTACATAAATTAGTATTTAGATGTTAACATAAGTTAGTATCTTTGAAATGTGTACAGTGTTAATATCTCTAATCATTGAATTAACATTATTTACCTACCTACTTTGAGTTTCTGTCTGAGAGTGGTTTCATTTTATCACAACTAATATTGACTTGGAACATTTATGGGTTTTATTTATATCACTTGTTTTTTTTTAATTGCCCATTGGTTTGAAGGATGGAGTGATTGGATAGCTTATTGCTCTTTGATATGTTTTGAGTCCTTCCTTAACTATGTTTATTTGTTAGTATAGATGAAATAAACTCAAGTAATTTAACTTTCAGAGGTCTAAAAGTATACACTTCCTGAAGCAAGTTTATCATTGTGTAAGTGATATCCACCATGTAGTTGGCTTCCTCCAGAGAAGTTAAAAGTATTTTACCTAAGATGTTCTCTATCTAGTCCAGATCAAGCTTACAAAAAGGGAGAGAACTTAATAACTGTCTTTTGAAAATTATGGATGATTTTTCATAAGAGGACACAAGATGAATGGTTTTACTCCTCCCATTACAATACATCATTTTGGCTAAAATAAATGTAAGGAGGAGTTTGAAAGTAGAGTATGCACTTATGTAGATGGACTGGAATTAACCTTTCTTTTATTTAAATTGAATACTCTTTTTCCATTGGTATAAATGAAATGATAAAATGAAGTGGTGCAAGGAGACTGAGAGGAAAAACTCCATTTTAATTTAAAAGACTAGAGTTTGAGTATCATCAAACTTGCTCCATGAAACATGAAGGTGATCACTGCCCAAAATTTAAACAGTAGAGTGCTCATGTATGGATGCAAACAAGTTAATTCCAATTACAGCATTCACGTAATCATTAGGGGTTTTGTTCCCCAGAGATGAAGTAACATAGTAACAATTCTCATGTTATCTAGGGATAATATTTAATTTCTTCATAATATAATTCTGATTTTTTAATTTTTAATTTCTTAATTACCATATGAAGAATGGTATTAAAAAAGGACAAACAAAAAGAACAATCACCTGTATTTAAATTTAAAATTTCATTTTCCCAAGTTTCCTAGCAGTCCTTGACAAATATATATGTGCCTGTGTGACAATTATTAACATAGCATAGATATTTTATTTATATTGTGTTTTTGAAGATTTACAATTACCTTATGAGGTGCTTCATGTTGTTATATATCTTCTAAATATAATTGCAGAGTATATATAATTCATTTTATAACTACCCCAGGAGAAGGTTAATTTTTCTGTCACTTTCTTTGAAATATGCATAGGAAATTATAAGCATTTTATTTTGATTTTTCTTTCCCCTAATATATTTCAAGGTAGATCTATGTAACAAAAAGAACCTAAAACTAGAAAAAAGTTATACTATTTCTCTGCATGGGGCCTTTAGATTAAAACTGAACTGAGATATAAACATATGCCCAAATGTTTTTAAAATCCTATAGACATTAAACATACACACACACATACACACACACAAACACACACAAACATTTTCCTTATCTATTTATCAGTTGATGGGCATTCAGGTTGTTTCCAAGATTTAGCTATAACAAACTTTGCTGCTATGAACATGAGTGTGCATATGTCCCTAGCTATGATGCTTTTAATTCTTTTGGGAAGATACTGAGAAGGGGGATAACTGGATTAAATGGAATGTCTGGTCCTCATTTTTTGAAGAATTTCCATATAGAAGATGTGGGGTTTTTTTATGCAATGGAGTATTTCTCAGCCATAAAGAAGGATAAACTCAAATCATTTATATTTAAATAGATATACCTTGAGAACATACTCTTAAGTGAAATAAATCAGATGCTCATATGTAAATATCACATTGTTTCTCTGGTGTGAGAAACTGAAAGTATAAAAGGGACCAAAATGTATAATAGATAATATGAAATAAGAAAAAGTTCAAATAAGAAGAGATTCTAGGGAGGGGGAGAGGGAAAGAAAGAAAGGAAAAGGGGAAAAAATGAGAAGAGAAAATAGAAACAAAGCTTTTGTAAATAAGGAGGGGAAGAATAAAGAGGGTTGGTGAGGGGAGAGGGAAATTGGAAAAAATTATGATTAAGATATATCAATAGCAGGTATAAATTCCATATGATGAGTATGATCATTATGTCTATATAAATTGTACCAATAAACTTAATTTAAAGAAATCTCATAGACATTTGACCCTATAGACTCTAAGCAAATAAAAAGTGAGGCATACATAAACAAAGCAAGTTTATTTGGATTGTACTGTGGACTGTGTGGAGAGGCCCATTCATGAGCACTGTAGATGTAGTTATGATTAAAGTGTTTTGAAAAGACTTCTGTAACAGTCCTAACATAAAACAGTAACAACCATCCACCACACTGCATAAGTCAGACTTGGCAGAAATGGACAAAACAGCTGTAAACAGCTCTCAAAATGACTGAAAGAGAAGGCAAACATACAATACATGAATACAATACTGAAACAGAAGTGAAAAAACAATGAAACTGTTTATTATCACATATTGATAAAGATTTGACCAATAAAAACACCCCTAACCAGGCTATGATTAGACACTTTACAAAAAAGTATTTGTTTTGGTATGAGTTAAAGTGATTTACTGAGAAGCCAACAGAGATAGAAAACTAAGCATTTTCCAGTTATTTCAGATACGGTGAGGGAAGGCCACTGAAACTTGAGTACATGACTATTGCATAACAGGAGGAGCAGTTCTCAGAGAAGAAAGGCCTCTGAGACTCACCAGTAAGGTACTGAAGAGGGCTTTAATTTTTAAATGTGCAATGTCAGGAAAAATGGAAGTTAAAGTAGCTAATCATATCTCAGTCTTTTTAGGACTATGATGTTGCAGTTTATTCCAGAAATAGAATATAAGGAAGTTAATGGAACTTAGCAATTTTGATTTGAACATTTTTCACCGGAGAAGTCCTCAGAAAGCAGGGATTTTTCTCCCTCGGTGAATTTTAGCCCTTTCTGTCTACTTCTTGTAAAGCAGTTTAGTATGTAAAATGTCAAGTAGAAGTATTTTGTTTCCATCTTTTTCTCTCTGTTTGTATTTTAGATATCAGCTCCAAACTAATAGGTTCTTAAACCATTGTAACTATTTGGAACCACTGTGTTTCTGAATGTTCCTGTATTTTAGCAAAGATTTTAGTTCAGAATTTCATTTTTTAACCTAATCAAGTCTTGATATCAGTCATGTTGAAGTATTTATAATGATCATCACCTTTGCCTTGAGGTAATTTACATTACAGAAGAAAATTTCATTCCAAATCCAAAATTTGAATTTCTATTTCTGTTACCTGCCACAAGTAAGCCAAGAGTGATTTAGGCCAACAGCCTTTTTTGCAGTGCTGGAAATGTGCATACAAGGGACCCCGACCTTGAGTTGCTTACCACAGGTGGAGAAGTCAGTGACAGAAACAGAGCTCCAGAGAAGCCATTTTGTTCAGGCAGCAAAGATGGCAGCAGCCATCTTTAGACCTGCACTTGATACCATGTTTATTTACTTCCATTCTGCAAGCCTGTGGGTTTCATGAAAGCTCTGGAGAAACAGATGTGGTAACATTATTTAGGAAAATAAAACCTTCCAGAAATGAAACTGTGACCTCTGGTTTATTTTATTCTTTTGTTGCTGTTCCTGTTATGTATCATTATCCGATGATTACTGAGTGCTTAGAGATGAAATGCAATCTATATCAATAATTTTGACATTTTTAAGAAAAAACAATTGTTAAAATGTAACACTAGACCATGTACAGGAAACATTTAAAATCCAATTGTCTACTCAGTAAACATTTTCAGTAAAAATATCTTTTTTTACATCGTTTAAACAGTAAAATAAATTAGAATGCTTAGGAAAGTAGTCAGTTTAGCAGCACATGGAAGAAAAAGGTGAAAGTATTAACAGGAGCTATGATCCTTTAATTTATCACACTGTGTGAGGTACTTTAGCACTTACATATTTTTTTATCTGTAAATGTCAAAATTTTGTTTTATCATTGTTTGAAGCCCTGGTTGGATTTTATGTAGTTATATATCTTGAAAAGACTATGGCAATTTGCTGATACTGTTTAATGGGAAATAAATCAGACACATACTATCTTGTTATTTTAGTGGGTTAGAAGGTCAGTCCATGTGCCTGGATTTATGAGATGACTAATTAAAGGTCAGTATTTGATGTGTTGGTCAGAAACATATCTATGTTTCAAAAGCAAAATTTAATTTGTAAAAATAAAAGTATGAAATTCATTTCCTAAACTGTTATTGCCTTTGAAAGAATACATGAAAACCTCTTATATTTCTTATCAGTAATAATTACTACTCTGATTAGTATTCTTGACTTTTATTTCTTCACCAAGAGATCAACTCTTGCATAGTAGCCCATAGTCCCAAAGTTTAGGTTTACCATGGACATTTGGATGTTCTTTTGACTAAATAAATTAAATTTCCTGTTTGTCCTTAAGTGTAGTTGTGTGTAGAACAATGGAAGTTAATACATCTTTCAGAATTTAAAAATTTAAAGAAGAATCTCCTCTAAATAAAAGATACCATGATTTTTTTTGTCATTGTATATAGTTGCAAAAAGGAGGTTTGTGACATACAGAATGACAGCTATTAACTTTTTTGATTAGAAATTGGAATTGCATTTTTATCATTGAAAAGCCCTAGATATCTCTATAAGCTAAAATAAATAATGGCAATTTACTAAAAAAGTGTCTGTCTTGATTAAAAGCCTATTACTCCATGTGAGGATAACTCTCTACCTTTCCAGGGAAATAGTTTATCTTTTTAAAAAAATTATCTTTTCTTTTCTTGCTAAGAAGTCTTTTTAAAATAACCTTTTACCTCCTCATTCATGGAACCAGAGAAATAGAAATAATCACCTGTTCAATCATCTTTGATTTCTGGGTTTGTTCTGTCAGAAGGAAGCTTGCATACTAATTGAAGTGATGGCTTTTGTGTTTTCAATAGCTACTCACGCAATTATGTCTTTCCTAGACACTGTTGGGTCTGTTTGAATGAGAGAGAGCATGAGTTCAATAAGTCCTTAGTGTTTTCTCTGGTTAATCGTAGAATGAGAGCCAGTGAGGAGAAAGACACACTTCTGGCTTCAGAACGACGAGACTGAGAGCTGTTTCCAAAATTTTTCATGATCAACACTGTTCTCCTAGAGGAGACTTTCCTATGGGTCACACTTGTGAGCCCCATTCCAGGTTATGTTCGATAGAAAAGTATAAACAGGAAAAATTGGCAGAACAATTTGTCCTCCAGGACAAATTGGATCGCTGATCACTGGCAGAAAACTTCATTTGGAAATGGCATTTGACCCACATTATAGAACTGTCTGAAGTAAGGGATCTCTGGTATACTGAATATAATTAACTAAATTAGAGTATGACAATTTTTAAAATATTAATCTATGTTTGAAATGTAATGAATATTTGATGACATTTTAACATATAAGAATTTAGCTTTTATTGTTTTCTTTAATCAGAATTCAATTCATATTGAATTAAAGCAAGCAAAGAAAGGAATTTGTGGTTGATGTTGTTATTTTTTTTATACATTCATTGAACTTTTCACATTGAACAATTTTCCTAAAAATTATTTTAGTTGACCATCTACTAGTGATACTCAGCTTTGATTTTGTTTACTTTTTCAGTTAGACAGACAATATATATAATATATTTCTACAAGCTTAGACATTCATTAAGTGGATAATAAATGAGCTTACAACTTGGCAGCTAAAACCTGCCCTAGACTTTGACCTAATGCCAGCTGCGCACTCCATGCAGCAGCTGCACTGGGTCTTTGCTCCTGGGTCCCTTTTCATACCAGAAGATTCGCGTTGCATGTTACTCAGTTGCCAAAGGCTGTGTACTAATCTAATCGGCACCTTCACTTTGTGCCTCAGAGACGAACGTATTTGGAAAATCGGCCCACCTATAACACAGTCATAAATATTTTTCAGAATGCAATGTAATGAAACCAAATCCAACCTTCAAAAAAAACCAAACAAATAGCGATCTCCAAAAGACACACCATTTTCCATGGCCTTTGTTCATAGATCCTGTTATACTAAGCTCTGTCTGGATTGGATATTTTGCTCCACTCTTTTAACTTTGGTGGAAATGTTGCTACCTGTAGTATCTTGCAGGGGTCTTTCTGCTTTCAGCCTCAATGTTTAATTAATAAAATGAAACAAAAATACAAAGCAAATAGTGATCAAACTTTCTTGTTCTGATCTAAAGAGGTATTCTTGTCAATTGTGCAAAATGAATAAAAATTTTAGGACACTTCAAGTTGCTTTTCAAATTCTAAAAAGTACTTTTGCCACTACTTTATTTTATTGCCTGAGGGAGTGGTTGAGAGGCCTGATTGTGCCTGACAGGGCCTGCACCACAGAAAGTGCTGCTCAAAGGGGTAGGCAGAGCCAGTGGGGTGGAAGGAATGGAAAATGAATGTTTTGTCTCAGAAAAAAGAAGTATGTTCGTATTTTCTTAATGAAAAATTACAAAATAGTGCCCCAAACATTTATTAATTCAGAGACATTCTGTTTAGGACTGTATGTTTTTGGACTGGATGTTTTATGTAAGAACACAAATGAAAATGAAATACTTTGACAGATTTTATCAGCATTACTTCAGATATGAAAGCAACTAAATATTCCTCTTTATTAGTCAGAAATCTGTGCCTTATACTGCAGAGCTTAATTTAATTGAATGGACATTTAACACTTGCCTAACATATCCCAATAATTATGCTCATTGCTGAGAAGACTAAAAGAACAAAACACTTTCTGCCTTTAAAATGTTTACAGGTGTATCTTTAAGAATCCAGTTAGGAACAGAGTTTCTATTGTAGGATTTCACAACAAAATGACATTAATATAAAACATAGTACAAAATGAAGATGCTGAGTATCCAAACAAGATTTGACAAAGGAATATAGATTTTTGAAAACAGGAAGCTAATCCCACCTATAAGAGATCGATGGGAACAAGTTCCGAGTAGGAAGGAGGCCATGGAGAGGAGTGTGTTCTCAGGGGAAAGAGACACACAGAGGAGATGCAGCGATTGCCAGATACCTGTTCTCTGAGAAAAAAAAAAGACTTTTTTTTAATTGTTTGTCTCTCACTGTTCTTGCTAGGCTGCAGAATTGGGAAATGTAGTTTCCTATGATACACAGCAAAGAGAGGATAAAGGACAGAATAGATCTGAAACCAAATATGCAAATAATTTTGGAAGTCATTAAGTAGGACAGCAAAGTATGAGTTTAAAGAAGTAGTTTATTTAGAGAGCAAAGTACAAGACAGACAGCAGGAAATATGGAGGTAGGTCTTTTGCAAATGTTTGAGAACGTGAAAGTACTTTTTGCAGTTCAGAGAAGATTGAAAATATGATGGGATTAAAAAATCAAATCAAAGAATAGACTTTAAATCTGGGTTTTAAAATGTGGAAAAAAGTCAAATAAAAGAATAGGTTTTAAAAATTGGGGTTTTTATCTGGAAAGCCCATAGCAAGTCATCTGGCACATAAGCAGAAGAACAATATGATAACATTCAAATATCAGACAGTTTGCCAAGTAGAGTCAAAGGGAGGGATTAAGGAAGGAAAGTCATTTAACTTTATTTTTTCTCTAAAATATAACAGATCTAACTTCAATTTCATTATTAAAAGATTATGTAATTTTGGTTCACTGACATCATTTGCTAAGAGTGAGAGGTGAAAGAAATAGTACGTGGAGAAGAATTATTATCTCCTGGTTTTTTCTTTTGTTGCTGCCTCTCGGCCTTGAGCACTAAGTCTACAACAGCATTGCTACTAGAGAAAAGCATGCATGGATTTCTAAATCACAGACCAAAGGATGATCATCACCAGCTTCACCATGTTTCAGTCTGGGAATATGTTTGTGTGTGTGGTGAGCCTGTGTTTACATGTATGTGTATAAAATAGAATAAGAAATCAACTAAACATACCAGTATTCATACTGAAATGTGACCTCCTCATAAGTTCCTAAATTATTAAACAAATTAAAATACATTCATGTTTAATCAATTAAATATACAATCTTTGCTGTGTGATAGGACAGAAATATTAGGCTATAGATAAAATAATAAAAAACCTAGATTTTAAAAGCTTATTTCCTACCCCAGATGAGTTTTAAATTTTCTCAGAATACAGAGCTCCTCTAGACAAGAATGACAAAAATCAAATAGGCTTTAGTTTATGAAGGCAAAGTTGAGATTATAGTTACTATAGCAACCTGAAGGAAGAGTCGACATCTAAAATCATTTTTGTACACAGCTTTTATTTACAACTGGATCATTTAGTATCATGTACATTAAGATTATTTACACTATGACAACACATCCTTCTCTGTTATAGCAGAAATAACCCAGTTGTCTTTATTATAATAGAATTGTTTTTTGTTGTTTAACTCACAACTCTAGAATCACAAGATTGACTGCAATAAATTCATCTGAAATAAAAAGGATTCATTACTTATCTTCCTTTATCATCATTTTAACTTTATTTTCTACTCTCCTTAGGGGAGAAATTCTAATTCTTTTACAATTCCCTTTATCTTGATTTCTTGTCCAGATAAAAATTTTTAGTAAATCCATTATATTTTGCTCTTATTTTAAAAAGCTTTGATTTTTATTGTACATAATTCAGACAAGCCAAGAGAGTATATAAAAGATATACAAAGCACCATTTATCCTATCACACAGGTAGTACTTTTAAATATAGGAAAAATTAATACCACTTTCTACAATTGTGAGTGTTTGTTCATGTAGTAGATAAATGGATGAACATTGTATGTCTTTGCTCTTTATGTATCATTGGAACTCTATGTTTTTCAGTTGTTATCTTGATCATTTTTCTACAATTCTAATTCTTTTAAAATTTTATTTTTTATGATTTCTTAAAATTCATTCATCTGGATAGACCATAATTTGTTTAGGCATTTCTGTTATCTGACACAAATATTATTTTAATGTTCAGGGGTTATCATATAGAAATATAGATTAATATAGTTGCATAAAATCTATTAATATAGTTGCATATAATATTTGAATCTAATTGACTTTAGGATGGATTTCAAAAGGTGGAGGCAAGAATCATTTAGGGTCTTATAGGCAATCATAAACCATATGAATTAGCTATGAAATGCAATGGTACTATTTAATCTTTGTTTCCAAATTCTTAAGTTCCTATTTGAGCAGTATATTTTAGGTAAATGCATTTTAAAATATATTTCAAATAAACAAAAATACTGATTGCAAGTTTAGAAAATAACTGCACAAAGCAACAGCTTGTTCATTCCTGAATGTCTTTACCAATTTAGAAAATGCCTTTGATTACACTCTATGTAGCCATCAACTCTACCATGGACTTGCTACCAGTCTATGCCACTGTAACTCCTGCTAATTCTTACATGATTCTCCAGATAAATTTTTTCCCAGTGTATGAGGACTGGCCACAAGCTGCCCTGAGATCCGGGAAAGAGGGAGACAGACCCAGGATTGTACAGAATGCAAAGTATTTGCAAATTGCCAAAACAGTAAAGGGCAAGGGTGGCAACAGTTCCTATGGATTTGCTTTGGGTCAGAGGGGCTCATAGAGCACTCAGAACAAAAATGAATTCTATAAAAACCAGAATGTATCTGGTTGATTGTAAGCAAACATCAAGGATATGTGGCATATTTCTTGTGTGTATAGTGTCCAGGATCCTGTCATAAAGCCTCATATATTATGCTAATAATTTTATTTAGCTACAGTATGCTGGAAAACTATGCCAAGAAAAGAGAGGAAAAATACTTAGGCTCAGTCATGGCAGTTATAACTCAATAGGCTTCAATCATCAAGCTGGGTCCCTCCAAGCAGTAACTATTGTAAGGCTGACTTAAACAGGGTGGTTGTAGCAGAGGTAGTAGCACTCAACAAAATTCCCTACCTTCCTCTACATTTCTCAGCCAGCCTAATAGTTCTTCTAGAGTCAAACGGGTAACTTGACTCTGAGCTCAAGTTAATTAATGGCTATGCTAGGAATTATAATATATATCTTTCATTTATCACAGCCTACTTAGAATTAATATTGAGCAACTTAACAGAAAATATAAGTACCATAAAATAGTATTAAGTTCATTTACCGTAATCCCTCAAACTGTAGTCAAATGTTTTAATTCTACATTTATTATAACCCCCTCTTAACTTTGATATTCCTATAAGCAATCATTTATTGTTTAAAGAAACTAAGAGGAGAAAAAATAGTCTAGGTTTCCCCTCTCATTTGCCATTTCTAGTCTTGTTTCTTGTTTCCTCAGTATTTCTTGTACTTGTTGCTATGCAACCCAAGGCCCCACACTGAATCCTCAGGCAGCCTTCAATGGTACCATCTGCCCAGCTCTCTGACCCAGGACTCTTCCCCACCAAATCTAGACACCCTGGGAGCACTGAATTCCAATACCTGCCTGCTCCACCCAGTGACACTGCAGGGTTCTGGGTTCTGCTGTCAGAAATAGTCTCCCAGGAGGAAAGCCAGGAAAATTTAGAGTTCATTTTATCTTGCTCCTGTGCTTCAAAAGTTATGTTCCTGGACCGCATATATTTCAATGGCTGAAATATTTCTTTCCATGTATTTTGCTCAGTTTTACTGTAGTTTTACATCAGGAGGGCCAGCCATTCTCTATCCTAACTGAGAAGATTCTTTAATTTTCGATGATTGTATTTAGTGTTTTATTTCTTCTCATTAAATTGTCCCTGAATGCAAGGTAGCTTTTTGAGAAACAGGAGGAATGAAAGAGCAACTTCAAAATGAAAGAAAAGTGAGTTTATGACAATTTTCACATCCCCATTTAAGGAATTATCTTACAAATCCCCCTCGATCAAATACTTTGAGAATAAGCACTAATATTCGAGGGACAGCCAAGAATTGTTATTGATGTGCACTGCTCTTCTCCAACTCCTTATTGCTGTAGTATCGCTGTGCTTGGTGCAGATCACTTTTCAGCGCAGCTGATTACTAATCAGCAATTATCATTTGGTAATAATGTTTACAAACTACAATTCATTAGTCTCTTACTTATGAGTTAGTGTCAATTAGAAAAAAGAAATCATGCATCATTTTTGATCGGGACAGTGCTACACATTAGAGTGTTTTAACACTATCAGAGCTATTTTTTAAATGCATTTATTCTGGTTCCTTGAACAAAGAAAGCCCTATCCTGTGAGAAAAGCCAGGCTGTTGTGGTTTGCGCCTGCTGTGGGGAGAGTTTTGTCCACATGTTCTGATTCACTGACAAATTATGCTTAAAATAGTACCATTTGAAACTAGCCAATTCACTTCAAAAAATCTCTTAATTTTTGGTGTTTAAAAATAAATGAGTTTTTACTACATACCAAAATGTCTTGCAAACATGTCCTATCTTCATGTCAAGATTTAAAGAACAGATTTCTTTCTGATGAAATGTAGTTTAGCAATGTTTTGTAAATGCCTGATAGCAGCAAGTAAGAAGAAAAATAGAGTGATGTAGTGAAAAGTACACACAGTTGAAGGTCAGAGTTCGTGATCTCTCACTGCTGCTCGTAATGTGCACAAGTTACTGAATTTTCAGTGTCTGTGCCTTTTTCCACTAAGAACTGGGCAATGCACGTGTCTGGATAACACCACGGTGTTTTGTGAATGTGGCAATAAGTATGAGATCCTCTATAATATGAATGTCCATTGTTTTCATGGAAGATAGACAATAGGACCCCTCTTCAAATCTGCACCATTAGCATTTTTACTAGGTTACCCTGAAATGTAATTATGTCTGAAATTCTTAAATGGTGGTATAATATTTCCTCTTTAAAGCCAAAAGGGAGGGCCAGAGATTTAGCTCAGTGGTTTTGCTGACTGCCTTACAGGCACAAGGACCCGAGTTCGATCTCTGGTACCAAAAAAAAAAAAAAAGCCGAAAGGGAAACACTTGATAGGGAAGGTGAGACAGACAGAATAGTAACTTATAAGCTATTTTAAAAACATGTTTATATATCTGAGGATATTTTTTAATTGTGATTATGGATTTTTATATAGGATACTTTCAAATTAAGACCACAGGCATGTTCCCATTGTCTAATTGTTCTGCATTTATCCTGTAATTTTTCACTACATTGTACTGTGTCCATGTTCAGTATTCTATTTGTATAATATCTTGTTGCTCAAATCAGTGCATAATATTTCTGAATGCCAGCTCTACTGGGGTATTTTAATTTCCACCCATAAATATTTATAGAAAATTCAGCATCCTCAAACTATATTCCCCCTATACATTATATGTTGTTTTAAATTTTTTCTCTTTCATTTTTTACCCCTTAAGTCTTCCTGCAATGAAAGGCCAAACAAGGAGGATTTCATATCCACTTCTTAAACACTGTTTACTGAAATGTCAATGAAGTGAGGAAGAAAGGCTCAGGAGAAAGTTCCCTGAGCTAAGATATGATTATTTATCTAATCTACACGAAACCCCAGGTGGAGTCCAAGTTTATAACCTGGATTTAAATTACAGCGCGGATTTACTTTTTATCTTTCTGGGTCTCTAGAAGTCACAGCTCTATCTGTGAAGCTGTATTTATGCAATACATCATTTATGTCAACATTCATACTTAGCTTACAAGATCGAATAATACAGGAGGGATCTTCAGCAATAAAATCATTTCTCCTCTCATGGAATACCATTCAAATAGCCAACTTTTATTTTTAATTTAAAATCCTATAACCATACCACTAGAAGAACACAGAATGAAGATAGGCACTACCCAAAAGCAAGAGCAAGGAGACTAAATCTGGCTTGGTAAGTAAACTCTTTCCTGGCTCCTTCATGGACTCCAGGAAAGAAACACACACACTCCTTTCAAATGTGTAAACCTGGGCATTATTATTTCAGGCAAGCAAAATTCATGGTCCCTTTTGTAGAAATTCAAAATGTTAATGCTGAAAGGTACCCTTTAGACATAAGAATTGACTTTGTCATTTTATAGATGAGAAAGCTGAGACCAGATATGTGAAGAATGAAGTAAATACATGATAAATCAATATGGTACCCACTACCTGTTCTCACCCCAACGTGTTGCTAGTCTTTGGATGAACTTTGTTGTTTCTATGATATATGTAAATTGTATTGAGAGATGGCTATGTGATTTATATTATGCTACAAATCTGGGCAATGGGGTCATAAAATGGTAATTATAGCTTTGTAAATTAGGTGATATTTCTACCCTTTGTTAAATTACTTCTGTAAGTTGTCTAATGAGCTGATGTATGGACATAGAAATGTCCCCATTAAAATCAGTCAAAGTAGACATATTTCCTCATGAGATTTCTTTATTTTTAATTTTGGAACAACTTAGATTAAATTTAAATTGTTGGCTGAATGAAGGTCGATATTGGACATGTTGAAGGCCGTAATGATGAGCTCCTCTAGTAAAGTGTGTGTCCTGGAAAAACAAAAAAAACTCTTTAACATCAACTCGACTTTCAAAATGGACTCTTCCATGTGCCAAAATAAAGACAAGTAATTTGGTAAATCAAATCCTGGTGACCAAAGAGTTAACTCAATTTCCGCTGGATTTCATTTACTTTTTAAAATTTTTATTGTGATAAAATACACACAATTTACCACCTTAACCATTTTCAAGTACATGCTTAATGGTATTAAATACAAACATAATGTGTTGTGCAACCATAATGGTCACTATCCAGTTCCACACTCTTTTCCTGTTATAAAACTGAGACTCTGTACTCTTTAAACAAAACTCCCACTCCTTACTCTCCCCTCCTCCTCACAACCACAATTCTACTTTGTACTTCGGTGGTTTTTGACACATCTAATTACCTCATTAACTGGAATCACACAATTATTTGTCTTGTGAATGACTTGTTCACTTGTGATAAAGTCCTGAAGGTTCATCTATAATGCAGCAGAAGTCAGAATTCCTTTTCTTTTTAAGGCCAAATAATATTTCTATGTGTGTCACATATGCTTACCCTTTCATCTGCTAATAGTGTCAAGTTGGTTCTACATTTTTACTTTAGTGCGATCCATGGACATGGGTATGTAAATGGCTCTTGGAGCCTCTATTTCCAGCTCACTTGGGTATATACTGTACTCAGAAGTAGAATTGCTGTATCATATAGTATATCAAATTTTGAGGTGCCACCATACTGTTTTCCACTGTGGTTATAATATTTTTTATTTCCACCAGTGGTGCACAAAGTTTTCAAATTTTCCACATTCTTATCTACTCTTACTTTCTGTTATTTATAGTAAACATGCCTCATTGGTATGAGGTTATATTTCATTATAATTTTGATCTGCATTTTCTAATGTGAAGCATATTTTTATAGATTCATTGACCATTTGTGTATCTTCAGTGGAGAAATGTCTGTTTGAGTCATTTATTCATTTTTAATTGGTTAATTTTTTTGTTGAATTTTAGCATTTATTTATATATTCTAGATATCTCTACTTTCCCCTTATCAGGTATTTCATTTGCAAATATTTTGTTCTACGGTTTGGGTTGTCTTTTTATTCCATTGATAGTGTCTTTGGATATACAAAAATCTTTATTTCTCCTGAAGCATGATTTTTCTATTCCTTTTTATTACCTGTACTTTTGATGTTATATTAAATAACTATCACTAAATCCAATATCTTTAGGCATTTGCCATGTTTATATATTTTCTTCTATGATTTTTTTAGGTTTAGTTCTAACACGTAGGATCATTTTGAGTTAATATTTATTTATGGGATTAGGTAAGGGTCCAACTTTTTTATTTTGTATGTAAGTAGTACTCAGTTCTCCTGACACCATTTGTTGAAAAGTCTGTTTATTTGTTCTGATCAAATGGATTGGGCACCCCTGTCAAAAATTATTTCACCAAATATATATGTTTATTTCTGGGCTCTCTATTCTACTCCACTGGTTTATTTGTCTATCTTTACATCATTTCCATGTTATTTGATTATTGTAACTTTTTAGTAGAATTTGAAATCAGAAGGTGTGAATGTTCCAGCATTATTCTTTTTTTTTTCACAACAGTTTTGGCTGTTTGGGATTTCTTGAGTTTCCCTGTGAATTTTAGGATGGAAATTTCTATTCTTTCAAAAACATCATGGCTATTTTGATAGGGATTAGACTAAATATTTAGATCACTTTGGGCAATATTAACATCTCAACAGTATTAATTTTATTCTATGAACTTAAAATGTGTTCTATTGATTTTTCCTCTCTAATTTCTTTGTTATGTTTCATAGCTTACGTGGTAGAAGTCTTTCATTTCAAACTATTTTCTAAGTATTTTATTATTTTTATTGTATTATAAATGGGCTCACATTTAATATTTTAATGTTATGACACTCCAGCTTAAATTTGTATAAGCTTATCTTCAATAGCATACAAAACGTCTGTTCAAGAGCTTCATCACCATTTCAGTTGCTGATGTCATGAAATTACATTTTTATATATTGTGCTCCTCAAATATGAACTAATACCTCTTTGAAATGTATTAGCTTCTTAAATTATATACAAAATAAAATTAAAGTTACAAACCAAAGTTACAATAGAGTAATGATTTTTATGTACTAGTCTATTAAATCATGTAAACAGTTAAAAGTATTGTTTTAAATCATTTTTACTCTGATAATTGCTTTGTACTTATGCTTCTTAACTTTAATGCAATCTTTATTTCTTCCTAAAGCTTCCATTCACTGTCTAATATCCTTATATTTCAATGACAAGGACTATCTCAAGCATCTTTTGCAGGGCAAGCAAAATGGTTACAAACTTCCTCAACTTTTGTTTCTCTGGGGATAGCAAAATTTCTCCCCAACTTTGAAGGATAGTTTTTCTACATATAGGATTTTTGGATGACAGTAGTGTCTTTAAGCACTGTAAATATATACAGCCACTAATATCCAGCCTCTAAAGTTTTTGAATGAGAAATCTTTAGACAATATTATTGAAAGCCTCTTATATAAATTGCTTCTTTTAAGACTTTTTCTTTATTGATATTACCATTTTGTCCTTATATAATCTTCTTGATTTTCTTTGCATCCTCTTTTATTTATTTTTTTTAGTATCTTTAACAAAATTATCTTGAAGTTATTTTCAAGTACGGTAATGCTTTGGTTTATAAACCCTTCCATTTGCAAACAATTGAGTTTGCAAATAAAAGCATTTGGCAAAATTTTGCTTCCCTTCTCAAACTCCACACTAAGACAGACACAACCCAAAATCAGCAATCATTGATCCAAACAAAGATCCCAAACATATGGAGGTCATGGTCTTTGCCTGCACCGCCTCCTGTATACCATGTGCAAGCTGCCCCAAAATGCCTGCACAACCACTCGCGGTATCAAACCTCAGGTGGTGGTGGAGCTAAGAGTTGAAATTGATTGGAAATTACAATTTCCTGACAAATCATTTCCCTGAAAGTTGTAAGCCCTCAGTAGGCTCCAGAGTTCCAAGATATCTAGGTGACCCGGATTCTGCAAGGCCATTTACTATCTTAATACAGAGATTCTTGGTACTTCCAATTCCACTGTCTTCCCAGAATCCTTTCCCTTATCTACTTTTAACTCTAAAAATAATTAGCTAATCTTGAGTATGATTGCAGACCTAGTAGTGGGTTGCAAATTCATCTGGGTTTGGGGATTTCATTGCCTTCTGAACTCAGGAAACGAAATGAAACATCGTGAGAGGAAAAACTCATTTCCAGTTTGTTCTCCAGATACCACTGAGGGGAAAGACAGAGAAACTTCAGCAGCTCTCAGTATGTACTGGACGGTGGTTCTTGTCTCAGAGAAATAGGTTCCTAGATCCCCAATGGATGCTTAAAACTGGCGTAGTAACAAAATTGAATATTATATTTCATGTCTTCCTGTACATACATATCCATGATGTTTAGTTTATAAATAAGGCACAAGAAGAGATGGGCAACAAGAAGTAACAATAAAATAGAGCAAGTGTAACAATATACTGGGAAACACACTGCAATAAAGGTTATGTGAATATGAGGTCCTTTTCCCTTCTTCTCCTTTCCCCCGACTCTTTTTTCTTTTCTCTTTTCTTCGTATTGTACTTTCACCTCTTCGCTTGAAGGAAGCGCTCTACAACTCTTTGGCCTATCCAAGTTTCAGCCCCACGCTTGCACTTTGGGTCTTTATAGACCGAAACTAGGGCAGTAAAGAACCAAGGCGAGGGCAGTTGAAGGAAAGCAGATTATTGATATGGGTTGTTTTCAATATCTTTTAATTACCTGTGTTTTTACAGTGAATAGTTATCACTTTGAAAAATAATGAATATTAAAAGATACAATTCATTAGAAATATATTATTTCTTGAATTTTAAGGTACCATTAATTTCTAATAATTAAAAATATTTCAATGTATATTATGAGTCAAACTTAGCAATTCTATTTTTATTCCATTATATATGTAGCTACATTTAATATTAGTACAACACAAACTACCACTGCACTAAAGAGCTAGTATATATATTGTATTATATCTTTTTTCTAGATTTTATTGAATGTTCTATAAGTTTTTTAAAAACAAAGAAAACTGAAACTAAATATCGTCTTCATTTAGGATGTCACATACAGCAATCGTAAATAAAATACATGTAAATTTTATTAAACAATATCTTAAAATAAAAACACTCCAGGAATCATTGTTTGTTCAGATAACTGACGTATGGTTTGCTATATAACTTACAGTAGTATTCTAATCTAATATGTAGCATTAATATTTCAAATAAGCAAATATTTAATCATTTCAATAAATGAGATTCAATTGACATGATTTTAAAGAAAGGTGTTAAAATGTCGGAGTAAGAGTACCTGCTAGGCACAGGTAAGATGTCCTATATGCTTTGTTACCTGCGTACCTCTCAGTTGAACAGGTGCATATGCCACCGATGCCCTGCTGAAGGTATCAGCTTGCCTGAGCCACAATACTGCACACCGGCCCTCCACCAGCCTTTAATGATGACCAGTAGTAGTGGGTGTGGAAATATACAAGCTCCTTTATTTTCTAACAAGACAGCGTTATGGCTAGTGTTCCACATTGTCTGCTAAGTTTTCTCCAATAAGATTAATCTCTATTTGTCCACTTCCTAACTCTCTTAATGATATACTCTCTAGTGTATCTCTAGGAAACTTTCAGTTCCTGTATCATTTCCCACATTTGTACTTATGCATATTGTTCTTTCACTTCCTAAATGAACTGCGTGGCTTCATACTAGTCTCAGAGTCAGCCTTTTGGAGGTACACAAACTAACACAACTGGCATGCATACTGAACAGTGAAATCCTGGAGATATTTAAAATTGTAATCAGGTATGAATTATGAGTAACATCTAATACTTTATGCAACTTAATTTTTCTATTTTTGCCCAATGCAATAAGACATAACAGTAGTAGGGTGCCCTGGTGATAATGTGGAAAAGTAATCACTAGTTGCACAATAATTATCTTTAATACCCAACCCCAAACTCTGTGAAACCTAAGAGAATTAAGTTTTGGCTCTCACATCATTAAACATTTTCCTATATTCCAGGTGCTATTCTAAGCTATTTACATGTATTAATTCCTACAAACATCCGGTATTATATACTACTTTAAAAAAAAATACAAAGAGAGGTTAAATATTTTGTTAAAGTCATGTAGCTTGTAAATAGAGGATCTTGTATTTAAATACAGAAACTTTAGTTCCAGGACTATATTCTTTTTTTTAAAAAGTTTTATTTATTTTTGTTTCCCAACCATTTTGTTGTTGTTGTTGTTGTTTTGGTACCAGGGATTGAACTCAGGCCCTTGTGCTTACGCAGCAGGTGGCGAAACCACTGAGCTAAATCCCCGGCCCCAGGACTATATTCTTAAACACAAAGCCATCTCATTACTACACAGTGTCTGATTGGTAAGTGTAATGAAAAATCACATTTATAATAATAACATCTATAAAACACTTTTTAACAATGTTGACAAGAAATGTATAGGGCTTATGTAAATAAAATTATATTATGCTTTTACAAAAGTGACCATCATTGGAAAGACAAAATATTTTTAAAAATACTAAATACGATATTGTAGAGATGTCAGTTGCTCATATATATAAATATATGTATGAGTGTGTGTGTGTGTGATGAATTTCTAGGCAAAAATGTCAGTGAGTTTGGTTGAATGTATTAGAAAATTTTCCAAAAGCATAACTGGGAAACACAAAAACTAAGATGCTTAAAACATGAATAAGAGCTAGTTTTCTCTATTTTATTATTAAACTATAATACTTAATATGATGCTGACACCAGAGAGAGGACATTTTCTGTACCTGTATTTTACAAGTTTCTATGATATATGTGAAAGATACATGTGGAAAAGAAGAGCAAGCATAATCCATTCTTTTATGGGGCTGGAAAGTAAAATAGCAGATACTGTACAGACAAAAGAATAAGCCATTACTGTATAATATAATTGTTGTAACAGATTAAATATGATATCTCAGGAGAGCTTATGGAGTATGTGCAACCCAACAATGCCTTTTGGAAGAATGGTAATTAGCCTGAGATCTGAGGACTGAGTCGAAGTTACTAAAGTGAAGGTGGATTCCAGTGCTGAGAAGAACTATTGGTAGTTGAAGAGATGGTAGTGTAAGAAGGATGCAATCAATTGAGAACTGAACGTTGGTAAAGAAAATGGAAAAAGAAGGAAAATAAAGGGAGTGAAGGAGTAGGAGAGGAGAGGAGTAGGAGGGAAGGGGAAAAAAGAAAGGAAAATGAAGGAAAAAGAATGAAAGGAAGAGGAGAGAGGGAGGAGGATAGGAGAAAGAAATGAGAGGAGAGGACAGGAGAGGAGAGGATGAGAGGGTAAGGGAGGAAGAGAGGAGAAGGGGAGGGGAGGAGGGGATAGGGTAGAGGAGGAGAGAAGAGAGAAGAGGAAGGGAGGAGGGGAGAATAAAGGAGAGGAAAGGAGAGAAAAATAAGGAGAAGTGGGAAATGCCCTTAGAAATGCATGAGAAAACCCAGGAGACTGCATTCTTATGGGGCTGGGGCGGTAGCTGCAAATCTGTTAGAGAACGGAGTCAAGGGCAGAGGAGGTTAAAAGTAGGAAATTGTTATTGAGAGGCTGTAGCTGACCCAAAAGTAGATTGCCACTGTGGCTCTTCTCTCAGAGTTCTACACTTTCAAATCACCTCCCAGGTTACCTTAGGTCCAAGTCTAATCAACCTAGAGAATCACAGGTAATGTCACTTAGTTAATATTGACCCACTAGAGAAACACAGTACACAGCCAGGGTGCAGAGCATGAGAAGAACAAAAGCAAAGGGGTAACAGTGAAGACCAGAGGGCCCTGGTCATCTGTTCATGTGTCGATTATGTTGTCTCTATGTGATCTTTATCTGTCCAGGCTTAATGAATTGATGGTGCTCCTTACAGGACAGCTTTGGGCTGTTTATCCCCAGGGAGACTCACAGGCCCAGCCATGGTGTCCCCATCCTGGGGCCCAGATTCTATCAGCTCTTCCCTCAGCCAAAGGCCCAGTTCGTCCCATCTCTGTTCTGAGTCTAGCTGGAGCCCAGTTCTTTTCTAATGGGCTTTCAGTCTCTCCATGACATGGTCAAGGATAATCGTATATGGAAAACTGAGGGAAGAAATTTCAAAAATGAGGAAGTTGTCAGCAGCACCAAATAATTGCTGGGAATCAGAAATATGTGAAATGAAAAATAGCACTGGAAGCAATAAGGAGACCATTTGTGCTGTGGGAATGGTATTTTCAGTATAAAAAGAAGATGCGGGAGCCTGACAATGAACCCTTTGTTTGAGAACTTAGAAGAAAGGAATGTTGACTACTTTTTCAAGAAGATTTTCTGTAACATGAAGGAAAATATTAGTGCAAAAGTCATACAGTCATTAGAGTGGAAGAAACAGTTTTAAGGGAGGAGAGTTTTGGGCAGGTATGAATGGTGAAAGAAAGAATCTGGTTGAAAAAGAAAAGTAGCACCTTTATAATAGTTACCTGGGACTAATCCCTTGAAAATGAATCAGAGGTCAGATAGGTCCAGAGTTTAGTTGGGAAAATAAATTTTATACCAGAATGATACCACTATGGGGTATTAAGGTCAGGTACTACAGTGTCCCCCAAAACTTTATGGATTAAAGTCTCGGTCCCCACCACAGCAATGTTCAGAGGTGGGCTTATGAGAGATCACTGCATCGTGAGGGATCTCTGCCACATCTCCTGCTGCCGTGATGTTCTGCTTCCCATAGAAATGGAGTGAGCCAACCATGGACTGAACCCAATGAAAGCAGTGAGCCAAAATAAACTTTGGCTCCTTCAAGTTGCTTGCCCAGGTATTTCTTCCAAAGAAACCAAAGATAACTAACACATTAAGAAAAATGGAAGTGATTGGAAGGATGTGAGGAATTTGGTAGAATTATGTCAGAAAACTCTTATGTGCTTATTTTAATTTATTTGTTAGAGACCATATTATGTGGTATTTGCTAAGTAAGCAAGGAAGTTGTGAATTTCAAAGCAAATGAATGAATGTTATTTAATTGTAGACTAGAAAACAGAACTTCAGAGCAGAAAGATAGGCTTTTAGCTATGCTTTAATCAAAGCACTCAGAATTATAAAGAGAAAGGATTGAGAAGGACAGTGTAAGAAGGACAGATTCAGGGAACTGCATGACCCCAAGGAGGACCCTGGGAAGCAAGGCCTCCTCAAGAATGCACCAACACTCCCAATCCAAACTTTCAACAATTTACAAATGCCATAAAAACTCTAGAGGTAAGATGTTCCTAATTATTTAACTGGCTTCACTTGTGTATATTATTTTTTAATTCAAAACATTTCTTCAGAAAATTAGTACATTTAGTACCCTAAAGTGTAAAACTGATCTCTCTTTAGATATGTGCTGTACTTCACTACTTTGTAAATAATGCTGAGATTAAGTCTAGGATAATGGATTATGCTTCAACTTTTACTCTTAGAATTTGTTTTCAACACATGTAAAAATGTTCTGGTAATATAGTTTAGATTATTTTAGAAGTTGAGAGAAAAGTTCTCATATAACACCTGTTTGGTACATTTTAACATCCACTGATCTTTCAAAAACTACAATAGGGAAATGGCTTATCAGAAATGCTCTTTGGGGAACAGTGTGATATTTACATTTAAAACTTTATACATTCATATGTATAATTCATAAACTGAAAATTATTTAAATGCCAGAAACCTACTGATTATTGAAAGTTATTGCTCTAAAATTCCATTGCATGGATGCTTCTAATGACTTATTCTTGTCGGTGCAGCCCTATTGTTATTTTCTGTTATGCATAGGTTTTCTATACAGGAAACACCAGGTCTGTATGGGCTAATATAGAGGAACAGAGTAGCCTAATTAAGACTGGAGACTCTGGAACTAAACAGTATAAGTTCTGATCTTTGTTCTGTAGAGTACTAGCTGTTACTGCTGTGACCTTAGAAATTTTGTATCTTCAGCTTATACTGAAAAATGGGACTAATAATAATAGTGTTGGTCTAATAGGGACTTTGTGAATGAAATAATGAACAAGATGCTGAGCGAATGTTAGCTAGTGTTTATTATAGAAAAAGGTTATTCTGCTTTTTTTAAAAAATATGATTTAAGTTCACCAACATACATTAATCTTAAGGGTGCAGCCTGACAAACTTTCATACATATTAATCTACCTCAAGACCAGACACAGTGCATTTCCCTATGCCCAGAAAGCCCCTTTGTCTTTCTTGTCAGAAAATATTCCTCCCCTGTTTCCAGAGGTAACCACTATGCCGATTCTATCACTACAGTTCAGTTTTGTCTATTCTTAAACTTCATATAACTCTGATCATACACTATGTACCTATATGCCCAGCTTCTTTTATTCAGTGACACATTTGACAGTTGTTAGATTCAAATCTGTACCATTAACTATGGCTTAGATTTTCTGTGTTGTTTTTTTATTGCATAGTACTCCCTGAATGAATATTCCACTTAAGAATTCCTTTTCCTACGAATTGATCCCTGAGTTGTTTAATTTGTCTATTCTTAATAACTTGTTTTCAAGGCTTAAACACCTTTTTAGTCTAACATAAAATGTAGGTGTTTGTTGTTTTTAAAAAGGGAAGAAATAAGAGGCATCTACAGATGGTAGCAATAGTATTTATTTTTGTTTATAATACAGGCGCTGTATAACTACAGCTTCTAGAAAAGCATTTATGATATGACATAACCTTAATATAAAGGGATTCTGGAAATGAATCCCTGATTCTGTGGGCCCAGAGACCAAGTGCCTTTTCTATGTTCGTGGTCATCAGCACTGGAAAGTCTCAGTTAGTGATGGTACCGTGACAACAGGACAAAGAGGCAAAGCCTCCAACACAAGCGAGGCAAACACCAAAGTGTTGATTCCTTTCTATCCCTCAGCATTTGCATCTACCATGTTGTTCCTTTTGCCTAATTTATCTTTAGGCTGCAGAGATCTTAGCAGCAGCTCCACGAATGCCAGAAACTTGCATGTTTTTTATTCCCTTACTTATTTTATTCCTCACCTCTAGGCTGAAAAGTGAGTGGCATCTAGGGTTTTGAGTTATTAACTGCCCTGGTTGTAGTCTCCCAACAAGTGAAGCCACGGGTCGATGTATAAGTGTCCTAAATAACTTTAAATTATATTCTGTAATGTCATAAGCACAACATGCGTGTTATACGAAATTGCTACTGACAGTTGATGGGGAAAGAAATGTGGTGAAATAATTAAAACTGCACCTGGGATCATATTATCAATAAAAATTAAAAGCGTCTGAATCTCTGCTGTCATGCTCTATGCGGAGCTTGCAAGGCAAGGTGGTTACTGTGCCACCATGCTAGTTTAGAGGATAGATCTTATTTTTAGAAATTAGTGAATTAGGAGCATTTAGAAATATTTACGAAAGGCAGAGTTTTTTCCTTATGCCAGAACTTTAGAATTTAAAATCATTTCTTTCTATTGGAAATAAAAACTCAACTGGTACAAATGCATCTAATCTTTTTGCTGATGTTACTTAAACTAATTAAAGAAAATATCTGAATATCACAGGTGTTTGAGTTAAACTTCCTTGCAAAGAAAAAATTGAACAATTCCTTATGTGTGTCATTGTAGTATTACTAGTTGAATCACTTCAGTAAGTTGTGAACAAATCAAAATGCTGTCCAAGGAGAAGCCATTGTTTTCTATTCATAGTCTCAGTTATGTAATATAGATATTTGTAATTTCCAGGTATAAAGAAGCATATTTAAATATAAATGTAAAGTTATGGCTTAAATTACTGCTAGTAATTGGAGATAATGTCCTCAGGTGGATAGAATGGGGTTAATGCATTAAGTTTGGTTCACTGTGATGAGACAAAGCTTGCTTAACCTGGAGTGTTTCTCTCCCTTTCCCCTGCCCTGGGCCACACTTCCCTCTGCTCCTATGTCTGAACAATGGGAAAAAAATCAGATTCCACAGAAGGGAACAAGTCGCCCTGAGAACCTACAGCACTTGCATGCCGCTCTCCCAGCCCCCAAAACCAGGGCTGTGGAAACAATGAGAAGGATGGGCAGGTTGCAGGGAGAGTGTGAGTGTCAGAGCCTCTGGGGAGACCTGGTGTATTGTACAGTAGGAATGGATATGGAATGGTATTAGGATTTCCTATTTATCATGTGCCTGGATACACAGATATTGGGGAAAATAGTGAGTACATTCTTTAAGCTGAGTGACTTAAAAACTGCCTTTTAAACCTGTGATCCTAGGTTCATGGTTTTCTACATGGGACTTTGGTATATACACAGCTAGTTTTCCTTTTTTAGGAAACATTATACCCGTGGCACCCAGTGGATAAATGGACCCTGACTAACACAATGGACATTTATGCTATTTTGCTTTATGATCTTCAAAATACACCTTCAATGTAGATATTCTTATCCCTGTATTCAAATATGAAGAAATAAAGATTACCGAGGTTAACTAAGTTACCTGTAAATACCATGATAACTGTGAGTCAATTGTTCATTGTGACAGCAAGCCACATACTCAAGCACAAACATATAAAAAAGATACAAATATCATCCTTAATCCTAATCATTTCATCAATTTCCTATCTTCAAATTCGACATCACTATAGTCTAAGTACATATATTTTAGTATCTAGTTACATAATTTTTACCTTCCTCCAATTATTGGTGGATATTAATCTTATTTCCTAATCTAAACTATTAAAATGTTGAAGTCAGGGAGATATATGACCATACTAAAAGTTTATGATATGTATATTTATTTACTATGTATAATGTCTTTGTTGAAGGCCAAAAGTACCTGGAACAGTAATAGAAAAGAGCACTATAAACATCAATATAAACTTCTCATTTTAAAAAATTTTTCCTCAGATTCTCTGCAATGGTTTCAGCTCAGTTTCATGGAGTTAAGTGTATGAGCTTTCCTTGTATCTTGAGATCTGAAGGACACTTCTTTTATATTTTAAAAGGAGCATATATGTCAAATATACTTTCACTTTTACTTGAGTGTATGTTTTCTTTCATGGGATCTTTTTTTTTTTTCATTTCCCCTTATGAGCAACATCTGAAGCACAAAAACTTAGAAAATACATTTCTTTAATGTCAACGTATGATTTTAAAAAAGTGTGAATACCACCAATCACCGTCTCCTTTCCCAACATGTTATTCATATGCCCTTGGACTGATGGATTTAATTCCTGAAGCATATGAATGGCTTTATTCTCTCGATATACCCAGGAATAAATTTTGTGGGAAATATCTTCAAGATATTTTTTCCAGCAAAATTCTGTGGCAATGTGTTCATATATTTTTGATAGCAAAATTCTATTGCAGGACACTTGACACAAGATTCTTTTACCATTATGTACTATCATCCTTTTTGCTTATGAAAAGAAAAAGAGTTATATTCATAGCAATCATGGTACTGTAGACCTTTTAAGTGGTCTATCAGTTTCCCTTTATTTTATAACATATAATGAATACCTATTTATTATTGTCAATTTGTCTAATCCTGTAATCTTTATTAGAAATTTTATATTTACTTGTTGTTTAAAACTTTAGTGTTTTCCAAATAATTTGTGTGTTTCTGAACTTGACATACAGGATAACTCAGTTTTATTTTTTCATTTGCCACTGATTCATTTAAGGTGTCCATCAGTAGAACAATAAGGAATATGATCATTCTTATCTATCAAATACTCCTGCCGTTCAGAAGAAATGTATGTAATGCTTAAGAGTGTTGGTTCAAGGGTGAATTTTGTATACAGACACCAAGTTCACTAACTCATTTTTACTGTTTTAAAATTGGCAATGGAATACTATTTACTTCTTAATCATATCAGAAAGCTAAATAGTATCATGTTTTTCAAGAAACAAATCCTCAGGCTTGGCTGTAATTCAATAGAAGAACACTGGCATACCATGTACAAGATTCTAGATATGATCCCCAAGACCCCAAAGGTTTTTTAAAAAATTAAAGTAACAAGTCCTAAATACCTTGTAGATATTATAATTTGGAAATTGTTCTGCATTTGTTTTTATTAAATCCACAAAAGTCATGAGTGTTTTTCTCAGTTATCACATTTTCTCAAGGGATTGAGATACTTTGATTTGCACTTGGAGATAAAATAAGTTAGAAAGATTTCGTGATACTAAATGTGAGAAGGGTAAGTGTGTTGTGTATTATGCATGTATGTTTATATCTCCCTATGTAAGGACTATTTCAGAATAGTAAAAACAGAGTAGTTTTCCCTAAATAGGATGACCTGGAAGCATAGAGCAAAGTGCACATTCTGAAGACCGAAGCATATAGAAAAACATAGACTATGAACCATTGTTTAAATATTTGCTCTGACTCCAAAAAGCTACATCTAATTCACCTATGTCTTTATATTATTTTAGAGCCATATTCACTATGAAAGACACGAATTGAGAGATACTCATTTTCAAAATATCTGAAAAACAGATAAAGTAATTGTCTAGATAAATACCAGTTTGAAACTTCTTGGTCTCTTTTATCCAGCAGGAGCAGAATGCTAAATATTCCACTCAACCATCATTTTTTTTTTAAAAAACAGACACTTGAGATTTTTGGTTTTTAAAATATTTTTAAGATAACTCTCTTAAAATGATTAATTATTCTGCCTCATTATTATTTGATACTTTATACCACAGACAAATATCATCATTAACATCTATGAAACAATAACCGTGTGGGATGGAGGCAGTAGGGCTAGGATAGGACATTTATTCTAAGACCTGAATTTAAGATTTGGTGTATTATTTAGTAGCTGCATGACTTTTATCAACTTACAGAACCTCTCTACTTCTCTTTTTTTCTTATTTTCAAGATGAATTTTGTAGTGAGAATTAAAGATGAAGTATGTAGTCCTTGGCCGTATGCCTGACATATAATGTGGGCTCAATAAATGATAAATGGCATTTGTCATTTGCTTTTACAATTGTGCTTACCATTTTTGTTCTTGAGCTATTAACCTCTGAGAATGTCAGAATCTAAGACCTTCTAGGCTAGTGATGGCGAACTTTTTAGAGACTGACAACCAAACTGAAACCCAAAAGCCACTTATTTATTGCAAAGTGCCAACACTGCAATTAAACCTGAGTACTGAGGTTTTAGTTTACAAAAAAAAGCAACAACTCATGAATTAACATCTTTTGTCTTAAAAGAAAAACACAATAACATGAGTGCCATAGGTTCACCACCACTGTTATAGGCACTTCCAGAGCTAAAAATGTGCTGTACTTTTACTTCCCTTGATACTTGCCTGAAGGCACTGAGCCCTTGATTAAATCTTAGTAATTTATTTCATTCCCATACAGGCAACTTACAGTATAAATTTCATCAATACAAAGAGATTATTAAAGCAACTTACTCATTATTGAATTTATCACAAAATTAAAGATTTACACATAATATGAGAATCCCAAATTCTTTGAGACAATTTAAACAATCACATAGTCCTTATATTTTCACTATGGTTTAGGTATGTTATCGAGTTTTTAGAGGAGTAATTATCAATCCTGGAGAACTTTTAGAAGATGCACAAATCAATCCCTATCCTAGATTTTTGAGAATTGTTTATTATGGAAGAGGTTATAAAATGCAATTTGAAGATGGATGTGGTGGTGCATGATAGGAATCCTAGCATCATGGGAGGCTGAAGCAGGAGGATCACAAGTTTAAGCCCAGCCTGAGCAACTTGTGACTTAGCAAGACCCCATCTCAAAGAAAAAAATTGCTGAGGATGGAGCCCAGTATGAGAGCTCTGGGTTCACTCACCAGTAAAACAAACACAAACACACAATTTGAGAATCACTAGAGTCAAAAGCAACATCATTCCTCTAATACTTGATTAATTGTGGTATTTTTAAAAATTGTAATGAAAATGTATAGTTCTAATAGGTTTCCCTGCATAGTTTTCCTTAACTTCATCATATTCTTTGCTGTATATAACTGTGCAACCTGATTTTGTTATTATTACTTGATAGAGCCTTGTATGCATATCATTTCTTTCCCCTAATATTCATCATCATATGTAACTATTCTGGGTCTCGTTCCCCTCCCTAATAATCACTGACATATCTGCTTTGGCCATTACTCTCCTCAACTCCAAAATAAAGGTCATAATATCTGTGTCAGATAACTGAGATGAATACAAAGAAAATAATGAGTGGAAATGAGCAATCAGTGCTTTAAAAAGCTCAACTTGCTATTGAAGTGCATCTGAGTGGGCTGTGTATCTGTCTTTTGCTGCTGAGTTAGACTCAATTTAATTTCATTGACCCACCTTAAGTAGTGTTAATTTCTTTGTTTACACTCAAGAGAATACCAGTTGTTTACAAAACTTATCCTAATTTTGACATTCATGTGCATCTTCTCATAATGCTTATTAATTCCAATGTAGACAATATCCTCATAAACTATGACTTACATTTATGGATACAGGCAAATTTACACCAAAAACAAAGGTAGCCGTAGTCCCTGATATTTCACCAAAAATAATTTGGCTTGGGAGAAAAATGAAAATTGTGTAATCTGAGGATCCTAGGCTGTAAGTAGTCTACATTCTTGGGCCCACTCTCATGAAGTCTGCAGGTAAATAATTCCTTCCATAATTTCACTGTTGTATGGCTTAGAAATAAATGACATAAACAAGTCTGTAGCTATAATTGCTTTATATTTCTTATATTACATGCCAATTATTTATCAGTGTACTGATTGTTATGAACCAAGCAGTTAGGGAAGAATTCAAAAACATTTTACTACATTCCGAGGCAACATGTTAGCAACAAGAGAAACAAGCATAAAGGAGTCCTGCTCCTTTATATTAGTAAAGTCTTATGAAGTTGAGATAGATGTGCAAACTGAGATCAAGTGGATGCAAAGAGCCTCCACCCTCATTTATGCTCTTCACACATCACCTTTCATTGTCTCCAGGATATTTGTCATCATTTCGCATTATCTTTGTTTTTATTCCTTTGTATGTTGTCAGTGCTCTCAGCACTGCAGTAGGCCGATGGCCCAAGTGGTTCACACCATATAATTAGAGTTTTTTTTTAAATGGGCAAAGGTGAAAATATTTCTTGCAAATCACCTACAGTGGTACCTCGGTTTATGATCTTAATTTGTACGATTTTGAGGAAAATGAGTGCGTTTGTCTTTGAGCTTGGAAGATGGCTTTGATGGGGTTTGTCACCAGAGGCGAAGTGTGGGAACGGAAGGAGAGTCCTGACAAACAGAGTCCTGTTGGTCTATCTTTTATTTGTGAATCAAATTGTTTGCAAACTGAAGCATTCGTCAATCAGGGTATCACTGCATTTTCTCAAGATTCAGTAAAGAAGTGTATAGGAATGCGTGTGCATATATACATACATGTATGCACACATATATATTTTGTGTGTACACATACATATTTGTGGGTGGAAGGGTAGAGTTTATTGTGTCTTAAGGAACTAGACACACTATTGTTAATGTGTTGGCCTAATGGATCTTGCTGACTGCTTGCTTACTGCAACTTTGAGACAATAATGTGACATTCTGCTTTCTCATCAAAAGATGAAATACTGTGAATTTAGATATTTCTCTTATAGTTTGACTCTCAACTTAAATTCTAGTGTTCATAAATGGCCCTCTTGCAGTATAGGTAGGTTCCTCCTTCCCTGCCTCCCTCTCTCTTGGTGAGGATGGAACTCAGGGCCTCACATATACTAGGCAAGTGTTCTGCTGATGAGCTATGCCCAAGCCCTCTTTCTCTCATTAATGTCCTGATGTTTTATATAAGATTTCACTTCAGTTAAATCAAAGATAATGTTTAAAAATGTTGAAACTACCTCTATGAAATTAGAAGTATATGTATACCCAGGGATGGCGAACCTTTGAAAGCTTCAAATGATAACAGCAGCCCACTGTGGCACGCGTGCCATAGGTTTACCATCACTGCTACAGATCAATACCTATCGCAAGAACAGTATGATGTTGGTCTATCTTCGACAAACTGAAATGGGTTCTAAATATTCAAATTTCAAAGTCTCACTCAAAAGCAAGTGATGCTAATTTTTTATGGAACCTTGCAACTGAGATTTTAAACAAGCACCTGGACAATTCTTATGAAAAACTGACATTTGGGGAATTATTTATCTAAAACCTATTAAGTGAGTGATGTTTATAGTGAAATCAAAGTGACAGGATGCCCAGCATTTTCAGGAGCCTGTCTGAGCATGAATTCCATCAGAGGTAGGCAAGATTTGTGCATGAGAAGATTGATTGATTTTTGAATTCTGATGACTTTAGTTGGTCCTTGGATCACATTTGGCATGTAGCTGGCATTCACTGGAGTTTATGAGCCAATACAATTACCTCTGTTTTAAGTAAAATTTCTGCTACTTGCAAATGTCTCTATCATTCAGAGTTTTTGTCAAATTCTCCCATAGAAGCTGCTTTTATGGGGGAGGCGTATGCAGAAGTACAAAGGCTACACAGGTCGTATATAGTTATGTCTTTTTATTGATCAGTGGCTTTCTGGTATTTGTGTTGAATAATTATCCCTTTCACACGGTTTGCTATATTTTTTCATGCCAAGCCTATGAAACACAAGTTTTGCATTATGATGGCTATTGCCACTTCCTTTGGATATTGAAAAAGTAAGAGTAGATGTATGTTGTGCTGTAGAAAAATGTGGAGTCTGTGTCAAGGAAAACATATCCTGGGTTTAGCTGATGAGATCCTCCCTGAGTGTCACAGAAGCAATCGTGGATTCGTGCAGCAGGAACCTTGACAACAAGACCAGGTATTTCCTCTGTACTGCTGGTCTGTGTCCCTGCTTAAATGAAAAGATGGACAAGATGGGCCAAAACTTCCACTTTCACCTTGTCAACGTTCAAGATTTTAAGCTGATCATGAGCCTTTGAACTTATATTGTAAAACTCAAATAGATTAATATTGAGTTGTTTTCTGAGTTTAAAATGATTATTAGTGCCTTCTTTACAGTGAGAAATGGTCAGTGAGCATCATTCAACTTTATTATCATTTTATTATACATAATAAATGAATCATTATGTTAATTAACAGGAAGAATACCATTGTTTTCTCTATAAGACTGGAACCCTATAGAAGGCCACGCACTGAACATGTGACATTGGTTACCTTGACAGTGTGAGACTGAAAGTGACTGGAAGTTAGGTAGGGGTGGACCAACTTGAAAATGAGATGTGCTTTTATAGGGAAAGTAATGAAATAGGATGAAAATTGTAAATTAAACATAGGCATAGATCAGAATCTTATGTTGGTCAGTGTCTCAGATAGGCAGCACACAAAATATTTCATCTCTAAACATATAAGCAAGCCACATTTTATGAATGGAATTTCTGATAATGGTAGTATTTTTATCACTTATACAAAATAGAATTTTAGAAGTAAAACTGTAGTCCAGAATTACATTAAAATATGAATCTCAAGATATCTGTCCATTTAAAATATAAAATATGACAATTTAAAAACCTAACACTAAACATATGATTAAAACTGCTAGAATAAATTGCATTTTTGCATAAAATATAACTTGAAAGGGTCTAACATACCCTCTAACAAGTCTAAAAGTTTGATTAAATATGCAGTTCCTCAAATGCATTGAATTGTTCAAAATAAGTACATGGAAGCAATGTTTCCTATGGTAGAATTTAAAAATCAGAACGTAGTGAGAGTAGAAAACTTGATCAGGAACATAAGGACAATTATAAAATATAACAAATTTGACATTTCTTCTTTATTGTGGCTCACTTCTATTAAGCCATAAATTATTTAATCATCCAAAGGACTATTCATTCATCTTTGAAATGAGGAATATTGATTTAAGCAAAATGTCAACAATTTGATTTATTATTTAAAATTGAAATTTTATGATTCTGGTTCAGTCACCATGACATATGATCAGTTTGTTATTCTAGGAGAAATTTTTATATTAATTCATTACTATTAACATGAGGATAGTCCCAACTAAAGGAAATTTCTGATTGCTTCCTTTGGCCTTTATTAATTTAAGTATCGTATTTGTCCATCTACATATGTGTACAGATATTACATATACAGGGAGATGTATCAAATTTTGAAGTAAAATTTCTATGACAGTGGTAGGTTGCTTTTCAACCACAGGAACAAAGAAGGATAAAAAATATAGAGGCACCAGAGAACAAAGTACTTAACAATTTAAATATAGATTTTTTAATCTTTTTGTTAACCTCAAGACCTATGCACTACAACATAGTATTTCTCATGGAAATATATGACTCATTCATATGAATTCCTGTCTATAAAATATTAGTGAGAAAATATCCAAACATTGCAATCTAAGATACCATCCCCCAATCACTTATGACAAAAGAATAAATGTCTTCACATTAAATCTATACCCTTTAATCTTGCCTAATTGTAAAATTCCCCTCATGAACCAGTTTAGCATTTGAGACAGAAGTACAACTTTACATTGATTTCTGTCTTTCCAGGCTAATGATGAATGAAGCCCTTCTTGCATTTTTTCCAGTTTCTATCTCCTGAATACCAACCCAATCTATATGACAATTTATTAGGGTTGTTATGAAAGCAGCTCTAGCCCATTCTTCTATTTGAATTGGAAATTTGGTTCCATGTACTTTCAGTTCAGTCAAAATGGAGCCAAGTGTTTGGAGAACAGGGCAGCTGCTTTCATTTCAAAATGTTTATCACCATTTACACTAAGTGAATAGTACTTGAAAACACTTCCATTTCAACTGTAAGCTGACTGAAACATTATATTTTAGCATCTGTAATTAATTAAATGCTTTAAATTATACTTAATGCTTTTAAAGACCTCAAAGATTTTGCTCAATTAAAATATTCTAAATTATTTAATGTGATAATGACTGTTAAAAACATACAAAATATAACTTCTTGAGAATCAATGGAACTTCTTCCGATACATGATATTTTGCTTTTTCTTATAATTGAATACACATGGTAGAGTCCAAGAACAGCAAAATTTGAATAACAGAAAATTCATTAAAAACTATAAATTCCAAGAGAAAAATCTTAGAAGTGACTATATAAATGTGGCATGTAAAAGAAATTTTAATTTAAAAGTATCATTTATTGTTTTTCAGTTATTTTGAACAGAAAAAAGTACACTGAGAATATTGGCTAAAGCAGAGATGGTTGTATATATGCTAAATACATGTTTATAAAATAAAAGGATTGAATACTAATAAGCTGTGTGTCCTACTCATAAAGTTAGGAAAGCATCATATCTACAATTAATAATGCTGAAAGTAAAAAAGAGCAAAATGTAATAATAAGATCAGGATAGAGAAACAACCCATACTTATATATACTTGTGTAATGTGTACAGATGTAGACATACAGATACATCTATACAAAGGTAGGTAACAAAAAATAGTTGAGATCAAATTTGGAAATACAAAGAATATTATAAACCACTTTTGGACAACATAACTGAATTATTAGAGAAAATGAAATTTTTAAATGTACAAAATTTGTTAAAAGTATTTTCAAGAGAAAGTATCAAAACCCTTAAAGAATTTGAACCCATAGTCAAATACTACTTACTGAGGAAGGGCAAAGGGAAGTTGGGAATAGAACAAGTGGTAGGTGTACAAGAGGTTCCACAAATACAAAGAAGGTAATTTTCACTTTCAAATAGAAAACTCCACAAATAGAGGATCAACTTCCCAAATAGCTTTTCAAGGTTAGTAAAGTTTGATAGTAAACTTGGACAGGCTCAGGTAACATAATGTATCAGCCAACCTCTCTTATGAACATATATATGCAAAATATTAGCAGAATAGCCAAAGAAAATATACAATATATTTTAAAATGTATGGTCAGTAAGTGGGTATACAGCTAGGTGGTTTAGTCTTTGAACATCTCTCAATGTTATAAACTAATGTAACTGATAAGCAGAAAAATACTATACAATATTCTAAATAAATGCAGAGCAGTCATCATGTATTCAAAAATTCTAAAAGGCAAGTTAAACTAAAAACAAAAGCAAAGAGAAATTATTTAATAAAAGAAAATGTATATAAAAATGTAAACATCTTATTAATGAGCGATAAGAGATATTGATACTTCGGTTCAATTTTTATGACTGCTTTTAGCCAAAGGAAAAAAGACAGAATAACCAAGTACTATTAGGGTTATAAAAATGAAAACAAACTTACTTTCTGTATATCACATGACTGTCCATATATGAAACCCAGGAAAGAAGAATGGGCATTAGATCTATATACAATATATACTTGCATTATTCTTCATTAGCAACATTAAAATGAAAATGTAATTTTAAAATGAGGTACTGAGAAATACATATAACAAAGTTGTATGACCTCGGTATGAAAATCATACCATATTGTTAAAAGACATGAAATACTACTAAGGGGTTGCGTTTTACGACACGATAAGTCATATCATATACATAGATGGAAAGATTCAGGAAAATGTGCATAAACTGTTTTGCCATGTTAATGAATAAATTTCATACAAATACTATCAAATTGGCAACAGAAAAACAAATTTTGCAGCACAATACATAGTTTTAATATTTGATGACCTAATTCTAAAACTTATATGCAAGAGGAAAACCTGTATTTTTGCAAAAACCATGTTGAAGATTAAAAATGAATTCAAAGAATGAAGAAGCAATGCATCAAAAGTTGTAACAATTAAAAGTAGTGACGTATTTGGCACAGATTGAAAGAGAATAAAAACGCTAGGGAAAAAAAAAGACCAAGGAACTTGTTTTAAGACAAAAATATTATTCTCAATATTTGTAGGAAAGAATGACCCATTGAATTCTTTTTCTATTTGGAATCTCTTAGGGCAGTGAATTAGACAGGGCTTGGCCAATCTTATGAAAAGTACAAAACCCAGTTTCTGTTTTGAATGCATATCCTTAATTACATGACAATAACATATAATCCATCAGCATTTACCTTTGCTTTAAGTTATATGAACTTTCTTATGCACCTCAATATTATTTTCTTCTGTAAAATTTGTTCTCTGCAGTTTCACTACAGATAAGCTATACTTAATAAGTATATGATTAATATTAGTAATGCCATCTGGAAAGAAGGTAAACTAAATTTTATGTCTTAGGGTAACGTATAACCATGATATAGAATTCAGTACTATTGTGAAATATTCAGCAAAGAAATATACTATATTTTTGCCTATCTATAAATGTGGTTATATTCTTATATTTGACTCATTTTCACTTGTTTCAGAGTGCCATATTCTCTTTCATTAACACATATTAATTGTACCTGCTTATGGAGTTCAGTGTGACTTTTCATACATTGATACAGTGTGTACCAATCAAATCCAACCTCCGTTTTTCCACACTCACCATCCACACCCTTTCTGGTAGCTAGTATTCAAAATTTTATATTCACATCAAGTTTTTCTTCCATTGACAAATGAAAGAGAACATGCGATACTTGTCTTTCTATGCCTGGTCTATTTCACTTAACAAAATGTATTCCAGTTTCATCCCTTTTACTACAAGTGACCTGATTCCATTCTTCTTTATAGCTGAATAATATTCCATTGTGTATATATGTCACATTTTCTTTATCCATTACTCTGCTAACAGGCATGCAGGTGGATACAATTTGTGAATAGTAACACAATAAACATGGGATGCAGGTATCTCTTTGTTATGCTTATTTGTTTTCCTTTGGAGAGATACCTGGAAGTGAGATAGCTAGATCATATGGTAGATCTATTTTTAGTTTGTGAGGAACCTTCATAACGTTCTACATATTGGCTGTACTAATTTATGTTCCCACAAGTGACTGAGAATTACTTTTTTCTCTACGTACTCACTAGCTTTTCTATATTACGTTTTTTTTTATTATGGCCATTCCTACTAGGTTGATTTTTATTTGCATTTCTCTGATGAAGAATGATACTATTTTTATATTTCTTGTATGTTGATACTTCTTTTGAGAATTGTCTATTCAGATCATTTGCTCATTTTTTAAATTGAATTACTTGTTTTTTAATTTTTTTGATAAATTTTGACATCTTTTTTCTAGTCTTTTGTCTTATGAATATTGTCAAATATTTTCTTATTATTAGATTGTTCCTTCAATCCTTTGATTTTGTGTGTGTGTGTGTGTGCAGAAGCTTTATAGTTTGACATGACGTCAGCTTTTGCTTTTGCTTCCTGTGTATTTTGGAGTCCTAGTCAGAAAATCATTGTACATAGTGACATCTTAAATTCTCTTCCCCAATGCTTTTTTCTAGTAATTTCAGATTTTTAGGTCTTACATTTAGGGCTGTGACTCATCTTGAGTTTATTTTTTTTACAAGGTGAGAGAAATGGGGGTTCGGTTTCAGTCTTCAGGTGTGAATATACAGCTTTCCCACCATGATTTATTAGGGGCTTTCCTTTCACCAATGTCTATTTCTGGCACCTTTGTTAAGCATCAGCATAGATTCCTGGATGTATATGTGCGCTCTCTATTGTATTCCATTGTCCTATGTATCTGGTTTTATGCCAGTACCACACTGTTTTGTTTACTATGGCTCTTCAGTATCACTGAATTAGGTACTGTATGGTGATGCTTTGCACTGTGGTCATTTTGCTCAAGATTGTCTTGGCTAGTCAAGGCCTTGTGAGCTTTCATATGAAATTCAGGGTTGTTTTTCTAGCTCTATGAAAAACATCATCAGTATTTTGGTGATGATTCCACTAAACCTGTACATGTTCTGGGTAGTATGGTCATTGTACCAACATTAACTCTTCTGATTCATGAAAGCTGGAGATCTTTCCATTGGGGTTTTTATGTGTGTGTGTTCGTGCATCTTCTTCAGTCTCTTTCATCTATGCAGCATAATTTTTATTAAAGTCTTTCACTTTCTTAATAAAATATATTCCTAGATTATTTATTTATTTATTGCAGCTATTGTGAACTGGATTACATTCGTGATTTCTTACTCAGCAAATTCTCTATTGGTATCTAAAAGAGTTACTGCTTTTGGTATGGGAATTTTTATATCCTGCTACTTTACTGAATTCATTTATCAATCTAACAGTCTGTTGATGGATTCTAGGTTTTTTTTAATAGAATCATATCAGCTGTGAAGAGGTATACTTTAACTTCCTCTCTTCTCATTCATACTCTTTTCATTTTTTTCTTAATTAATTTTTTTGTCTAAAATTTCTACTGCTCTACTATATTTTGTAAAAGTGGTAAAAGTAGATACTTTTTCTTGTTCCTTATCTTAGAGGAAATAATTTCAGCTTTTACCCATTTGGTATGATGTTCACTGTGGATTTGTCTTACATACAAGCCCTTACCCTAAAATATGTAAATTAAGCACTTGATATTTGATGTACAAATGCTCTAGATACTTGAAGTTAATGAATTTTCTTAATTGATATCTCAGATATAAGTCCAGGAAATGAAGGAGTTGAGGCCATATTTGGGTCCATTTTAAGACTTGGGTAAGAAAGGATACAAAGCATTGAAAGAATAGTCATGGTTAAAAGCATGGATGATAGTGACTGGTAAAATCTCCTGTTTCCTAGTAGCAGATGGATTTTATATTTGACTGATTAATATGATTTCCAGGGTAGAAATCAACAAACAGAAGGAATCTGAGAGATTGTTCAAAGTTACGGTGATCAGACTTCAGAGGTAGAATAACATAGAGACTTTCATAAATTCAAGTAATAAAATATACTAATAAAATGACTCTTGCTGTGTTAGACTTAAGGCATCTCATAGAAAAGAATTTTAAACACTAAGAAATATATATTCATAAAGAATATTAGACAGGACAATAACTGTTTCTATACTTCTACAGCTTAAAAATTGCAAAAGTAGTAGTAAATCTAGAAATATAAATAAAAAT
>NW_004624736.1:13968617-13986980 GCF_000247695.1 Heterocephalus glaber | reverse complement strand
TATATATATTTGGTCTCTTTTGCCAGCCTACCTTTCCCATGCATGTACATGCATGTGAATGCACACACACACACACACACATGCACCCATTACTCCTTCCTACTCACTCATCCAAGGAAAGAGAAAAACATATCACAGGATGAAGGTTTGGATTTTGTAGATGTGGCTTTTTTTATTGTTTTATTGTGGTTGTTTCTATGATTTGTTTTTGCAGTTTTAGTCTTCAAGGATTTAGAGAGGCTTAGCTACCTCATTCTTAAAGCAAATTTCCAAAGAATTATTTTTCAAATCCTTCATCCAAATCATCTAAGATTATAAGAGCCCAGGTAGAAAGCTAAATTAATCCCAGTACCTGTGAGTCAATCTGAGGAGGTTACCAAGGTTGCTCTTCTTATTTAATCTCTTGGAAACTAGATGCCAGAAATAATCTTACTTATTTTTAGTTGTCAGTTCCTAAAAAGATAATTTCTAGAAATCATTTTAATCTCTTAAATTATATTAAAAGTAATGAAAAATTGATGTTATCATTCTTTTATATTTTCCAAATTACAGTTGCAACTATTGTAAAAACTGGAGAAGAAAGAAAGAGGAAAAAGGTGTCTATAAAAATAATTCACAGTGCAAGAAAAAGCAGCAAAATTCCCATTTGTCATGGCCATCTGGTGACAGGGACACAGGGTGAAAGGGTACTGAAAGGAAGAGGAAAAGAAAGGGTGCAAATATAGGAAAAACAATCTACAGAGATAACTAGCAGCAGGCCGCCCTGTAAGAGTCATATGCACAATTTTTATTTCTGTGTGATATTCTTTGTTTCTAATTTTGATGAAATAAACCTTTTGAAAAGTCTGACTTATCTATATATCTTAGATCTGGAAAAACTGTAAATGTCTACTAGCTATTTTAATGTATAATTTTATAATGATGGATTCTGGCGAACCATTTATTGCCTTTCTGCAAAGTCTTTTAGTTAGAAATACATGCACGTGAATACTCAAGACTATGACAAATGAGGACTATTATTTCACATTTCAAATGGGTGTCAGTTCCATTCTTGGCTGCATAATTCACTGTCAGAAATTACTAAAATTCTAGAGCCTTAGTTCTAAATGCCCTTTTCTCTTAAAAATCCTAAAAGTTGCCTGAAGATAGAATTATAATACAGAAGATATTTTGAACTCCTTCATAAATCTTATATTAAGAATCTACCCACTCATTCTTTTTATTCAATGGATATTTATTTTTGAGTCTAGTATTTGGAGTTCAGTGTACCACATATTAGAGATATAGTACTGAACAAGGAATGCATGTATAGTTCAAAAAGAGAAATAAAAGTTGATAAATGCTATATGGATAAAAGCACTGTAATCTGGTTAAAAATTATTCACAGAAGAGGGAATGAATAAATGTCCTAATTTGACTATGACAGCCCAAGATGCTGTGAAGTCCACTTTACTCTGAGAATCAGGAGAGGAGCGTTTGCAAGGCTCTGGCTCTCCTGTTTTCCGTACAGTGAGCACCCTCACTGTCTAACACCCCACGGTCCCTGTCCTGGGTCTACACTGTTGCTGCTTCTGTGTGAGGTAAGAGTTTCCAAGGACCAAACTTCAACAACTTCATCAGGCTACAGGTTTCTCTAGAAATAATGCAGATGTTTACCATTTTGCAGACCTGCTGAGGGCCTGAGTAGCGAGGTATTTTCCTGCAGAGAACCCTTGCTTTCATCTTGTTTTCAGATGGTTCAAATGCCTCCAAATAGCCAAGAACACATTTTATACCACTTATTAGAGTTATACATATCTGATATGTTGTACAAAAATTGCCCCCTTCTTGTTGTTCTTCATGAGCTTCTCTGAAATTCTTTGACAGAAAAATTTTAAAAATACAGAAAAATTAGTTTTTTCATTTATAAATACACCTAAAAGTTTCCCATTTTATGCTTCTTTAGTTATTCGCTATTTAATAAATCTTATATGATGCATTATTATGATTTACATTTAAATGATAATTTTATATACTGTATATTCTGAAAATATAAGGAGAATTATCTAATCTACATTTAAAAATTTTAAATACAATTTATCTAAATCCAGTAACTGGTTTGAAATCATAATTATTTTCCTAAATTTTATGGATTAAATAATGCTTATTTATCTCTGAAATATTTTCTCACAGGAAAGTTCCATTTGAAAATATCTTGAGACGTGTAGTCTTTGGCAAACATGACCAGCAGTAGTAGTAGACATGTACTGTAATTTACAGTAATAATGACCAGCACTCTACTCTTGAGGCAAAATATCCTGGGGTGAAATGGAAAGGTATGTACCTAATTTGTCCCAATCACAATTTTCCCCTCTATTTGATTGAAAGCAATTTAAACTACACACTTGGAAAACAGGAGATGTAGAAAGGCTTGTAAATTTACTTATTAGAGTGAAGTACAGTATATAGAACATGTTCACAAACAAACTTGTGTAGAAACACGTGTCTAAAATTCATATTACAGTGAAATCTTTACCAGACAAGGAAGAAAAACACGAAGCCCACGTCTTCTTAGAGTAGGATGGGGATTTTGTTCTAAATACGTGCGGCTTCCTTGTTTTTCTAATGTGCAGAATGTTTGATAACACATAAATAATATTTGTCAGTCACTATTTCACTCAATTCAATGCATACTACTGAGGTAAATAAAAGTTAAAATCTTGCTAAAGTTAACACTTGGATAATTGTACCAGCATCTTAAAACTAACTTTTTAAAAATTAATTTTATTGGTACAATTTAAGAATACACGACGATCACATTCATCAAAGTGCGTTTGTAGCTGTACATGCTGTATCTTGATTGCTCTTTTTCTCCCAGTCCCCTCCCCTTCCTGCGATTGAGTTCAGTGAGTCTGAGAGACCAGAGTAAGATGTATGATTATATGAATCTATACTGTTCCTATTCATGTGAAAAGTTAGAAGAGGTCGGCAGGTTTAAGATTATCAAATACGCCTTAGCCTTGTACATCAGTCCACGTTTACACGTTTTCCTGTGCAGTGGAATGCGGTGTTAGCGTCCGAGCGAGATCACAGCACAGGGAAGCACTGATGACTTTGTCTCCATCTCGCCCTTGTCCCTGCTCCGCGGGCTGCACTGGCTCTCCGCTTGTTCGCATGCTGTCCTCGCTGAGTGGACCCCACGCTCGCTGTTTGCTGGGCCTTGTACCCACCTCACAGACTGCGCTCTGAAACACGGTGCTGTGCACACGATTACAGCATCCCTTCCCCATGGCATTGTGTCTTACCACTATGCAGCACAGGTTTTTCCTCTCATTTGCCTTCTGCCCCTTTGAAAATGTCTAATTTTAGTTAAGAACATAAATCAGGCATAAAATTTTAGTTCAAATTTCAACCCCAGAATTTACCCAGTTGTTTAACTTGGGCAGGTTACTTCTTTGTTCCTCCGTGTCTTCACCCCTGCAGTGGTATCTCGGTTTATGAATTTAATTTGTTTTATAACTTTGGGGAAGCTGACTGCATATTTTGTTTGTGTGGGGAAGACGGCCATGGTCGTTTCTCACCGGACTACCCAGTGCTTTTGTTAGTAAACCAAATTGTTTGCAAACAAGGGCATTCGTGAACGGAGCCATTACTGTGCTAGTTTTGTCCATTATGTAGTTCTTTGAGAAGATTAAATGAGGATCTATAGACACATTGCAGGATAGCCCATGAATCAGCATTCAATAAATATTACTATGATACTTATTAAATAATGTTTGGAGATAATAATCAGAGGCTCGGTGCTGAATTGAGGGAGGCCTTTAGGCATATTTAAGTAAAGTATTTTAAATGCAGTGTGCTTTTTTTAAGTTTAATTTTGTTATTTTAATGACAATATATAAGAACAAGGAAAGCATAAATTAAAGGAGGAAGAATCAGACTTCATTGTTTCCCTCTATCATTTACTAGTTGGTTGAGGAACTTAATGCCTTTATATTTAATGTTTATCTAAAACAACCTGGTTTTTCTAATCTGTATATATTTCTTACTAATCAGTACTTAGAAACATTCCAAATTGAAAATCTTAACAACAAACTTCTTCAAGTTCAGTGTTTGTAATTTTAAATAATCGGATCCTTTAACTATTTTAGTCCATTGCTTCGTTACACTGACGAGGTGAATAGAACTTCAGCTGTTAGGGTTGGGGTCCACCCCCTTGGCCAGGGAAAGGCCACCCCGACTACACCCTCAGCGGCTGAGGCCACACTGACTGGATCAGAGCTTCTGAACCCACAGCCTCTCCACTCCAAGACACGCTTCATGTACACCAGATGCTGCTGGTCACATGGTAATCACAACAGGAGCACTCAGGAAACAATAAAATGTTGTAAGGCAAAAGCAACAAGCAAGAAACACCTCAGTTACGTTCTTACCAAAATGACTAAAAATTCAGCATTTGTCATAGTTAAATTTTCACCATAAGCTATGTACTGCGTTTGAAAATAAATTTATTTCACTTTTAAAAGTTTACCAGAAAGAGTCTTATGTTTCAACTTAGATTATTGTTTAACATCTGGCTGTGACTTAACTTTGAAAATGTCAAGATTTAAATCTGATTCACCCTTTTTTTACCCAATATATAGTCCTGGCATTAAAACATAGTATTAAAAAATTCTGTGGAATATTGTTGAATTTTACAGCATATTTATTCATGCAATTTAGCCACACACACATATATATTTATGTATTTATATTTATGTATTTATTTATGTATTCATATATATTTATATCTGTAATATATATTTATGCAGTATAGGATATACTTATACAGTCTAGGATATACTTCTAATCTATATATAATCTACATATTAGAATTGTGTAAAATATATTTGTTTGGGGGTGCATGAAAATTTTCTTTTAACCATTCAGTACCTTTTGTAATTCTAAAATACTTACCATGAGGATTCTTATTGATCTAACAGGAGCACTTGAATTTCTGATTAGCAGTGGAGAATTTAATGTAATTGTACCAGTTTAATTATGATGCTTTGTTCAAGACATAATAACTCAATGTTTATACACCATTGTAATACCCCGGAAATAATCAGAACCACAGATATTTTATAACAAAAGCCCACAGTGCTGTGCTGGAGCCGGTTCATAATGGACTGAAAGACTGAATTGCTCCTACCTCTTCCCACTTCTGTGTTCAGAGGCCTCTCACACTGGTAGCCCCAGACAGCTGTCCTGGGAATGTCTCCACAGAGAAGTGGGGGAATGGTACAAATCAGGGTCGGTTTCTCCAGCAAGGCAGCTGTTAAGCTTTCACAGCTCACCACTAGAAATATCTGATAGCTCGGACGTGCTCAATTTGGTTAAGCTGTACAAAATGAATGCACTCATTTTTCATATTTCACATAATCAATTTTACTTCTTCATGTGATTTTTCTTTAAGAAACTTTTGGGTGTAAATTTTGTTAAGAAAATACAGAAAAGAAGAACATTAAAAATAAATTTCACTGAAATTTTAAGGAAGAGAAGATATCATGTAATTAAGACATATGCAAAAATGGAGGACTAAAGAGATGTTATTTGACCGTAATCTACTGACAAATGGAATGATGATAGATCAAAGAGTAATGTGGCACCCATGAACTTATATTCCTAAGTTTCTTTTAAAAATACTTTCAGTCTATTATATCTCTTTACAACCTTCACTAAAAGAAATATTTAAATGTTTAAACCTGCTTCAGGTATCAGATTAATTTTTAACAACTTAGCTTTTATGTTATCGTGGTCTTATCTGTTAAGATATATTCATAATTATTTAAGCTATTTGAATAGATCAATAAACAGATACATCTCATATCCCTACACTTGGTTTAGTAACTAAACACAATTTTTTTCTTTTTCTTTTCCATGTTGATATTTAGCAGTAGTAATAATTTCACTTAGACTGTAATCCAATAAGCAAGACTAACAACTACTTAATATTTTTTGATATGGTTACTCTGCATGAGTATTTCCCCTGGTATAGATATGTTTTCATCAATCAAAAGGGATGATTATGGAGTAGAATTGAGAAAGTACAATTTTGCTTTATAATTTTTAATTTTTCCAGATCACATTTCATCTTGTATGCATCATTTTAATAATGAATAGTTATGGTTTAAATCACTTACATTATTTTTATAACTTTATGTTACACTTTGGGCTTCCAAATGTACTACCATTTAGAAGCCTAAAGAATTCTGTTTTACTTTTAAGATTTACTTATTAATGTAAATGTGTTTCTGAATGTACAGCCCCATTGAACGATGATGAAATGCTTTTGAATATTCAGCAGGATGAAGTAAACGGCTTGTAAAAGATGTTTGAGTGGTTGTTCACACCAACAAGCATGGACTACCAAATACAACTTAATTGTAAGGTGCTACATGAGGCAGGTATGGAAGTTTTAATAGCAATGTTAATTTCCATCCCACTTGGACAAGAATATGCATCGTGTGAATATTAAATTTCCACTATACATATATTAAGTTCAAAAAGGTTCAGCTGATATTTCCCACACAAAAGTAAAATTTATCCTGGTAAGTCAAAATTTGAAAAGGGAAAGTTTAGATTTCAAACTACCGTTTTAATTTTGAAAGAATATATTTGTCCTGGAACATATCTCAATTGTTCAAGCAAAGAAATCTTCAGCTATTCATGGAATAGAAACATTTTACAAATTTTCCTATGTAAACATCAAACGAATTTTAACTTTTACTTTTAGGAATTTTGCAATTCATATGTCATATCATTGGATGACCATTGACTTTAGTCTGTGCTAAATTTATGCAACAAAACTTTAAATCTGTGCATTCTTGAATTCTTTGTAAGTCAAGGGCAAAGAAAGAAGTCAGAGGAAGAATTTATGAGGAGAAAAGTAAAGTAAGAAAGATACACTTTAAAGAACAAGTTAAAAAAAAAAGAACAAGTTAGCTGCGGGATGTTTTCTCCTCTCTTACTTTTAGGTTAAGCCAACCTCTGCAATATTTAAATTGTTTTCTCTTTTGGCCCCAATGATACTATATTCATTATGGATTTACATTTTCATGTTTGCTTGCACACACTCATTTATTCACCAATATTTAACTATCATGCTTGTATTGTAGGCACTCAATTTGAAAATATCAGTTTTTCAAAAATTTATTTTAGTGTGAAATGGTAGTAAACTCCATTCATTCTTTGTCCTTTTTAAAAAATTAATTTTATTGGTACATTTTAGGTATACAATACAGTTACATTCATCATTGGGAATTTGTACCTTTACATGATATATTTTGGTTCTTATATTTTCCCCATTCCCCTGCCCTCCCTTCAACCCCTCTACCCCTCCCTATGTACAAAGACTTTGTTTCCATTTTTTCATTTTCTCATATTAATTTCATTCCCTTCTTTCCTTTCCCCTAGCCCTCCCACTTCCTTCCCCTTTGCCCCTTTTCTTCCTATTTCACATTATCTATTACACCTTTTAGTCCTTATTCGCACTTTCAGTTTCTCACCCTAGAGAAATTATTCAGTATTTACACATGTGTGCCCTTTTTATTTCACTTAAGAGAATCACTTCAATGTGCATCCATTTAGCTATAAATGTCTCTAACGTCTCCATTTTTATGGCTGAGTAGTACTCCGTTTTATTAAAAAACCACATTTTCTTGATCCAGTCTCCAGTTGATGGGCAATTGGGCTGCTTCCAAGTTTTAGCTACTTCAAATTGTGCTGCTATGAACATGGGTGCACATATATCACTGTGGTATGATTCTTTTAATTCTTTGGGGAAGATCCCCAGCAGTGAAATAGCTGGGTCAAATGGGACTTCCAGTCCTAGTTCTTTGAGGTATCTCCATACTGATTTCCAGTGGTTGCACCAGTCTACACTGCCACCAGCAGTGGAGCAGGGTTCCTCTTTCCCCACAGCCCCAACTCCATGCATTTTATAAGTTATTTTTCAAGAGTATAGAATTCTAAATTAAAACTTATTTTCTATCAGCATATGTAAGATTTTTATATTTTCATGTTTTCCATTTTTGTTAAAGAAACTTAATAGCCATGTATTGAAAATGCCACATTTTGTGTTGATCTTTCTTTTGTATTTTTGTAACTTTTAGTATATTTTCTTGCTCGACATTAAGATTTATTTTTATGTTATAAAATGTTAGATGTATACATTTGTTTGTTTGCTTTTCCTGCTAGGGGTTCATTGAGCTTTCTGAGTATGAGGCATCATCCCTTTCAACAATTCTAGAATTGTTTTTCAGGTCTGTGTTTGAATATTTTTTCTGTCTTCTAAAAATCGGAATGGTATAGCATTTTATACTCTGCATGCCTCTTCCTTTGTTTAACTCTCCCTCCCTTCTTTTTTTTTTTTTTTGATGCACTTCTTCCTCTTCATCTAATTTATTTTTTTCCTTAAGTTCTTTCATTGGTACATTTTAGGTAAACAATACATTTACATTTATCATTGGGTCCTTGTAACTGTACATGATGTATCTTGGTTCTTATTTTTTTTCCCCATTACCTGTGTGCCCTTCACCCCCTCCACCCTTCTCTATTTACATAGAATTTGTTTCCATTTTTTTCTTTTCTCAAAATTTTTCCTTTCCCTCCTTTCCTTTCCCCTTCCCCTCCCACCACCCCTACCTCTTTAGACCTTTCCTTCCTATTTCAAATTATCAATTATTCATTTTAATCATTTTAATTCTTATTTACACTTTCAGTTTCTCACACTAGAGAAACTATTAGGTATTTACACATGTGTGTCCTATTTATTTCACGTATTAGTATGGCCTCAATATGCATCCATTTAGCTGTAAATGTCTCTAGTTTCTCATTCTTTATGGCTGAGTAGTACTCTATTTTATAAAAACCGCACATCTTCTTTATCCACTTTCCAGTTGATGGGCACTTGGGCTGTTTCCAAGCTCTAGCTATTACAAACTGTGCTGCTATAAACATAGGTGCACATATATTTCTGTGGTATGATTCTTTTAATTCTTTTGGGAAGATACCCAGAAGGAGAATAGCTGGGTCAAATGGGACCTCTAGCCCTAGTTCTTTGAGGTATCTCCATACTGATTTACACAGTGGTTGCACCAGTCTGCACTCCCACCAACAATGGAGAAGTGTTCCTTTCTCCCCACACCCCTGCCAGCATTTGTTACTGGTTGATTTCCTGATAGCAGCCATTCTTTCTGGGGTGAGGTGGAATCTCAGTGTTGTTTTCATCTGCACTTTTTGAATGACCAGAAATGTTGAACATTTTTTCATATATTTATTTGCTTATTTTGCTTCTTTGTCGGAGAAATATCTGTTCATTTTGGATGCCCATTTTTGAATTGGGTTTTTGAATTTGGGGATCTGATTTTTTTTTCAGTTCTTTATATATTCTAGATAGCAGTGTCCACTTTGCGATTTTAATCAGTCTGACTACATTTCTAAATTCAATTATTTTTTTTTCCTTTCAAAATGACCTCTTAGGTTATTTTTCAAGTACTTTGTGGATGCAGAACTGCCTAGCTCCCTGCTCGTATTTCAAATTATTTTCCAAAATAATGATCAGCTTCTTCAGTGGGTTAATCTTGATATCAAAATTTTTGTGACATTTTTGTTTTTGCTTGCTCACATTTATGCTGCCTTGCTTCCGGATTTACTTGTGATCTTTTTTCACCACCATCTCACATTCCTGTGAAATATCTTTCTGAGGGAATCATTTGAGCCTTATTGAATTTGTACATACTTGAGTGAAAATTTCTCACTAATCTGATAGTTACCAAAGGAACCAAACTGGGATCTTCTTTAAATTCTTTGCGTGACAATTTTATGCTCATATACATAGCAAAAAATACAAAAATAAAAAGTTTAAACCTGAAAAATATTTTAACTTAAATTTTTAAAATTAAAATTGTGGAAAGTTTCTTTTGTTTGTTACAATTTTGGTTTTTCTATCTTCCTATTCATTGCCAAAGTCCAGAGAGAGAAATTCCCTTCTTTAGCTTCTTGTGTTTAGTTCTTTTAAACTTTATACTGAGTTGCAATCTTTGGGGTCTAAGCCGGTGGTGGTGAACCTATGGCATACATGTTATTTCTTTTTCTTTTAAGACAAAAGATGTTAATGTACGAGTTTTTTGTTCTACACTAAAACTTCAGCATTCAGGTTTATTTGCAGTGTTGGGACTTTGTGATAAATAAGTGGGTTTTGGGTTGCAGTTTGGGTACTCATCTTTAAAAGGTTCACCATCACTGGCCTAAGCTTTATTTGGAATCTTCTAACATCCTCCTCACATGGAATGAAGCTTGGGCTTTATCTCCTGTATACTGTGCCCTGTCAATACAGCTCACAAATGTCGAGAATTGGAGATACCAAGAGTGTAAAAGCTGATTTGGGCATTTACTAACCATCGAGAATTTCTAGTTTCAGTTCATTATGGCCCGTGTGGATACTTTGTCCTTTGTCTTGCCAGCACAGTGATATATTTTAAAATACATGCATATATGCATACATATGTATTGTGACTCATATATGTATATGTGTATGTCTCCATATATGCACAAGCATATATAGAGTTAGCCCAAAACTGTATATATTGGGAAATTAAAAACTTGCCTGAATATTTTAATAATAAATTCATTGAGATATCTTGAGATGAATACATGTTACTTTTGGCCTCTAAAATTACAAGAGGTGCTCAAAGTAGTGGCCATGAGCTTCCAGACTTTTATTAGTACAGTGAACTGCTGAACTGTATACATATTTTGGCCGACTCTGTATATACATATAGTAAACATATATTTTAATATTTTTCATTTCATCTTTTTTCTTGTGAGGTGAGATCTTTCTGTGTTGCCCAGGATGGCCCTGAACTCCAGTTCCTTCCTCCTCAGTTTCCCAAGTGACTGAGATTACAGGTGTTTTCCACAGCACCCAGATTTTTGTATTCCACTAAGAGAATCGTTGACATTGTAAAATATACCATACCTCTAATAAAACCCTGGAGAACATTTTCATAATGAAAATGTTTTAGATCTCATTGCATAGCTACTGAATTAGAATAACCATATCTAGTATAAGAATTTAAATATGATTTTCTTTGTAGAAAACTCCAAAAGTAATTCTAATATTAACCCTTGGTTAAGAATAGCTGTTCTGAGATATACTTTAGATCATTTCTGAATATATATCCCAAACTGTGTACACACACACACACACACACACACAAACACACAAACACACACAGCCTTTGGCCTTAAGTTTCTAGAGAAATGAGGAAATATGGAAGCTCTCTGCTTATACCTCATGTTTATCAGGACCCTGATTCTAGATAAATGGGTTAGTGAGGGCCCTCATCAACACTTTGCCAGGTGTTTCCCATTAGAGGACGTGGAAAGTCCAGGAAGGGTCTTTCATTCCCTCAGTTCTCTAGACCACTGTGAGATGCTGTGCCACCGGTGACATCTAGCTGGCAGTGGGAATTCACTGCTGGGAGCTTAGTAGATTTGGGAGAACGTACAAGACAAAAATTAAATCATCAGCTACTCTGTAGATCACCTTTGAAATAATCCTGCATTATTAAAAACAAATTGAATTGGTGAGGAGTTGTACACATCACCACAACTCAAAATACAGGAACAAAAGTATAATTCCAAATCGGTAAGTTATTTTTCCCCCTATGGAGGTGGTTCTGTTTTGTTTTTATTGTTTTGCTTTTAATCCGGTGAAGAAAGAATGCACTGTTCCGGAATTCTGGAGAAGAGACCGTTATTGCCGGTGGCAGTATGGAAGTAAAGATAATTTCAGACAACAGCAGGCTTTCTTGCACATTCTTTTCCATTTCATTAATAACATGCTCCATAAAGAGACATGCTTTGTGAAGCTGAAAGTGGAAATAGGAATTCTTCAGAAAGAACAGACATCTGTGCAGATGATTAACATTTTTAGACAAACTGTTCTTTTTTCCACTGGCTTTTTATTGAGATGCTGAGGGAAAAAAAGGCAAAGGTTAGCAACCTTGTCCATTAACCATGGTGCTTTTTAATCACAACCTACACTACTACATGTTTTTTAATCCTTCTACTGAAAAGATTCAATTTTCTAGATATCTGTGAACTGTATTGAAAACGTTGAAGATGAAATAGTCTTAAAGGATTCCATTATATATCAGACCCATGGAGTCAGGGATGGTATGGATTCCTCTCCTCCTCCGTGTACCTCACTCTTAGAACCATTCATCTAGTGCTCACTTATTATATATTGTTACTAAATGAGTCACTTCTTTGTTTTCCAGAATTTTATCACTGTTGACTACCCCAGTTGTTATGATTTAAATGTAAAAGCCTTCTTCCTGGTCCTTTTCTCTCCCATAGCCTGTTTCTATCCCAGCCACACAGTGATGTTTTTAAAACATGAATCCACTCATTCCAGTAGCTGAACTCATGTACATGAGTTAGAATTCTCTTGCAATCTAAGCTTTTCCATAGCTTTTCCATCACCACAAATGAAAGCAAATGGTACAGGCTGTGAATCCCTGTGTGACCTGCCCCTGAGCCCTGCCTGATCTTACATTTTACCACTCAGCTCTTTCTTTAGTGGTACTGAGATACTCAGGGCTGCTTGTATATTCTAGGCTCATTCGGACCCTGGTCCTTTGGATTCATCTTTTGCTTTTCTTGGGACACTTTCCACCCAGATTCCTGGTCCTCTCCCATTTCCCTGGCCTCTGCTTCAGTGTTTCCTTTTAGTGAGGCTCACTTTGACAAAATTGAGCCTGAGAATGGTAGACTCATCCCAGTACTCCATGGTCATTATCACCAGGTGACATATTTTATATATTTCTTTACCTGCTTTTCTATATTCCCCTTCACTAGAAATCCCTTGAGAACAGAGATTTTTATCTATGGATAGTGTTCTTTTCTGTGCTACCATTTGAACTAACATGGACTCGCTGCTTTGTAGTAGGCCTCAATAAATACTACTTGAAAGAATAAGTGAATGAAAAAAATGGAGTCAAGGAATTTTTCATTACACATTGTTTCCTAGTGTTAAAACACTGTGAAAGCCTCAGGAGATGCAAAGTGGGTAGGACACAAGCGAGACACAGTTTAGCATTCTTGACGGGACCTTCTTCTTGCATGAGTATTTTAAGTATGTGAGTCACAGGGATGGATACCATGGGAAGACAAGTGCTCTAAATCTCCAACTTCTCTGTTTAGCAGGAAGAGACATTCGTTCCATGCCTACTAGAACCTTAACACTTGAGAGACCATATGCATATAAAAGCTTCAGAAACTTTAACTTGACTGTAACTCTATGAAGAGTCTTAATTGTAGTGTTTTCAAGACATTGACTTCCTCAGCAGAGTGTTCTGTTCTGTGGTGTTGGAAAGATTATTTTAGAGATGCTGGGTACAAACATCAAACAAAATGGGCTACTCTATTTTTTACAGTATTATTTTCATCACAGAATGTTTTATTGACAAAAACAAATGAATAAAGTCAAGTAGGAAATCACTTAAAGAAAGAGCAGTTCTTTAAATTCAGAGGAATTAGCTTTGTGGAATAGATTCTTATTTTTCTTATTTCTTAAGTCCAAACAGTGTGTGTTAAAGAACCATTTTTTACATTCTTCACCTTGCGCAAGCACAAGAGTTCTTAATGCTAACGTACTGTAATATTATTCCACCATACCATTCTTCCACAATGAAGACCTCGAGCAATCTGTGTGATGCCAAAGGAGAATCCTGACTCTAAAGATCAGCCAGCCATGGGAGAGAAATATGGGTAGGAAGACCAGTTTTCCCAGATCTCAAGACTGGATTCTCCAGCGATTTATGTAACACACTAATTTAATTATTATCGTCCATGTTCAAGGATAAATATGGGACAGAGAAAATAAGGATGATAAATAAGAGGGATGAGCACATGCTTTTAGAAGTACTGGAGAGACAGACAGATAGACAAAGTTTGACCCTTACCTTTATCAGCCAGAGACTCTGTGATTGAAAAGCTGATACTAATTATGATTCATCAGCTAAACTGATAAAATGCCAGCAAGTGCAAAACTTATCCAGTCATCATGTCAAATGGCAGTGTGCTTGTTACTCACTGACTTCTTTGATCCAGAAATAATTTAGAATAATATCTGAAGACACATATAATAAGAACATTTAAAAATTTTTATTCAAGTGGTGCAAACAAACAGGGGATAGAGAAAAATGGCAGGAAGTAAAGTCTATGTGCTTTGAATCTCTAAGTATATTATTGATTAATCTAACATTTGTATAGATAAAATATGTTTACATGACACAAAATTTGAAGCTATCATAATGTAAAACGTACATATTCATACACATTAAATATGCATATTTTAAGTTTCTAGATCTATAGAAATACATATATATGGCTTTCCATTATATAGAGTCACATGAAAATTTATTGAAACACAGCAACACTTAGAAAGCTAAAGGGCAGTGATTCTCAACCACTAAAGGGTTTATATCATCTGTGTCCCCCACCGAAGGACATATGTCAATACTAGAGACAGTTTTGATTGTCAGAAAGCTATTGGCATGTAGAGTAGAGCCAGGCATGCTATAGAGACAATGCTAGAGACAGTGCTATTGAGTGCAGCTTTGCAAAATCAGTAGTTTAACTGATTGAAGTCTTACACTGGTTTCAAATGGAAAATTTTCTCCCTTTTGAAAATTTTTGTATATTAAAGCCAATATTGTACCACCTATTGAAATTACTAGGAATGACTGTATTATTTCTAAACACCAATATTCATTTCTTAAAATCATGAGAAAAAGCAAAAATGTACTCTTTTTTATCACCTATAATTCCTAACTCGGTTTTACTTGGGATCAGAAAGTCACTGTTGAAAGACTAGCAAAGGACCAAGGACAGTGAATAACTCTTGTGCTATACTGCTGAAAATACTTTCATATCCATTAACATGTCTGTGTTTAACAAATTACAATAATTTGGATCAAATTAGTTTATTCTACCATTTTAATGAGCATTCTGCTAACTCTAAAGCATAATACTAGAAATAATCTCAGAGTCACTTTGGATCTAAGAATCAAAGATGGGACACATAGAGAGGATTATGGTTTGAAGGATTCACAATTCTTTCATGAATTGAAGCCTTTAAAAAAAGTAGAAATTGGTGTTTTTCATATCAGTCTGATTTAGTTAGGGTTCTCAGGAAAACTAGAATCAATAGAAAAGAATGTATAATTATGCGAGGGGATTAATTAGGTTGGCTGACAGGGTCAGCAGCCACAGGGTCTGCAATAGTAGTCTGCACTGAAGAGCCAGAGGATCCAGTAGCTGCTCAGCACAAGCAGACGACGGAAGATACAAAACAAGACAGACTATGTGTACCGAGCAGCCCAAGGCTGCAGGCCTGGAGGGTGCAGGAAAGCCACTGGTGCAACTACGTGATGGAAGGCTGCAGAAACTGGAGACCTGGAGGCAAAGTGAAGTCAGCAAAGAACAGACATGTGCAGGGAGACTGGAGCTCTTCAAAACAAGAAATTTCCTCCTCCTTTTCCTTTTTGTGCCATCTAGGCTATAAGCCTGCTGGGTGGTGCCAACAAGGAGGATGGATCTTCCCCCTCACTGCCCTATAAGGTGATTACCAAAGACATAGCCAGATCTGTGCTTTGCTAATCTGCTACACTTCCCATCCATTCAAGTTGATGCGTTGTTAACAATGGTCGCACCATGGGAGGCATTTTCCTTTTCTACTGAGCCTTTCCTGTATGCGCTCTGACTTTTTTAATAAATAAAACTAAAAATCAAATAAAATCACTGTTCTCTCATAATGTATCAGGTTACTATTCACAGGGGATAAAGGGTGAAGCACACAAAATCTAAACTGATGTTGAATTGTGCATTGTGTAAATCAGCCACAAAACCAAATAAAAATCGAATAATTTAAAGGTTACTACACAGCATTTTATCAAACAGTCTCATTTGGTCAAAAAAATAGATTACATTTTGTTTCTTAACTCAAGTTAGAAAATAAAATTAAAATACTTTATGTGATTTTTATTTTGCCCCTATAATTCCATATGCAATATATAGAGACAAATTTATTGTGAATGAAAAGACATTAATTAAAGTTTCTATTCAGTCTTATATTCAAGTTTGTTCCAGTTACCCACTACTGTGTAATAGCATACTCTAAATATAAGTCACTCAACAGATTATCTTTCTGAGGATTCTAAGGGCCAGGGGTTTGGAAGGGCCCAGAGCGTTGCTTCTATTCTATGGTGCCAGCTGGAATCAGCTGAGGTTGGGGTCACCTAGAAAATCACAGATGGCTTTGATAACTGCCTTGACACCCTGGTGAGGACAGTCAGAAGGCTGGGCAACCCTGGGCCATTGTCTCTCTCCATGTTTCCTCTTGACCTCTCCCACTGCACTTCCTAACACAGTAGCCAGGGTAGCATAGTAGCAGCTCAAGATAACACAAACAAAAGAGCAAGCTAGGACTCGATCAAGCCAGGTATCATTTCTGCTACATCCTTTTGTTTCAAGATATCACAGTTCATCCTAGATTCAGGGTGAAAAAAAATGGACTGCATGTTGCACTTCAAAAAATATCAAATAGCTGTGGCCGTGATTAATTCTCTACAAAATAGTTTATATTTTGCTCTCTTGAATGATGTAGTAGCAGAGTACATGTAGAGGAAAGAAATAGAATCATTGACCCTTTGGAACTAGTCCATACCTATTATTTATGCATCTATGCCTTATGATTTGACAAGGCATTGTTTTTCAGTGTCACATTTTCACCATATTTTAATAACATTCCAAGTTGTCTTAAAAAGTTGAATTAAAGTATATAAAATGGTTCTGTTATGAAGATCCATTTTATAATGTGTTCAGTTTTCTCCTCTGATATACATTTTATAGCTTATTTCTGCCATATTATGGTCCATTTTAAGGGATTGAAAGCCCCTTTAGAAAGCTACAGTTACTATTAGAACAGATAGACATTTGTGTACATGCACGCATGTGCACAAACACATATGTGACTATATGAGATATGTTATAAACATACCCATATATTACATATATGAGTATAAATACACAAACACACAAGCTGATGTCTTAAACAATCCTTCATGAAATGATCATAACACAATATTCCCTCTATTTCTTTATATTTGTATACAGGACAAAACACTACATAGAAACATTAAAAGCATCCCCCCCAAAAAGGCATTGCCAATATGGTTAAAATTGTGATTTCTATGGTCCATGGGAGGATTTTCTATTTTTGCACCTTTTGATTTATAGCTTCAAATAGGCTTTGAAAATATAATAGAATATCTTTAATTAAATCCTCTAAACTCATATGCATGGATAAATAATCCATCAGCTATTTTATTCTGTAACAGTACTTCAAAGAACTTGACAGTCCTAATCACTTTAGCCATTTATACCTTCATTTGTGCTTTATTTCAGTCAAGCCATTTAGTGAAGTTTATCTAAATTACTGTATCTGTTTTCTTATCATATATTTAGAGCTGTTACACAGAAACTAATTTCAGGTGCAAAATAGAATATCTCAGAGGCCCAGACATAAGTAGTAGTAGAACATTAGAATGAAAAGTTACCCATCACTGCAGGATATCTGTTTCTGTAATGAGCCGAGGCAAAGGAAATGAGGTTATAATAGAATTAGGGGACTCTGGTAGCTTTACAGAATCCCAGCTCAAAGGGAGCCTGCAGATTCCTGTGTTCAAGCTCTGGAAGTGAGCACATTCCCAGTGAAATATATTTTGAAACATGTCTCACTACTTTTAGGGGGTAATTACTAAGAAGAATCCCAAATAAGATAAAGCACTTTGATATCACTAAAATGCCATGAATGTGTGGGATTGTTTCAGCAGAAGCAATATTGTCACTCATAACAATACCGCTATACACGACAGAAGAATGATGACATGTAAGGAGTTAGCCTGTCGGTTTGTAGCCTGCTAGACTGATGGCCGTGTTCACAGTTATATCACTTTTTTATTTAAGATGCAGATATTCAAAAGGGGGATTTGTGCCAAATTCTTCCATTTTGGAAAAGTGGGATTTTTTCCAAATTCTAAATTGTCCCTGGAAGGCCACATAGATTCAGATTTTAGTACAAAATGTGATATTCACAGTCTTCTAGATATTTCAACATGGGAAAAGCTTCTTGGTTAGCCTACAAACCAGTGTCTCATCTTTCACTTCACCACCTGGCTTCCCTCCGTCCGTCCTCACCTCTCACCATCTCAAGCCCCATACTCCAGTCTTCAAATGCATCCCAATATATCCTACTTCTCATTTTAGTGGGTT
>NW_004624736.1:13941939-13967732 GCF_000247695.1 Heterocephalus glaber | reverse complement strand
AAAACCAGTACCTCATAAATGTTCAGTATATGCTGACTGAATTGATTGATGGGTAGATGAATAAATTATTTTTTTACGACAGATGTTTGGAATTCTAATGTCTTACAGGAGAATTCTCTACTGGAATAGATATTGCTGGATCCACCATTACTTGGTGACTTGTAAAAATCCATCTAAAGTTACAATATTGATGGAAATTATTATCATGGACCACATTCATTACATAAGGAATGAGTATGAAATGTTGACCTTGCTTTTTTTCCTGTCCAGGTGACTTTCCTGGAGACCCTCCTTGGATCCCTGGACACTGACTTTTTCCCTACCATGCAATCAGTTGCTCTTTTCTACCTTCTCATTTTCTTGTCCAGTAATTCATTAGGTGTAAATAAGCCTGAATTGTAAAACAAAAATAAAACAGCAAAACAAGTAAATAAACCAAAAGGAAATAAACAAAAATAAAGACAAAATAAAATTTGTGTGCACACAAATTTGATAAAAATTTCAAGTTATATATTTTTAAGTTAAGCTGCAGTTGGTGATATGATAAGAACTTGAACAATAATATTACTTCTGCTTTCCATGGGGTCATTCTGATGATTACATATACTGATATTTTTACTGACCTTCATTATGTTGACGAAATCAATTAAATTGAAGGAACTTTACTACATGATAACTCCTTATTAAAAAGAAGTTGGAGATATAAGGTTAGAGGTATGGACTTGTGATTTTAGTATGTTGTAAATTTGGTTGTCAACAGGCTAGGTTCTGGCTCCTGGGTTTGAGTATTGATTAACTTATTACCTCTATGACTGGAAAAATTAAACATTTTGAGACTCAGCTTTCTCACCTGTAAAGTGGGATAACATTTGTACTAACTTTCTAGAATTGTTGGGATGATAAAATGAAATTAAAAAAACAAAGTAGAAATTTTATGGTTACCACTAATGCTCTTCTTCTTCATAGTATAGCCTCCAGGTAGTGGAAGTAAGAATCTCTAAAGTTTGTCAAAGTAGCCCTGTGCAAATTTGATCATATCAGTCACAAGAGTAAAGCATCTAAAAGGCAATTAGCTTTTTTTGCTTTTTAATGGCATGCTGCTCTTAGTGTGAGGATTTTAAAAGACTGACTAAATAGTCTCCTGCTGTGTTTCCTCACATATTCTTTCTGGGCTTGTTGCATGTGTTCTGACCATTTGTGACAGGAATTCCAAGGAGTGTATCCTGTTGCTCAACCTTAGCAGTTATCGCATCCAATAAACTGATAAAGGTTTAGTGAGTGAAACTAGGTAAGACTCATTCCTCATTCTCTTTGGAATATTATGCCTGGCTTGGAATCAGTCATGTCATTAGAGTGTGATACTCCTTGCTTTTAACTTCTGACCAACTTTCTTCCCTAAAAATGATTTGTTTGTGGTATTGTATTCACAAACTTCTTTCTTATTCTAAAAATTTTCATTGGTTTGAAAATTCTTATGTCTTTACTGGTCCTGTTAGTCTTTAGAATAGTCACATCGGTTCCTTTCGGGAGCCATATATATTTTAGTGCTAATTTATATTCCTTTTGGAATTTGACTTTTTGGAGGAAAAATAAGCTTTGGTGTGGCTCATGAAGTGACTGTGTAATGTTTCAAAGAATTATTCTATGTTATTTTATATGAGTGTCTTATTTTAGGTTGTTATTTTATATAGTTCCACATTCAATTAACACTGAAGAATCATCATCATGAAGCTGAACATAACTGGTATCTTCTCACACTGTCACTTTATATTTGGTACATGAAAAGTTTATCAAAATTTATATTTATACATATATATTAAAATTATACTAAATATGGAATACTCCATTTACAATTTGAAAATGAAGTATTATATACATTTATTGCACCCTGGAATTTCAGTGCTAATAGTAGTATACAACTGTCTTCTTAAATTTCAATTTTAGAGGGCTAAGATAATGTTTAATTTTTGAAATACTGTTTCAAAATGTCTAGTAGTAGACATGGAAGACAATGAAAGGTCATTTTGAAAAAGCAATATAGCACATGTCTGAAGATTTAGAGGTAGGAACACTTTGGTTGCCTAAGTAGAAGATTAACTTGTTTATATAATTTGCTGACATATTTATTTAGACTTCTTTGTGAACTGCCAGCCTGCAACTGAATTACTTTCATAATAATGAAGCTACAGAGAACATTAAGACCGTAAAGTAATATAAATTTAGAAGTCAAAAAAACCTTTATTATAGCAAGCATTGTATTACAAGAGAATGGAACTGTTTATGGCACAGTACATGTGTTCTTGGTTGTGTTTCTATTTGCTAGAATGATGCTTGGATAAATTATCTTTAAAGAATTGGTAAATAGTAGACAGGCTCTAGGGTCTGCTTATAGGTTTTGTTATGTTTTTTTAAAAATTTATGTGTTGAAATCCTAATTCCTAGTACTTCAGACTGTGACCTTATTTGGAAATAACATCTTTACAAATCAAATAAAAATGATTAGGATGACTTTTAATTCAACATGACATAAAAAGAAATTTGGACACAAAGAAATGCATACCAGGCAATACCAGATGAATGGAAAGATAGTCATCAGCAGCCAGGGACAAAGACCTAGAATAGATCCTTTCCTCACCACTTCTGAAGACATTGATTCTAGGCTTCTGGCATCCAGAGCTGTGAGACAATGGATTTCTATTGTCTAAGTCTCTCCATTCCCAGCAGGTTGTTATGACAGCATTAACACACAAACACAGAAACAACACTTGAAATGAAACAAATCCTTAACCACGTTTTTGTTGAATGTGGACATTTGCCAGTTTTACAGACCACCCCCCCACACCACCACCACCACCACTCTTGGTCAGAAGTGAGAGACTCAGCCTGGATCTGTCACACTACAGTGTTGTTGCAGGCCACAAGTGACATCGTCACAAGCTATTCTTGGTGAAAATATGGGTCAAAAAGTAGTGAACACCTCACATTCTGAAAGTTCAGTAGAATCTGGAGGAAAATTCAAGTCAGATTATTACAATGGGAAAACTGGCTAGATCATAAAGAATGAAGGTATGAAAATATGAAATATATCTATTCAAAAATCCCCAAAGTCTCTTTCTCTTCAACATGGGAAGAAGAATCCTAACACACCTCACTATTCCCTGAAGACATGATTGTTATTACAACTATCCAGTCAATTATTTTGAGTGGCACTGACATAAAAAATTATAAATTTCAGGGTCAGGATTTAGCTCAGTGGCACCATGCCTGCCTTGCAAATGCAAGGTCCTGAGTTCAATCCCCAGTACTGGAAAAAAAATTATATATTTCATTTGGTTTGGTTTTTTTAAAAGACATCAGTAAAATAAGTAATCATACATTTTGGAAAGATATCAAAGAAGAGTAGTTGAAAAATAAAAATCTTGAATATCAGAGAGTAGTCTTTAACTGTGTGACAAAATCTGTTCAGTGGAAGAATTCATTGTCTGATATTTCAAGTTCATCTTCTACTTCTAATGTTGTCATTTCAAACTTCTGCCAAATAAAGGGAGTGTGTGCACAGAATGTCATGCTCCAAAGGACTACACTACATAAATATATTTGAGTTAATTTCATTGCTTTAATGTAATGTGAGACAATATCATACTATACATGGTAAAAACAACAGAGAGAAAAATGAAGAGCAAGAAGGGCAAGCAGCTTTTCTGCCATTCTTTTTATGTATTATTGTCATGAGTTAGGTACCACGATACATTTTTCCTGCCTTAGTACCTTTATTTGGTGTACAACCATCAAGCAGCAGATTCATGAGCCCCAAGTCATGGGAACTGGTGTGGAAAATTCTGCCACACAGATTTGCTTAACTGAAAATGTATGCATATGTGCTGTGTAAAATGAATGATTCTGCTAAATATTTAAATCTTCATAAAGCAGTCTGATTCTTTTTCCTTCATACAGAGATTTTTTTTAAACTCCTGAAATCCGGTAAAAATATAGACATATGCCTTCTTTTAAGACTTCTCATAACTTAAGTATTGTCATAATTTTAATAGAAACTTTATAAAATTATTTGCATCTGATCAAGAGAATAAAATGAATTCTTTCAGGATGCTTCTACAAACTCCATATAAAGAGCAATGTTAAATCAGGGAGAGTTTAATTCTTACCAGTAAGTTTGGGTCTAACCAGAGCCAGCTATGAAACCTTACTAAAGACTTCAACATATTGAGTGTTTTAGTCTTGTCTCTTAAAAAATAGACCCAATGAATGGGCTTACATACTGGTGGTTTATCTGCCTCAGGAACTGGGCCATGGGGGAATGGAAGAAGTGGAATCAGGAACAAGTAAAAGCCTACCTGGGGTGAGTTAAATATGCACTGCTGTGGACAACTAAGACCTTATCACACTGAGACTTCTGAAGGTGAAATGCATTTCCAAAGTGAGTCAATATTAAGTACCAATCAAATGAGAAGTTAGTTATATCAGAGATGAAGTGTGACTCATTTTGGAAACAGTTCTCACTCTCAAATACTCAGCTGGACTTGGTAAAATTCACCTATAATCTCAGCACTCAGGAGCCTGAGGGAGGAGTATCACAGAGAATTCAAGGCCAGCCTGTGATACTTAGTGAGACCCTGTCTCAAAAAAAAAAAAAAAAAAAAAAATCAAATACTCTCCAGGGCCGAAAGGGAATATAAATGTGCTCCTTAGAGAACTAAGACAGCAGATATTGGTGAGAATGGTGACAGATTGAATAGTAAGGGCACTATTACTGTTATCCAGTTCTCAGTTCTAGTCCACTTTCCAGGACACTGGCCCTTTATTGTCATATAACCAGAATTTTAAGAAAGGCTTAAATGTGAATGGTATATGAAAATTTATAATTTGTATAATCTGCAAGGAAAAATAATTTTCTGGTTGGCAACTGCCCCAAAATTGCTAATTATGGATCCAAAGTTAAATGTTATAGGTGTCTATATTAATCATCTTTCTCATTGCTTTACATGTTACCTGACAACCACAAATTGAAGGAGAAGTTCAGCGTAGCTCATGGTTTTGGGGGATTCAATTCACAGTTGGGTACTTCCAAGGCAGAAACATCATTGCAGTTGGGCCTAGCGGATCAAAGATGCTTGGTTCATAGCAGGCAGGAAGCAGAGCAGGGAAAATGACAGAGAGGAAGGAGTGAGGGAACAATATAGACCCCAAGGCTATGTCTCCATGACACACTCAGTCACCACCAAAAGTGTACACTTAATGTTCTTTAATTTACCCATGGGGGGCTCCCAAGGCCAATTAAGTTGACACTCCATCGTAACTGCCATGGTGTTTAAACTGAATATGGGCATTAAAATTCAACTTTTTAATTATAGTCATATTTATCCCCAATAATTCAAAGATAACCATGCTATGTATGTTTTCTACTTATACTGCTTGCTGTAAAAGACACTAGAAAGTTTACTAGGAGTAGTACATGCATCAGCCAAATGTGTTGAAATGTAATGAAACAAATTCTTAGCACTTAAAATCTGCCAATAAAAATAAATAAGCAATATCTAAACGTTGTCAATCTGTAGAAGACAGATTTTAAAAATTCAAGTTCTCTAGACCTAATTAAAAATTTACCCCACATTTGAGCTAAATAACTTTAAATAGTCTGTTTTTAGCATTCTATTTTCTCAAGACAAGAAATTCTGCGAGCAAACATTATCAAAATCTAATGAAAAGAGAGGCAAGTTTAAATCAGAGCTGTTTGATGAGAGCATAAAATCTGACTTCTGATTTCAACAACGAATGTTACTGAAATCAAAGTCAACTGAGCAACAATAAAATGATGATCTATATGATTTTTAGAGAAAGTACTTTGAAAGGAGGGATCTCAAAGGTTAAGATTTGCTTTTATTTCACTAGTGAAGAAGCTAATAGACATAGGGAGTATTTGTATAAATGTTAGTTTAAATTTTGTAATCCTAGTTTTTAATTGAGTCTCTTTTTAGATCAGGGCCCATATTATCCTGTAAGGCCAATTGTCATTGCTCTGGAGAATGAAGTTTACATATGTACTGAACCAAAATACCAAAATGCTCCTTGTAAATCAATATTCTGGAACTTTTCCAATCAGAAGTGTTTTTGTCCAGATAAATAATTCTAACTATTTTTCTCAGCTTGGTTGACCATGTCAAGGAAAGTGAAGTACTATTTTTTTTTTTTGCTTATTAGAAAAAAAATGGTGAAACTCATTGCCAAATTAGATTGTTGAGGATATTGAAAATTGGGCCCCATAATACCCATCTTTTTTGACACTAAAATTTCCAAGAATAATCCACTGTGACAATTTGATAGGATGAGCTTCAAAGCAATACCGATGTGCTATTACAATTAAAATAGCATACTGTTCTTTTGCTTCTGATACATGTCAGTAATGATCAAGAAGAGATTTTTTTCAGAAATTTATCTGTGAATTTTAAACTACAGTATTTTGGGGAAAGAATCATTGTACCTTTTCAAAGGATAAAATACCATATGGTGCCTTCAATTCTTAAGAACTCTTTCAATGTCCACACATGATATAGAGGAGGCATGCCAAGGACAGTGCATGATAATAGAAATAATTGTGTTGCCATTGATTTCTTTCCTAATGATAAGTAAAAAAAATTCAAATAAAAATCACCTTTTCCACAACACTAAGATTCAACCTCCAGAAAGAATGGCTGCTATCAAGAAATCAACCAATAGCAAATGTTGGTGGGGCTATGGGAAAAGAGAAACCCTTCTCCATTGTTGGTGAGAGTGTAGGCTGGAGAAATCACTGTGGAAGTCAGTATTGAGATACCTCAAAAAACTAGGATTAGAGTCCCAGTTGACCCAGCTATTCTCCTGCTGGGTATCTTCCCAAATTATTAAAAGAATCATACTACAGCGATATATGTGCACCCATGTTTATAGCGGCACAGTTTGCAATAGCTAAAGCTTGGAAACAGCCCAATTGCCCATCAACTGGTGACTGGATAAAGAAGATGTGGTGTTTTTTTTGTTTTGTTTTGTTTTGTTTATAAAATGGAGTACTACTCAGCCATAAAGAATGAGAAACAAGAGACATTTATAGGTAAATGGATGCACATTTGAGCCCATACTCTTAAGTGAAAAAAATAGGACACCCATGTGTAAATACCGAATAGTTTCTCTGATGTGAGAAACTGGAAGTGTAAATAAGGATCAAAATGTATATTTGAAATAGGAATAAAAGGTCCAAAGGGGAAGGGGAAGTGGGAGGAGTAGGGGAAAGGAAAGAAAGGAAAGGAATAAATATGAGAAAAGAAAAAAAAATCACATTTTCCTCATAATATATGTCCCCAATTTCTACTTGATTATTTTTTCTAAAAAGTTAGAGGCAAAAGTCATTTTACAAAATATCCTTATTAAGTCCTTTGAACCTATATGTGTACACTTTCTTAGTAAGCTATCTTAAACCTAACCAGTTCCCTGCAAAATAGGTCCATGATAAATCCTCAGTATTATTCTGATTCAACCTCAAGTATGTCAGTGCTGAAAAGAAAACTGATTCCCTACTGATCTAGGATCAACAATTCAATTAGTGTCAACTGTTCCTGATGACTTTCAGACTTATTTAAAACATATATCTAACTCTAGTCCTTTAAAAAGCAGAGCAGCAGGAGACCTGGCCATGGAAGGCCCTGTCTAGGATGAACCATATATCTTCTCTGAAAGTTCTTCTGTTTCTTCAATTTCCCTTTTCTTATCTTGTGTGTGCCTGCTCCAACCCATGCACTCAGATGCACATGCTTGCCCTGAGGCTACATATACATTCTACCCCTCTGATTTTATTCTAATGACCACTAAAGTGACCTCCAAATCTGAGAAATGCCCTTTGTGAATATTTCAAAGCAAAGCATTGCCTACAACTCTGGGAATTATAGAGATTTCTTGGTCCTGTTAAAGCTCTGCTTTCTCTTTTCAATGTTGACTATAATCCTTTCTTTGTTATGCCACAGAAAATATAAAAAATCAAATTAATTCGATTCTTTGAATTGTTTGAAGGCTTATTCTTATCTTAGCTATTAAAATAGATTCATAATTCATTAAAGGCTATTTTGGAAATTCTGTACATACTACCTGGCATTGTGAAATCTTAAATATGATACCTAATTTCTTTTTGAACAAAGGATTTCCCGTTAGGCGGGGGCCTGAGTCTGCACTGTTGGGTTTATTTTTCAGTGTTGTTCAGGAGAACAAAAGATCCTCAGAACTGCAAAGTAAATAAAGCTCTTCAGTAAATCACAAAATTGTGCTATTTTTTGTTGGATCAATATTGCCCTTTTCCAGACTGAGATATTTGGCTACATATAATTGGCCTACATATCTAGAGAATCATTTTTTAAAACATCAGAGGTTTGTCTTTTGGCTTCTTCGGCTCACCATGTCAACTAGGCTAGTGAACCTTAAAGGAAAAGGGACCCAACACTTGGCTGATTGAGACTAATTAGAAAGCACCCTGCATAATACATGGTAAGTCATTGTCTGCCTCTAAAACTCTTATTTCTTCTAATGCTGTATTGCTGGATTTCCAATACTTTTCACCTTTTGCTTCAATTTGTAATCAATTCCATAAAGAGATAGATCAATCAATTGATTGATCAATGGATAGACAATAAAGGAGAGAGAGAGAGAGCAAGCATTTTATTGTCCGTGATTCTGGAGCACAGGAATTTGGTCAAGTCTCAGCAAATTTGTTTTCTCCAGATTTCAGATGCTGTGGCTCTTCTGGGATCCAGAAAAACCTCAGTAAATATCTTACTCACTTTCTGCATCACTTGGACAAAATATCCAGCACACACAACTTAAAAGACAAAAGGTTTATTTGAGCTCATTCTACAGTCAGCCAGCTCCAAGGCAGAATGGTGTGGTAGAGGGGTGTAGTGGAGGAAAAACCATTCACATCATAATATTCAGGAAGCAGAGAGAAAAGGGACGAGCAGGGAAAGGAGACATACACCCTTCTGTATCATGCCCCCAATGACTCACCTCTTTCAACCAGACCCCACTTTTTGATAGCAAGTTAGCTGTGGCGCTCCCATGATTCAATCGCCTTACAAAAGCCTTGCCTATGAGAGACAATTTGGAGATTTTTTAAAAAATTATAACTATAACAGTAGAGAAGAGGCATTGACTGTTCTCCTGGGTGCCTTGATTTGTCTTTATTGGCCTCTCATTTTCTTCATAGGGTCTACATTTGGTAGCTTACTTCCAAACATGAATTCAACAGTGTAAAGATTTGCAATGCTTAAACTCAGAAGTCATAAAATGACATTGCTGCTATATCCCTTTGGTAAAAGCAGGTAGCAGAACCAGCCCAGACTCAGGAACAGGGGGAAAATGCCTGCTTTTCTGAAGGTGTACTAACATAGGTAGATAGGATGAAGAAAATGTTGATGGCATTCTTTGTAGGTAGTCTATTTCCTAGATGTTTACTTTTTGCTGGCATGCAGAAATATAATATTTACATGAACTTTGTATCTAGTAACTTATTAAATTTATTATTTAATTTTATTATTTGTAGATTCTCTAGACTAGGTAGATAATTAGTTCACTTTACAGGGCATGGAAGAAGCCCCTCTGACTTTCATCTTTGATTAGTGATTGGTCATCCTTAGTCTTTTATTATTTTTCACAATTGCATTATTTGCACTTAGAGCTTTGTGATTCTACTGTCCTTCTAATTAGTACTTCTTCTAAACATCAAAAGTCTGAGACATTGCATGAGCAATGACATTCTCTTTCTCTTCTACTAGCATCCAATTCCAGTTCAACACCATGAACAGTTCCACTTCCACAGTACACCACAGGCCATTAAGCCCTGAACCTTTGGCAGTGGTAGATTTTTCATCCCTGGCCAGCCAATAGGTCTACCAAATCCAAATTCTCATCTTAGTGTTTGGTGTTTTGAACTGTTCTTCACATCACATGTCTTAATTCCCCAGGAAACACAATGAGATGAAGAATTTGTGTGTGCCCTTAGGATCAGTATCGACATAGGAAGTAAAAAAAAAAAGAATAGGGAGAAAGAGGAGTAAAACAGTGCTGAAGTGCATTGACAAAGGCTTCAGCCAATCCCATAGGGAGCTCTGGAGCTAGGATAGTCCTGCGAGACAGCTGTACATTTATTCCTTTGCATGAACCAGTATTAGGCATGGGCAGCCTTCGGAAGAGGAGCACAGAATGTCTCTCTGGTTCAGGCAAATTCCTAAAATAGCATTTGATTTAGAGGCTTAAACTGGAAACACTTCTGGCACCTGGGAAAATGAGCAGCTTAGGCCTGGAAGGGGCTGAGGGTGGAAGTAGTGTGGTCCAGCATTCCAATATAAGTATGTTAGACCTGCTTGTTGTGTCTATATGTCTCTTACATTTTTTTGAATTATTTCTTTTTTTCTATATATCCTGATCAGGATATTTTATTAATACTTACATTTCAAGTTATTTATTTTTTTTAGTTCTCTCCAGGACACTTTTCAAATTATGTATTATGCTCTTAATTTTAGTTAAAACATTTTTTATATTTTATGATTTTATTCGATTTTTTCAAAAATTCCATTTCTCAAGTGAAATTATCCTTATTATTACTATGAACATTTTAGTCACATACAGTTTAATTTCATTTCTGAAAATTCCAATACATAGACCACCTTCAAGTCTCTTCTGTTGTCTCATTTTCATGGTGCTTGATACTGGATGCATTTGTTAGCTCAGGATGTCATAACTGAATATCATATATTGTGTAGCTTAAACAATAAGAATTTGTTTATAATAGTCCTGGAGGCTGGGGTGTCCATGATCAAGATGCTGAACTTCTTGGTTCCCAGGTGAGCGCTCTTCTCTTAGCTTGCAGAAGATTGCCTTCTTTCTGTATCCTCACTTAGTGGAAGAGAAAGAAAGCTCTGGTCTCTCCTCTTCTAATAGAGATATTAATCCTGCATAATTACCTTCCAAAGGCCCCACCTCCAAATCTCATATTTGGGCTTTGAATTTTAATTTTAGAAGGACACAAATGTTCAATTCATAACACTGGACATTGTCTGAAATGCCATGGAGGCAGCTGAGAAGATTAACTCTATGTTCCACCAAGCACATGGATTTGGAACAGAACCCTGAAGTACAAACAAGGATTTTGCAGACTAGAGGAGAATGTTCCAGCTGTAGGTCTCGGCTTACCTCTGATTTCTTGAGAGAATCCTTCACTGAGTCTGATGTTTTGTCAGGTCCTCTCTTTCCTAGTTGGTTCTCAAACACAATTTATATTTCCTCTCTAATGTAAAGCTACCAACAAATCCACTCGGCTTTTCAGCTGCTGATTTCTTTGGTCTCACAGCTTCTTGTCTGTGAAGGTGGCCAATGATGAAAGGCTCTCGAGAAAATGCTAAGCCTATCTGTTGTATTCTTCTCTTCAGGATTTCAGTCCCTCAAAATACTCTAATATTTTTGTTTCCAGGCTATTTGCTGCCAGGTGGTTTTACTTGAAACTTCTGCCTGACATCATGGTCTCCCGCTGGTGGCCACTTAACAAAATAGCAAATTTCCCTATGTGGAGAAGTATGTGTGTCTGACCACCAGTGAGCTTCCCTTCTCTCCAATATCTTGGCTGCAAAGTACTAGCGAACTCAGTTTTTCAGTGTTTTAAAAGATGCTTTCATGTGTGTGTCTCTGTGTTTCATATAGAGTTGCTATTACTTTTAAGCAGGAAACTTCATCTATTGTAAGCCACTCCATCATGCAGTAAAACAGAAGTGATTCAACTCATATTTCCATTGTCCCTCATACGTCTTTCTTCACAATAGTACAATGGGTAGGAACTAAGAGTCTCTAGTCAGGTGTGTCTAGGAACACAGCCACGAGATCTTGGGCAGGCCACTTACTCACTTGGGGCCTCAACTGATTAAAAAAGACAGATAATAATTGTATTTATCTCACAGATTTTTTAAAAGTGCAAAAAACAATACAAAGCCCTTATAACAGTCCCAATCACATAATATATGCTCAGGAAATATTTGCAGACATTATTCTCAGATATGTGAACTAAATGCCTGTTTTTAAATGTCAGAAGCTTTCATTATTCTTTCACATTCTCTACTATTTTTCTTTTCTTTAACATTGGTATACTCTACAGTCTTTTTTGATTTTTTTTATTCTTCCCATAGATGTGTATCAGACTATTATTCCCATCAAGAGCCAGGGATTTAGCTCAGTGGTGCCCCTGCCTGCCTCACAAGCACAAGGTACTGAGTTTGATCCCCAGTATGAAAAACAAAACAAAACAAAACAAAAAAAGACTCTGTAAGTGATAGTATTCCCATCAACATATATCCTTGAGCCATGTTCCATGTTCTGAAATTCCTTGAATGCTAAGAATGTGCCATAACTATTGGGTAGTCACAATCAAATCCTACTAGCACAGTATTGAGCAACCCTCTTAATAAGAGTACAACTGATTAAGTTTCTCAAGCATTGTCTTTTGGTTAGTATCATTTTCACCTTTGGCCAGTCCATGTTCACTATAAAATGATGTGACAAAACCTGTATGAAAAAGAACATGAAGTCTCAAGTGGTGTGTTGCTGAGCTACAGGCGTGGGGTGTATTTCTGAGCTCAAATTATCTTTTGCCCAGAACAAAGAATGAGAAAACATTTTTGCTGCATTTGAAATTGGTAATACCATGGGCGAGGCACACAATGACATTTCAAGTAATTCAAGTTTTAACAACTCATGTTCTGAAACAGTTTATGCTTTACCGAAGGGAGAATGAAAGTTCAGAATTATACATTTAATGCTCTATTATTGTGATTTTAACATTATGCCTATCAATATTCTATCCAACACTAAGTAAACTTTTTGAAAAAGAAAGCACTATTATCCACTATATAGGGATGTTTATGGGAATGGAAGCATTTTTAATGTAGAAATGGTTTATTTGTTAAAGACACTATAAAATAGCAGACCCACTGTGTCTACTGGAGAGGATCGTGCATGCTCCAGGCAGCATTATCAACTGTGTTGGCATCATAAATTGAAATTTAGAAATAAGTGAATTGTCTATTAAACATTACAGTTTTCTGAGAGATGGAAGTGAATTGTTTGAAGAAGTTAACTTTTATAATATTGACAGATATAAACAAATAGCATTATAAAGACCCAATAGAGAAATATGAGAATTACACCACTGAGAGAAAAGATGATTGTGAAAGATTGGTTGAATATTTCATATATATATATATATATATATATTCTGAAATGTACCAATATCTTAATACGTACATGAAACCACTACTATTTGCTAATCATTTTTTAAATGTAATGAGTCATGGGCATCTTTCCATGTCATGACTATTGAGCTACAATTTGTGTCATTACATTAGTGGTTACGTTGCATTTCATCCTATTCTTCCAGGGGTAAATGTTTCATTTGCTCAGTGTGCTGTCTATGAATATTTGGTAATTTCTGACTTTCAGCAATATAATGAATTTTGCATTGAACATCAGTGTATGAATATATTTGCATAATTATCTGATAATTTTCTAATAAAATTATTAGATCTAAAGCTATTGATATTTGTAAGACTTCTGAGCGAAATGCTTAAATTACAGATGAGTTATTTAAAAATATAATAGTAATGGTCTAGAAATATTGCTGTTAAGAATCATCACCAAAAATGGAAGAAACTATCATGATAACATACAGGGGGAGTTTACAAGCTAACGGATCACAAAACTAATTTTTTAATTTTCCATTTTCAGCAATGAAGAAAAATATTTCCTATATTAAAGTAGTTTGCTAAATATATTCTGGTTCATTGCATAAAGCTAATGATACTAGAAGCTAAACAACTTTATGTATCAGATTTACCTACCAGTTATTTTTTTGTCTATTAAGATTTACTATTTTCTGATACATTATTAAATGTAATTAAGGTGTTTATACTTTTGGAAAAACTTGAATGGGAAATTTTATTTCTCTTTGGATTTTACATATAGGTTCAAACTATTCAATATATGTTTTCATAATTGTGTTTAGAGATTCTTTTAACTTGATAGTAAGCCTTATTTTTCAGTTGTCTTTATTAAATTTTTTATTTCATCTGTACATGTTTGCAGTTCATGTAGTTTACAGTCATTTTGGGGAATGGTTACCTGTACATATTACATCATCCTGGTTTTTTATTTATTTTAATCCTCTTCCCTTTCCCTCATTCTCCCTCCATCCTACTCCAGTTCCCCTATCCTAGTTTTTATTATTGTTGATATTATTTGTCTTAGCTCATATTATGGCATATACTGTTTTTCAGTGTGTATGTCATTATGTCAGAGAATAATAAAGACTGTATTCAGTTTTAGATATAAACGCCACAAACACACATATTAAGAGAGAGAAAGGAAGATCAGAGAGACTGTCTTTAGAATTCATAAAGCTGGGCCTACCTAATTGCACAATAGAATCCTTTATAGTATACTCATGTGTCTGTTCTCATTAGATTTTTTGAATAAAATATTTTGCAAATTCAAAACCTACTGCTATTAATCCCTTATCTGGAAAGTCCTTTCCTTCTCCAACACACTCTCTAATTACTAAAACAGTCTTGCTCATCAACTAAAAGCCCAACACTTGGGCCGGAGTCAAATGGCTTTTCTTCTATCATATCTCATTTTGAAGTTCCATATAGAACTAATCATTTTTTAACCTCTATTCTCTCATCAATGTGGTTCACACATGTCCTCACTACTACTGAACAAATTACAGATCTGATCTCACTTAGCATCCTGAGGAGCAAAGACTACCTCTAATCCATTTTTCTATAAGCTACAAATGGTAAATAAATGAGTTACTCGAGTAACTTATGATACTGACATTAATAACCTTGATTGCCAGCAGTGCATCCTCTGTGTCATTTAAACCTCATAACATCTTGCTGAGATTGGTAAGAACATCACCATTTTACAGAGAAGTAAATTATGACATTTATGAATGTCACTCAGTGAACAGTGATCTTTAGATAAGTGCTCTTCTCTGAAGATAATTCAAAGTGCAAGAGAAATATAAATAATTACAGAATCAGTGAGGTATACCTGTTTTCTCTGACATTAACTTCCACATTTCCACATGCCTATTTCTGGACCAGATTCTTATGAGGCAGAACAAATCACATCCTCTAAATTTCCATCTGCTTGGCCACATAGGAAATGCAGGTAGATGACCCAGGAGGTGAAAGAATCCATTCAGAAGCTCACTATTGAGCATATGCTTTGTTATCCACAGTGCCATACACCTAGGGAAACTGTGGAGAATGCTTGGTTCTGACAGAACCTAAGTGGTTTTTTAACCAATTACAAAGACAGTAGAAGGGCTTGTATTCCTTCTCCAGTACGGAATGATCTCACAGCACAGCATGCATATGTTGAGAATTCTTTCACACTGATAGCTTTGTTTCATCCTGTTACATACTCTGAAGAGTAGACAGAGTTGACCCTGTGGTCTTATTTTACAGGTGAGGAAACTTGAAGAGGATAAGCCATCTCCTAAGCTCAACATTTTTAAAATTAGGGTTGGATAGTACAAAGCATGTAAATAGTTGCCACTTCCAGATAATTTCATATGCTTTTAATCTGTTTTTGTGGTGACTGTATGTTTTTAACCCAACTGTCCCTAAGGATTGTTTTTTCCTTTTTGAGTCTCTAAGTACAAACCAAGGCTGCTATCTAATGCAAAAGGGTGAACTGGCTTTTTCTGGGATCAGAAGCACCAAAGTTAAATTATGCAAGCATACAGCTGTTCCAAATGTTTTTAGATTTGCAGAGATCCAAAATAAGTATGTTTGTGGTAGAACTCAAACCTCTGAGGTTTTTACTCGAATCTGTTGTTTGCATGTAAAATTAGGATTGATTTTAACATAATGGAAAATTATTGATGTCTGTGGAGTGAATGTATATCAATCTGAATTTACTTTAGCACAGATTTGAAGATTAAAACTCTAATTTTACCAAGAAGATTAACATCCCATTTAAATTTTTATCTGTGACAGCTTTTCCTAAATGCATTAAAAACAACAAAATGTCTGCTTCTAAAGCATCAATTTTATACGTGAGCCAGGTGGAATTTAAACATGGGTGCTCAAGTTTCTTCCAAGCAAGGGAGCAATGGTCCTGTTATCCAAATCATTGTGGATTACTTTTGGAAAGGAAGAGTGCGTGTCTAAGGTTTTGTTCATTTTTTATTGTGTTCACTGATTTTAGTTGTCATATAGAAGTCTTCAGAGAAAACTCAGATTAATTCTTAAAAGAAGGAAAAGGACAGAAGAATACAACCAGACAAAATGGATATTTTGAGAATATTGTAACTGCATTGAAAAAAATGAATCTTTCCCAAAAGAACATCTAAAATTGGTGAGGCAAAAGGTGCAAGAAATGAATGTAAACTTTCAGCCAAAACAAGCTGATAGAAGACTTAGTTCTGCCAAGCACTATATCACTTTTAAAAAGCCATTGGGGGCTGGGGATTTAGCTTAGTGGTTCTGCCGCCTGCCTTGCAAGTGTGAGGTCCTGAGTTCGATCCCTGGTACCAAAATAAATAAATAAATAAAACCCCCAAAACAACAAAAAAAGCCATTGGACCTATCAGTGCCTGAGTTTTCACACCTGTCAAATGAAAAAAACAACAATAGACTGAAGGAATGGGAAAAACATGTAATGGAAGAGAGATATTTCTGAGAAAATACATGCATATTAAAGTAGAAAAGGGAGAACATATCATGTAGCTGAGTGTTGCGGAAGTACACACAGTACATAGAATGGCATTAGAGAGGAAACCAGAAAGCAGCTATACAAAACAGCTACCTAAGGAAATTCAACCCTATACTGACTGTGGGAATTTTTACTCAGTGCTGTCTTTTGTACACATATTTTATTTAATCATCAAAATTTCCCTGTGAGGAAACTGAGGATCAGAGAGGCTAAGAAGCTCATTAAGTAGCACAGCAAGTAAGCAAGAGAGCTTAGGCTTCAAGTCTTGTTCTGCCCAATTACAGAATGGAGACATCCTTTCCCAACCTGCCCTGTAAATTCATGCCAAGCCCATCCATGACAAGATCAGATTTCCATGTTAGAACAAGACTTCTGATTTCAGAGAAACTGACGGAGATAAGAGGCTGAGTTAGAGAGAATGACCAGGTGGGAAGCCAAGGCCCTCGGAAAGGAGAGGAGGAGGGCTAGATCTGAAGCCAAAGGAGAGCAATCAAGAGAGATTTACAAGATGGAATCAGCTCTGGAAGTCTGTTAGGTGAAGGTGAGAAAAGCAGGGTGTAAGGCTATACAGAGCCTTGTTAATCGGGGGCATTTTCGCACACCCATTCTCTTCTGAAACTAAACTCCCATCTCCTCATTGTGACTGTTGAAGGCACTCTGCTTGTCTCTTCTGAGCCTTCGATTATACTGTTTCCACTCCTTCCTCCCCACTCTACTCCATCTTATTGGTCCTGGCATTGAAATCCTGCTTTTCCTTAAAATGCTTCTCTTACAGTCCCAAAGGTTTTTTATATATTCCACTTCGTCATCTTCTGGAACACCTGCATCTGAGTGTCTGTCTTCAGAGGATACTGAGAACCACATGAGTACTCTTTCACTTCAAGTTACTGGGACAAGAATTGTGTCCTACTAACCCTTAAAGAGTGATCTTCTGCATTCTTGAACAGAACAAGTATTAGTAACTGCTGTGTTTGATTAAATTAGTCCAACTCTTATCCAAGACCAGAGTAAAACCCACTAATTTAAGAAATGCTGTAATGCCTGGTTCTCAGATCAGGTCCTCAGAAAGATCGTTTTTGTTGTCATCAGAATTAGCTTTGTGCCTTACGAACCCTTCTGTTCTCTATCTCACTACTATGTTTTGGTTCTTTGATAGTATTCACTGCTATCTAAACAAGACTGGCGACATAATTTGCAGATTCTAGTACAAAATTAAAATGTAGTCCTTGTGCAAAAAAAATTACTAAGAATTTCAAGAAGACACCAGCAAAGAATTAAACCAAATTCAGGGCCCTTCTAAAGTCAGAACCCTGTGTGATTGCACAAATCAAATGACTATGCTGCCAGCACAGAAATCGTCTTTTAAGTTTTTAATGTGTTTTGTTGTTGTTGTTATTATTGTTGTTGTTGTTTCATCTCTCCCTTTCCCATTAGCTCCATGAATTGAAGTCTAATTCCTGTCTTACTCCCTGTGCCCCAGAGGGGTGATTATAACTCTAAAGAAGTTTTCACTGAATAAAGAATGGTTTTAGACTGGAGTTGCACATTTTGAAACTTTTGACAGTAATTATCCTGGCAAAATTCTTTCCTCCATGTAACATGACAGCTGTTCCACTCTCTGTCATGAAATGTATGCAAATATCAATAAGATTATTTTTTAAAAATTAAAAACAAACATCATGTTGAATTGCTCTGATTATCATCCCTAAGATGATTCCAGGGACTGAATATTTTAGAAAGGCTCAATTACCACCACTCCCTTAAGGCAGGCCTTCCTTAAATGTATTTGAGATTCTGTAGCCAACAATTTTAAGAATATCACCACTATTTTGTCGTATTTGTACCTATTTTGTGACGTAAAGACCTTAATTCTCCATCCCTGCCAATCTTGCTTCTTTCAAAAGCATTAAATTTACTTTTATGAAGGAAGCAAAAGAATCTGACTGAGCAGAGAGAGGTTAATTTAAGCTATTGTTTCTGTGACATGGTGCTACTCCACAAAGTATAATAATTTCATCAGATGGAATTCAGAACTTTCAGGAAAAAGAATTATGGCCTTTCAGGCACTCAAAATACCTTTTGAGATGTGTGTGAAAAAAGATAATTGAAGAGTTTGGATTGTCCTTTGAGTGGATGTTGGAAGATAGTTTGAATCCAATCAAACATTGTTTTAAATAATAGGAATTGAATTCTCAATTGAGTTATACAGTATACATTTCTAAATGAGAGGAAAAAAGAGTATTGCAAAGGAAAATTCTCCTCTTTTCCTAGAAATTCTGTCTTTCCTCTATATAGATGTTGATTTGTCTCCTGAAGTCCAAAATTACATCAATAGTCGTGATTGCAGTATTTCTTGTAAAGGGCAAACTGAGTGAAATATAAAACCTGTCACTTATTAAAAGACTGCCGTGTGCTAGACAATGTGCTTACTACTTTAGAAATGTAATCTAATTCATTTTTCATAATATTCTTCAGAGGCAGATTTCACTTTCTTTCACTTTCCAAGTAAGAAATCAGAGCTTAAAGAAATTTGCTACATAATCCAAGGTTGTAATGCTAAAAAAATGGCAACCAAGACTTTAACAAAAATTCTGTTGACAAATAGGGGATATGGCCTTTATGGCCAAGAGTTTATATTTGCATTCATTTCTAATTTTCTTCGTTTTTTTTAGATAGTGATGAATAATCCTTTAATAACTAAAATTCTGACAACATGGTCCATTATAATAACATGCGATCTAATTTTATTTCTGCAGATCATTTCTTTTTAATTAGTAACCTATTAAATGAGGAAGCATAATTTAAAATGAAATGCTTCAAGGTATTTCATAACTTGTTTGCTCAAAATTACCTTCCTCATCACAAATGGCTATAAGGAACTAAGATCTACATTAAGACGGAGTGGTTGATGCATTTGGCATAATAGGACGGACTATAATTCGCACTGCCAAAACGATGTCCCTCAGCTGGTCCTGGCTCTTGTGAAATATCCTTAGGTGTTTCCTGCCAGTGTTTTAAGACACTGTCTTCAGAGGTCCTTGAGAAATACTCAAAAGTGTTCCCAGAGATTGGTAACATGCCGTATTTTTACATCAGAGACCACTGGTTTATGAGATTATCTTGTCTGAAACTTAAAATTCTTTGCCAAAAGATATATACTCTTTTGGGGGACGGCCCAGAGAAACAAAGAAGTCTGTGTGGAGTTCGGAACATAAAGAGACGTTATCTGAGAAGGTGAAGACTCTAGAGTGAGTTTTGGTGGAGGAAGAGTTGATGGTCCGGAGGCGGAACACTTTCCGGCGATGACCTGGAGGTGATAATGGCCTTCACCAGAGATGGAGAAATAGACTGAAATACTAATCGCTGGTGGCTGCAGTGTGGCAAAAAAGAAAGGAGAGAGAGACGGAAAGCCACATACATAGGCATCTCAGGGCCTCGGGGATTTAGCTCAGTGGTTCTGCTGCCTGCCTCGCAAGCGCAAGGACCCGAGTTCGATCCCCCGTGCAAAACAACAACAACAACAAAAAAGAGGCATCTCAGCCATGACTACAGTGGGCCCACATGTAACAGATGACAGGTGGTGTCACGTGGTCTCATCACCACAAGTATGAAATTTACAAAAGAAGTAAATTTACTATAGTTTAAAATAAGGCATGATTATTAAAATACAAAAAATGAGTCTCTCGGTAATTCTGGTAAGAAAAGAAAACTTGACATCTACATAACTCGTGGTACAAATTGAGCTGCGTCTGTGTGCGTACACACAAATTTGAGTGTATCATTTTTCCTCGTCTCTTCTCTTCCTCGTTGGAGTTCAGACACAGCAGGGCGAGGCTTTGGGCTGTGATTAGAAGATTCAGTCTTGTTTTATTGGGTCTGGGATAATTCACTGACCTGCCAGCCCCCAGTTTCTTTACCTGTACCATGGCAGTGTTTCCTTAAATGAATACATATGTCCCTTTTCCTCTGGTGCCTATCTGCCCATTGTAAATTTGATATTTTATTTCTTTGCACAGACAACCTTTTTAAAAACTCCTGTTTAATTCCTTAGGGGTTACTCTCCCTAAAGTGTTGAAATTCTTTGTGTTTCGGTGAATTCTTTGCTTAGAGTGAAACCTGTCTAGCTCTCAGGCCCTCTCGTGTTTGCCTCCAAGGGTAACGGAAGTTACCTGTTTAAGGTCTTTCCTCGGATGGCAGGAAAGTTTTTCAACTTTCCATCATGTGACAGTTTAGCTCGCAGATTGGAAATGTGAACAAAAGGCTATTTCCACTTCCGGTTTAATGATTTCCATGTAGGGAGTGGCATTGAATTGTATCTTGCTCTAGTTTAAAGAAAAACAATAATTGGGCTGTTTTGTTTAGACAGTTCTGGATTCTGTTGGTGATAGTCACAAATATCATTTCTGCACATATCCATAGAATTCTTAAGAAAGTAACACAGCTTTCTAGCTTGGGATTTATTTAATATTTAGGTCGCAATGTTAGAAAGCACAATTCTCTGAGACAAAAGTCTTTGTTCTCACCCTTGCCTTAGTTATCATGAAAAGGACAGGCAAAGCCATGCACCCTCAGGGAATTTACTGTGTATCCTAATGTATTGCTGGAAATTGAAAAGGGACACAAAATATGTCCCAGTCTGGAGTTTAATATTTAATCCATTTCATGTCAATTTCGACGGAAACCCACCTTATGGTTCATTTGTTTTTCAGGTTAATGGCATATATTTTTTTTATAGTCATGAGCACATACACACATACAAACACATATACAAAAGAGGCTTTGCAGCTGTGCTGGAATAAAGAATAAACATATATTTGGCCTACTTTTCCTCTGATGAAGGCATGAGTGCACCCACTTATTCTGAGCCTCAATTTAGGTCACTGCATATCACTCAGTCAGTTTATCACACACAGCAGCTTCTTGTAACGACTCTGACTGCAGAATTCTGCTGTCTGCTTCTTGAGTGTAGGTACACAGAAGTATGTTTGTGAGCAAGTACTTTGGGAGTCCATGACATGCAGTAATAATAGCTTTACTCTGCAGTAGTAAATGTGAATTTCAAGCCTGGGCTGAATATGTGCATATGTACTGTAAAACTAAACTACAACTTTAATTAACCAGAATCACAATTTTATGGTGTCTTCCCCAAGTACTGATGCCTACAGTTCCCTCTCTGAAAATCTCTTTCCACATCCACAAATGCCTTCCTCCCCACCTTAGTAAATCAAGGAATTTCTAAGTTTCTGGCTCTCTGGATTTTGCTCTTTCTTTATTTATAATGAAGATTGCATGGGCTGGGTTTATCCCAGGGTACACATTGATGTATTTAAAGGCTGGCTGTGGGGAACAGGGGGAACAGGAGCTAACTTAAACTAGATGTAAGAAACAAGAATATGAAACATGCCTGGCAATGAGACAAATCATCTTTCTTTTGATATATGTCTAAGCATATTTTATCTTTGGTGGAGAGTCCCATTGATTTTTGAGTTCAAATTACAAGACTAACTTTCTTTTAATATAATTTCTGTCTGTGATTTATGGCAAAGCTGTGTACTGAATTTCAAGCACCTTTTACAGAAATACAATATGGACTGAATGCATTTTGCAGTGTATTGATTTATGCCAGTAACCTCTGGTCAAGAGGCCCACTTCATTTATCTAAACAACTGATTCTGTCTTTAAAGAAATCTAGCATTTATTGAATTTGTTGAAGTCCCCTCAGTGAAACTAGCAAAAATTTTCATTGTACTATATTAACTTACAAATGTACTTCACCACAATTTTTTTTAAATAAGGTTCATATTTTTCTTTTACAAATAACAAAAGATCATAGTGAATAAGACCAACATGTTACATTTCATTCATTCATGTATTTTAAATAAAATGTTTGGGACCAATATTAGAGGGAAGATTTTTTTTCTCTTTAATTATATCAGGTATAGTCCTAACCCTAACCCTAAAAAAATTTGAAACCTTCGGAATTACTGTATTTGAATAGAGAGTTTATATATGTAATAAAATCTTGGGGATCCAGTCATCCAGTAAATTTGAAAATCAACTATTCCCCTGGTACTCTATTAGGATTCCAAAGAAATCAGCACTGGACTTTTCTATTATTTGGGGATGTAAACTTTTCTGCTTCTTGTAGCTGCTGATTCTCCCTTATGATGTCTCCCTTTATACCTGTGGCTTGAAATTTTTATATCATGAACTCGATAGTGAAGATTATTTTCATCTTCATGAGGAAGTTTTGTGTGGTTGGAGTCATGGTAATCTCCACTGAGATCTTTTTTAAAATTCGCTTCTATTTACTCCCTGGTTTACTGATCCTGAATTAATTTAATGTGATATTTCTGGCTTTTAAAACAGTTATATTTAACTAATATTATTGCATATTTGAAACAATAGGGAAATTCAATATTAGGACCATATTGTATTCCTATGAGCAGGCCAAGAAAAAACTTCAAATTTGGAAAAACTCAAGAATTTCAAATATTAATGAAACATTTAAATACATTAGAAAATTACCTAAATTATAATTAAATAAATTCAATGATGACAATAACTTAAAAGTGTTATTGGATATTGTTGAAGATACTATATATGTGGTAGAAGTGACAGATGTATAAAATGTTATTGTAAGTACAGTAATTTATAAAAACATTGAGAATAAAATACCTAAGCTCAGTTAGTATATATCTTTGTATTAAAATCAAAAAGCAAAATTAAGAATAATATTCCTTTATATTCATCAAATAGGAATAATTTGGAGAGGATTCAGAGAAATTGTAATAATTGTGCTTGAGTTTTGGTCAAAGTACAATAACCTATCTTCTTGATAAATATTGTTTAAAAAGGCCTTTGTATATTTTGTAGTGTACTGAATGATATCCAAAAAATTCTTTCTAGTAAGTTAGACAAAATACCAAAATTGGAATATTTCTATTACTTGACAAGATAGATATATGTAAAAATAGTTCAACAAGGAAAAAAAAGTCTAAAATTACTGAGAACTCATTTTAAGGTAGGCAGTGGGAATGATGTTTTGTGTTCATTATTTTCTTTAATCTTCACTATCATCCCTTTTTAAGGAAGAGGAAAATAGCCTAAAATAAAATGAAAACTAGTGGAAATATCGCACTTTATCCAAATAGATAATAGGAAACAGGGAGACAGATCTTTTGTGAAAAGGAAAAGGACACAGAGATGGAGGGAGGGAAAGGAAGAGAGGGGAGAGGGATGAAAAGAAGAATGAAGATGTGATGTATACAACTCCTCACAAGGAGTGAAATCATTATGCACTGCAAATGTGTACTGATAAAAATCAAAGCTGAAAAGAACACACAAAAACCTTAGTAGATATTAATGCTGATTTTCAAACCAAGTTCTGCTAAGTTCTCTGCTATTTCCTTAATTTAATGCCTCTTAATATAACATTGGATTTTTAAAAACATTTTATCACATTTACTAAGATAAGTGAAAGCTGATGAAAATTGTTCTTTTGTTTTCTTAATTGTAATGAATCTTCATACAGAGAGTGATGTTAAGTTTCCATTTTTATTATGATGTTCTAGGACTCTGAACAAACAAGTAATGTAGTGATGAATCTCAATGAGAACACATTTGTAAACACAGCACCAACATTTGAAAATATATGTGAGCTATATGAGTTTAGAAAAATTGTCATATTTGTGATTCTCTTAAATGATTCTTCATAAATGGTGTTTTATTTCTTTTAGGCTTTGCTAGTTCAGTTGAGCACAGGGGCCAGCTGATCCAAAGTTCTAAGAAAGAGATACTTAATTTGTACATATAATCATTTCCTTTGCAGTCAGAATTTAAAACAAAAACAACAACCACAATTTGAGAAGCTTCAGTAATGATTCAACCAGTATGATGATTCCATACGTTGCCTGTATTTTTCTTCTCTCCATTGCCAAAGTTATCCTCATGGTTTCTACACACAAATTTAGAGGCTCTATATTTTAAAGTTTACCACTTTAGCCCCAGCTCAAGGTAACTCACCCTACAAGTAGATTGCCATTCCATGCCTATAATGTCAATAAGAATTAATGTCTACTTCTAGTATATGTTTTTTTAATTTCTACTTTATACATTTTCTGTTAAATTTAACCCAAATTTTGCAAGATAAAAATTATAGGGAGGAGGAGAAAAAGTTTATATGAGATATGTCTTCAAGATTACTGTTCCTCAAAATAATCTCTATAACTTTGTTCAAGAAAGGTCTGAGGATGTAGCTCAGGGGTGAAGTACTTGCCTGGCATGCATGAGAGGTCCATTCCCCAGACCACAGTCAAAAACTAAAACCCAATTATCCAACTTTCGATTCTTGCTTCACACTCTCAGACTTGTTTTATTCCCCTTGCTTCTAAGAGTAGGATTGAAAACTTAAGAATATATCACATTCTTACACTTTTCCCAGTACTTTGAAATGGTGAAGAAAGAAAAAGACTGACACTCTTTGGAAAAAGTAAATGACTATTATAACAGAAGCCTTGGTCTCTCCGAAAAAACAAAACAAAACAAAACAAAAAACGTAGAAGTAAAAAAAGGTACAAATGATGGAGAATTCCTTTCCTAGGCTACTGGTCTAAACATAGAGCTCTCCTATTTCTTATCTCTATTGATTCAGTTCATTAACTTCATTGCACAAAACCAAAAATCACCATTCACTCAGTTTTAAAGTTTGAAGTCGAGAGAAGCTGAGCTTGTTCCAGCACCCGGAAGGAAGCTCCCCCACTACCATCCCAAGCTCCTAGGGCAGAGAAGCTGAGCCGCCCAGGTGCCAGAAGCACCCCCCCCCTGCACCGTGGAAATGAAAAGACACGTAAACAAGTCTCAAAAACAGACTTCTGGATCACCTACAGCAACCCCAAAGGGAAACGAGATGGAACAATCCCATAGTCAACCACCTGGACTCTCTGAACTGGCAACAAAAGAGGATCTGGGAAAAATGAAATCAGAAATAATTACTC
>NW_004624736.1:13924090-13938379 GCF_000247695.1 Heterocephalus glaber | reverse complement strand
AAACACAGATTTTGCCAAAACACAGATCCTGAATTAACAATTTTATTAATTGGAATTGAAGGAAAATTTCACCCAGACTACTGTTATGAGCCATGTGCTGGAGCAGAACATTGCCTGTGAATTTCGTTTCCAGTGGTATTATCTATACATTCCTACCTTGTTAAGAATTAAAGGAATTCTAAATAATTTTCTTTTTTTATCTTGCTCTTCTACTGGGATTAAAGTATCTTGTTGCTTTACCTAGCACTTCTATGGTGACTGGTGACCATCAGCTTAATAAGAGGGCAGTGAAGTTTTCCTTTTTGAGGTAAAACTTGCAAAACAGGATCAGAGCAAGTAAACAAAATAATGTTAAACTGCAACTGCATTGTGTATTTGTTACATACACTTTTCCTAAAATGCACCATTTGGGGGAAATAATATGATGAAGTCACCTTTTCTTACTACAGTAGTACGTGAGTTTTAGAATTTGAAAGGAATTGGGGAAAAGAAGGAAGGTAGTTGCTCTAAGAAATGGAACGACAAATTGCTGGCTGAAATTGGCATTCAATGAAAGGATGTTATCATGAATCCAGAAATGAGAAAGAGAGAAACGTGATCTTATGGAGACCAAATAGCAACCGGTTAACTCTGTTGATTAGGAAACTAGCAGGAACTGTGGCAAAAGCTGGGAGCTGGTAAAGATTAAATGAAATATTCCTATTTTTTAAGGCCCATGTAGCTGGATTGCAGTTTGTTTTCACTTCTAACTCTACATATTAAAATGCTGTGACTGTGGCTTAAACCTCCAGTCTTGCTGCTGATACTCTCCAATTCCCACATCCGAAAAACCTTTGTGCTAACAATCCCCAGTGTTTATCTTAACTTTTCCACTGAACTATAAATTTACATCCAACTTCCTTCTTGAAATGTGTATTCATGTAACTAAGAAACATCCCAATCTACTTTGTCTAAAGTTGAACAACACAGCTGACACACACAGTGAACCTGTATTTCTCTGCTTCCAGTCTTCACCATCTCAATAAATATTACTAATATCCACACTGTTAAGAAAATCCTAAACCTGCAGTTGTCATTTATTTATTTCTTTCAGTCACTCCTCACATCTAGTCAATCCATCAACAATTCCTTTCAACCCACCTCCAAACTATATTCCAGATCTTTTTATTTTCCCAGTACTGAGGATCAAATGCTCAGGGTGCTGCACCACTGAGCTACATCCACAGCCCATTTTCATTTATTCATTTACTTACTAACTTACTTTTTAAAAATTTTGTGCAAGGTCTCACCAAGTTTTTCAGACAAGGCTCAAGCTTCTCACACTCCTGCCTCAGCTCCCTCAATGCAGGTGGACACCACCTCACCTGGCTGTATCACAGATATACCCATTTTTCTCCAATGCACTTTGCTCCAAAATACCATTTTGGTATTCATTTCTTGCAATGAAATGTTCCCAACTAACTTCCCAGTTTTTCTCCCGCTCTTACTTTCCGTTTCCTATGCAGTAGCCTTAGGCATATATGTGACATAATCAAATGATATCTCTATTGCTTAAAACCCTTCAGGGACTCACTGTTTCCCTTAGACTGTACTCCAAACTTCTTGACAATGCCCTATGATGCAATCTGTCATCTGATCCCCCTCTCTAACTTTATCTTTTACTACTTCTTTCCTGCTCTCTAGGCTCCAGTCACATTGACTTCCTTTCTGTGCCTGGAATATAACAAATTCACACAGGCCTTAGTTGTTCACCATTTTCTTTATATCTCCATTCCTACCCTCTGATTTTGTATGTCTGCTTTCATGTTATTTAGGCCTGACCATCCCATCTAAAGTATTTCTGATCCACATCACTTGTTTCATTTTCTCCACTTAACTGTCTAAAATTACTTCATTCTCTTGTTTAGTTGCGTATGGTCTTTCTCACCCTTGCTTCGCCACAAAATGTAAGAGACACGCATGTGCCTACCACAGCATCCCCAATGCTGAGAATAGCACCTGAGACATAGTAGATGATAAAATACTGCTTTAATAAATGATAAAAATATTTGTTCAATGAATGATTAAAAATATATTGAATAAGGTACTCCTTACTCATTTCAATTCACGATTTTATTTGCTTGATATTGTTCTGTTGTTGAGTCATTGGATATGTCCCAAGGTTAGAAGAATTTTTACAAAGTAAAGAAACAAGGAGCAATAGCATCTTTTTATGGAAGTGCTTGGAGTAGAAAAAAGGGGAAAAAAGTAGAAAAAAAGAGAAGTTAAAAATAAAAATCTAAAGCCTTTATATTTTGAAGATAAGGGACACACTGGATGCTATTGAAAATCTAGGGTGACCGACTGTTTGTTTGGAGCTATGGGGTAGGCTTCAATCCTTGGATTTGAGACTTTGAGTTTTCAGACTAGGACAAGTCAGTTACACCGGTTAAAATTAAAGACTTCTTCCCTGTTTGTTTTTAATATTTTTATTTAATATTTTTAATATTTCTTTTGAAATTTCTTCCAAGCTGTAGAAGCCCTTTTGAAGTTTTATTTTTTCATTTTGAAAACATAGGGCAGAGGAAAAGTTTTGAGACAACTCTATCCTGCAGGGAGGCTGGTAGAAGAACCAGTACTCCTGGCGGTGAAACGACAGTGACTCAGGCACACTAATGCAATCCTGGGACGAAGAGGAAAGAGGATTAGAATCTCTAACTGCTGCGGTTATTAATATTCTTAAATCTGCCAGGGATTTAGCTCAGTGGTTCCACCGCTTGCCTGCAAGCACAAGGACCCGAGTTTGATCCCTGGTACCCCCCCCCCAAAAATTCTTAAATCTATTAACTATTTTATTGCATACTTTTAATTTGTTTCTGTGTACACTATTTCTTTCATTTTTGTAGTTTTTTCTTATTAATCTGTTTTTTGAGTTTCATCAGTATTATTACATGTTTGCAATACATTAAGTTTATATTCCTCCTAGATTATATAGCTATATCTCTCTCTATATCTTTCTCTATATAGCTATATATATGTCTATATGTCTGTATATATGTCCATGTATATCTCTCTCTATATGTTTATATGTAGATATATTTTTTCAGTTTCATTATTATTACATGTTTGCAATACATGATATTGATATTTCGTCTAGATATATGTATATATTACATACTAATTCTTTTTTATTCCTTCCCCCACCTCTTGTCCCCTTTATATTATACCTTTCCTTTCTCTACTTTTTGTATTTACCTCTGAATTATAATTATCATACTTCATTTAACAAAATGTAAAGCTAATAAATATCTTGACCCTTCTCTCAAATAATATATGAACTTTAGAACACTTTAATTACAACTCCTCTACCCATATTTGGCATTTTATAGATATTCAGTATTTTCAATTTCTCTGACAAATGTACTGCATTATATTTTTAGCCAGTGTTTTTAGATTTACTTATGTATTTCAAATCATTATTCATCATTCTTTCCTACAACCTTTTTTCTTTCCAAGTTCAATTTACTTTTTCCTAAATTTTATCCTTTATAATTTATGTTTTCCTAAATCAAATCCTTCAATTTCCCTTAGTAAAAGTAGAGAGGATAGTAAAATCATGGTATTTTTGTCTAAAATTGTCTCAATATCTTTTTAAATTACTGTAGAGATGATAAAGGCTACTGAAATAGTAGTTATTTTTCTTTAGCAATTTGGAGATATGAGCCTTGTGTCTTAAAGCATCTCTACTACTCTCATTAGGAAGTTTGCTGTCAACTCATGTTGTTCCTATTTAAATATGTATCTGTCTCCTAAATGGATTTAACTTCACATTTATTTCTGTGTATGTGAGCAGGATTTAATCATTTTCCTCGTATTTGAATTGTGTTTAGCTTTCTGGAGAGAGGGAGGCTATCAGGGAGGGAAGGAGAGAGACAGAGAGATATACATCAATTTGTATACCAGTACGAAATCACGTTTTGTGAACCCCATTCACATATTTCTCTGTTAAGATTTTCCCAATTCCTTTTCTGTCTCCTGTTGGATCATCTAACCCTATTTTTCACCTATTTTCATGTTTTCTCACAGTTTTTTCTTTTTGCTCTGGGCAACATTAGGGATGTTTTATTTAGCTCTGTCTTCCCATTAGTAATATCTTTATTGGTGTTTATTACATCTGTTGAATCTCTTAACTTCAATTACTATGTTCTTATTTCTAAATATCATAGTCAGTAGTGATTGGAAACTATCTTGTTATTTTCATAATGTTTTATTTGTTTCATATGATTTCTGACATCTTTTATTTTTTTAATAATTTTAAATATACTTATTTCATAGTCGTGTGGTTTTGCTTTTGATATGCTTGAGTCTTTTTCTCCTTGCTCTTTCTCTTACTGAGAGAGAGCCAGCCTTACCGACTTGCTTGCAAGATTTCCTCACTTGTTTTAGAGTTATGATTTGAGCTCCTACCTATACAGGTTTATATGTGTAATCTCCATGCACCCCCACCCTTTTTTAAGTCCTCTCTGGATTTTTCTGTCCTTGTGGAGAGTACAAATTCAAGTGTAAGACCTTTTTGGAAACTTTCAGGAGAGCCTGTCATGTCTTGCAGTCTCTTGTTTGATAAGATGGACAAAGATGTCATAAAACCAAAATGTCACAACTGTGTATCATTCATTTCCACTTTTTTCTCCAATTTTGGCTTGCAGAGATTTCTGGACTGTATTTTTTTAAATTTTGCTTTAAAAAGAACACTGGTTATATTTTATCCAGTACATTTTTTTTTCTTTCATTGAGATTATTTGCTGTTGGTTTAAAATGCCTGCTACAGCTTTTTGACAAAAATGGGCCAACTGTAAGTGGTATTTTTACTTTAATCTTTTTAAGAAGATAAAGCACTCACAATATTTATGATTGAAGTAAGAGTCATATGTTTATCAGGACAAAAATGAAATAAGACCTAACAGTTGGTGCTGGCCTTCTTGTTTCACCAAAAGAAGCTGCTATGTGCTTTGGGGTCAGGGCTATGTGTGGGGTGTAAGTAGTGAGGGACTGTCTCCAATTCCCTTCAATCTCAGCTACTTTCCTCCTGCCACTCACCTTCTGCCTTTTCAGTCTAAGCTGTGACACACTTGTGACTGATATGAGAAGTAATGACCGATGTCTTGATATGAGGAAAAGAAAATGCCAAAGGAAAGAGAAGTCTGATTAGAAAAGAGGGGAATTTCTCTACCCGTATACTTAGCTTTATATTCTCAGGTGTGTGTGACAGAAATACATGATATGTATTATATATGCATGTAAGTACTCTACTGATACTGTTGAAATACTTAAGAATTTTATTGCAAAAATAATTTCATATGCTCAGAATAGGTATTTGTATTTAGTGTTTATAATTATTTCTATAATTGCTTCTGCAAGTCAATACAAAAATAGCTAGCTCATTCCTACCACCTGTATAGTTGCCGTAGATAGATGATAGATACATACATACATACATACATACATAGATGATAGCAGATAGATAAACCCCATTACATGTTTATCTTCACTATTTCCTAACAAATCATGTGCTCATAATACTGGGATGCTATTCAACTTAGTATTCTGTTTCTGCATTCTAGTATCAAAGTTTTAGAGAAAATAGATCCTTTATGAGAATTAAAAGTTTGAATATGAAGGAGTAGATGGTTAATTATAAATGTTATTTGAATAAATTTGCATCTGAAAAGTCCTAAGGCAACTTCTTTTAAGAGAAATAGTCTATAAGTACAGTACATGACTTATCCATAAATCACTTAATTTGCTACCATCTCTGGGGTCACAATAAAGCTCTACAGGTCTTTTTAAAAGTTACTCTCTTTTCTTACGGTTTGTTTTTAATTGATGCATAGTAACTATACAGATTTATGCACAGTCTCATGTTATAATACGTGTATACATTGATAAAAATAAAGTAAGGTATTTATCATAACTATGATAGTTTTCTTCAAATAATCCTCTGTACTAGCTATTTTAAAATATTCAATAAAATATTATTAACCATCGTCATACTATAATGCAGCAGAATATCAATGCTTCTTCCTCCTCTCTAGCTGTAAATTTGTACAAAAATTTTCCTTGTATTTTGTTTCTTCTCCTGTAATCAATCTGGAATATGCTGGATTTTGTTCATAAGAGGACCAAGAGTATTACAAAGGTGAAACTATGATTCTGCCTACCTTTTAAACAAATATATCAGAAGAAAATACTTATGCCATGTATGCCTGTAAAAAGAAAAAAGATTATGAAAAACAACCCGTTTTCTAGTTAGATGGTAAAATGGTGGAGATGAAATATTTCATAGGAGTAACCAAATGGAAGGAGACAGGGTATCTCACTTGTTTGTTTATTTTGCTTATATAAATAACTTTCCTAACTGTAACATGATTGAAGACAATTGAAAGTTTTTGTAGGTTTTATGGTTACTGTACCAAAATGTATCTTTGTTGTTTCAGACGATGGTGCCTATCCATTAGCTGAACAACTGCGGTAAGATTTTCTACTCTTCTTACATCTGCATGGAATGCTTTTCTTTCTCAGATTCAAAAGGATTTATTTTCCCTATTTTAAAGTTGGTTAAGTTTGTTGAACTAGTTTTCTGCAGGCAGTCTATTAGTATTTTAGAATGTTTTGTTTCTTCTTATTTTTCCAATTAAACCCAAAATTTTAGTTTCCAACCAGATGTTATCAAGAGATATTTTTATTTTCACAGATGCTTCACTTATTCAAATTTTAACAATCTTTCAGGCAACTTAAAAAGTAGTATCTTGATAGTCTTTCAGTAGTTACAAGTAATGCTTTGCAGTGTATACATTGGTAGTAAAACAACCAAAACTAATCAACATAAGCAGTTTTTTTGTTTGTTTGTTTCTCTATTAATCTTACAAGGAAAGAGAAAGACTTTAAATGTTTTAATTTACATAATTTCTCAGAATTACTATGGTTATTCAACAAAAACTAAGTTGAATGACTTTAGCAGTTAACCTCTTCTGCCGAAATTGCTCCCCTTTTATGCTATGTTGGAGGAATAAACCCAATATATCTCTGTTTTTATACTATTGGAAAAAGTATTTTCATGAATTATTTTCATATGCTAGACTTTTAAGGAGAAGACATTACCTCAGATGTTACCCATTTTACTTCCTTGACAGTTTAGAGCAGATTGAGAAAAAAGGGGATGCATTTTCCTCTCTTAATTGTAATAAGGAAAAAATGTACATAACTGCACCATTGTATTATATCCCCTCCCCTTCATCAAGTTACATATGAGACTTGGTAAAGTATGAGTTGGCCCAAGTGGTAGCCAATTAGAAGCGAGATAAGAAGGATATTGGAAAAACTTACACAGATTTCGAATAAGACACAATAGGACAACTGAATGGGATGGTGCATAGAGTGTGATTTAAAGAAAAGCAAATATTGGAAAAAAATACTACCTCAGTACTTCTCAAACTACAGTGGCCTATCCTGTTAAAAGGCCGACTATGAGGAAAGTCTGAATAAGGACTCAAGTGTCTGAATTTTGACTGGCTCCCAAATGATATGAAAGCCTTTCTCTGGTTTCTCTCCAGATCATGTAACTCTCCTTTTTACCAAACGATGTCAAAGCCACTGGCCCAAGGGTCACACTGTGAACTCTGAACAGCAAGGATTTATGTAAATAATTCTCCCCATTGCCATCTTTCCAAGTGACTCCAGTCAAGGCATTATCTTCAAGTATTTGATTGGGATTTGATTTTTGAAGTCTTTTTTACTGTGCAAAGAACAATCAAAGCAAAGCTGCCCAGTTTTAGTTAAGTCACACACAAGAGGACTTGGTCTTGACTAGTTCCCCACATCTATTTTTCCGTGCATGGCCTGACTAATGCAGAGTAAACTATAAAGGATCAGCTAAAAGTCAAACATTTTGAATTAATAATTTTAGAATGAAATGGATTTTAATTAAAAAGGTTTTTTTCCTAATATTGCAGTCTATTCAAAGACAATCATACCATCATATCACAACAGGCAAATTTAAAAACCAACAAACCAGGGTCCTGGAACAGTCTAACCAGGTAGATATTATTATCATCATTATGTTTTTCAAAGTGCTTTATTTTTGCTCTGAAAATGTAGTAAGGTCTTTTTGGTTTTATGCCGTATTCCTGGTTACATTATGAATGCTAGCTGGTCTAATTGTCCACCTGGCTCACATCTCAAGGTGATTAGTGAGAAAATGGGACAGATACTGGATAGGCAAGGTGAGACAGTAACCATAAATAGTGGATCCAAAACTCTACTCAGATGGGGAAATCTGAAGGATTTTCTAAATTCTGGAGTCATGTAGGAGCCTGAAGAAGACTATGGAAGAAGAAGACTATGGAAATAAAAGTTCCCAAATCAATCTCCTTTTCTGTTATGACTTTCTTTATACGAGAGTTTCTTAAACCAGATTTTATATCAGAATCACTTGTGGAGTTGAAAAACATGTTAGCACCTGGATAACACCAAACATATTAGTCTCTCAATATGAATGGTAACATCCGGATTTTGACACTTCCCTTCCCTGGTGATGCTGTTAGGAGGGGCACTGAGAATCAGTGCCTTACATCAGTTTCTGAGAGTCTGCACTTTCAGGGACCTGCCCTGCGTTGTTGGCATTGCTGTCCTGCAAGCCACACTTTGAATAGCAAGGCCTCTTGTCCTCATAAGTTTCTCTCCCTGCTCTTGGAGGGTCAGAATCCCCCTAAGGATGAGGAAGGTATGTAAGAGACAGAAAGAAAAGAGGAAACTTCCAAATGGCACAGGAGTAATCCTTGGGTAGAATGAGCAACTATCCACATGATTATATTCGCTGGTCAGTGCAAGAATTCCCTATACCAAAATATCTAATTAATTCATAGGGTACTTGAACTTGCATTATTAATATTCATTTGATTGCAGTGCATTCCAAACCCAACTGTGCAAAAACAATTTCTTTGGAGCAATTGTTACAAATACAGAAGGTAGAGAGTGAAAGTAGAATGGGCAGGGATCTGAATTTAAATAGTCATCGTAGATTATTGTAATCATGAATGGAACTTGGAAGCCATTGTTTCAGATCACAAACCACCATCCTTCTTGGCTTTATTTCAATATTCATATATATTATCCTTCTGTAAATTCATTGTATATAAAATGCTATGAATCAACAGCTTGATATGGCAATAAAGAAATAATAATAACGAAGAGGTATTCATTGTCAGACACTGTTCTGAGAGTTCCATATGCACCAGAACATCTCTTGGCACATGTGCTATTGTTTTCCCTTTTATTTGTGTTTGAGGAAACTGGGACATAGAACCATTAATTTGTTCAAGTTCATGTAGCCTAGAAATGACAGAATTGAGATTTAAACTCAGACATTCTGGCTCTATATTCCATGCTCTACTAAGCTACCAATCAGCTGTCAATTGACCCATGTATTCTACAAACATTTCTGCTACAGCCTCTATGTACATGTCATTTTTAAGGTACTAGTAATGGAACATTAAGGAGAACAAGACCTCTTTCGTTACCAGTGTGTACATCTCATGAAAGATAAAGGCTCTTGTTTTTACCACAGACAAAATTTATTTAAAGATCTGAGGATTCATGGGAAGAAGACATAGACTCAAATATGATCATTTCATTTGCTTTCTAAATAATCTTAGCAAATCTGTAGTAATCTAATGAAATAATGAGAAGGAATATATAAATGACTTACTTTGATTACATCATCACTGACGGATGGAAGAAGTTTTGGGTGTATATATGCTTAAGAAATGTCATAGTGAGAAAGCTTGACTTTTCTTAGGGGTAGTAGAAACTGAGGGAAATAGGAACACAGTACCTGCAGGAAAGGTGTTGGTGACGATGATGGTGGTGTTAGTGACACTGGTGCTAGTAAAGGTGGCACTTGTCCAAATGTTCACAATGCTGAGATGATGAAATTCATGGTAACTACCATCATTCATTAGTATATACTATGGCTCGGGCACTGTGCTAAAATTTTCACATTTATTGTTTTATTTAATCCATTGCAGAACCCTGAGAAGTACTACACGGATCACCCATATTGTAGAACTGCAGACTCTGAATAAGGAAATACAACACATTCCCTTAGCTTGAGCTACTGGTGGTCAGTGCATGACTATCCATCCCATCAGCCAGCTTCTCACCCAATGGGGCTGTCCTGCACGGACCACCAGGGCTTTATCGCCACCTTGCAGCGAGATGTGTGAATCACAGCCCTGTAGTGAATGTGTTAAACTCTCCCAGGTCACGTAGCTAAATGAGAATGGAGCCAGAATTAAGACAAGTTCTATCAACTATTGGTGTTTAGTAAACTACCCCAAATCTCAGTTTCTCATACTAAACATTTGTTAATCCTCATGGTTGGTCTGACTGGGTAGCTATTCTGTTCTTTGTTTGGGTCATGCGCATGACCACATCTAACTAGGAGTTTCACTAAGGTTGTGTTCCCCTCTGTGGCGGCTCTTTCTGCCTGGTTAGTCATCCTTCAGGACTTTCCATGGGCTGGGTGCTTTTCCCTATCAGAAGCTGGGCATTCACACACCATGCCATTCAGTTCCAAGGAGTACTCTAAAGGACAAATCCTTAAGTACCTCTTCTTGTATCACGTTTACTAAAGTCTGATTGGTCAAAATAAGTTATATGATAGTTGGGCATGGTAGTGCATGCCTACAATCCCAGCACTTGGGAGGCTGAGGCAGGAGAATCTCTGCAAGCAAGTTTGAGGCCAGCCTGAGCTGTATAGTAGGTTCAAGACCAGCCTGGACTATGCAGTACACTGTCTCAAAACAAAACAAAAAGTTAGATGATGGCAAAGCCCAGAGTCAATATAGGAAGAGACTACACAAGGGAAAGAATACCGACAGGATCCATCTACTATATCACACATGGCTCTCTCTGGTCACTGAAGTGCATGCTCAGCCCTCTGTATCTGCAGGTGTACAGTGAAAGATTCCACCAGGAATGAGTCGAAAATATTTCAGGAAAACCACACTGCATCTGCGCTGAAGGTGTAGACTTGTTCCTTTTATTTCCTTAACAATACAGTAGAACTGATTACATATCATTGCCACTGTTAGGCATTATAGGTAATCTGGAGATGATTTAAGGTATCCAGGAAGATGTAGGTGGGATGTATAGAAATACTATGATGTTGTATATAAGGGAATTAAGCATCTGGGGGTTTTAGTGTCTACAGAGAGTTCTGGACCCATTCCCACCCAGATACACCTGGACGTGGACATTTTAATTCCTATAGTTCACTCTGTCTCTGCAAAGATTAAAGTGGACACTGAGGTTTGGCCTGGTAGCAGACAATTGTAATCCCAGCCCTCTGGGAGAGGGAGGCAAGACAATCGCAAGTAGGAGCCTAGCTAAGGGCAACTTAGTTACTTAGCAACGCCTAGTCTTAATAAATAAATAAATAAATAAATAAATAGAGATAATTTTTAAAAAGAGATGGAGTTTTAGAAAAAGAAAACACTGAAACAAAGCAGATCACAAAGTAGTGTTGGGGAGACTGTGGACAGAGCTGACATGTTTATGTCAGTAACAGTGGGTCAGTAAGTACCCAGGATGAAATTTGTTACAGAAATTCATTATTTAGGTAGATGCCAAAATTCCAAGTTCATGAATTCAGAAGCTTCGACAGGATTGCTCTATAGTCTGATTACAAATCTGCCTAGAGTTAGGGCAAAATGAACAATCAGACACTCGGTCTCTTCTGTTCTTTCTCTGATGTAAAATCATACACTTACAAGTACATGTCCATATGCCGATGGACTGAAGGAGGCACCACAATTATTTTATGTCTACTTACGTTACTAAGCTGTATCTCAATGTGACACTCAAGGCCTTTCCTCTTGCTCTGAAGATTCTGAGACATAAGACTCCTGCTGTTACTGAAGATCCACCTCCCCTGCAGAGCCCTCTGTTACTGTGACGTGGTGAATGACTTTGGGTTGTAAACAGGCTGTGTCCCCACACACCTGTCCAGTGACTTCACTAGAAAACAGCCATCCCACTTACCCAGAGCTTCCCCGTGGTCATCAATTTACCCCACTTATTGGCCCACACTGTCCTCAGAGGGCCGAGGAGATTCCTGATGTTCTGGAGAGGCCATAATGCAATAAAGAGTTTCACCTCACTGCTTTTCAGCCAATTATTTTCAAGAACTCTGCAAAGAACATCTGTCTTTAGGACTATAAATTTGGAGCTTTTTACCAGCTCTAAATTTGCTCTATTGCTTAAGAGCGGTAGGGATCAGTGGCCTACTTCCATCATTTAGAGACTAACAATGTGGAAAACTGAGTGAACTCAATGTGATTGCCACTCAAGGGTTCTCCCTGTGCACTGAAGTCTTCTGTGAATTTTGAAATAAATTCCAAATAAAAAGGCAGAAAGCAACAAAATTGTACGTGAGAAAAATGCAAATATACTTTTGCTTTCTTAGTAGAAATTGGAAATGTAGTAACATTTCCCTCTGTTCTAAATATAAGCAGGATCCATTTGCTATGGTCTTCTAGGGAATTTTGTTTTACTAGTTAAGAAAAACAAAAGTCATCGGACTATAAATAGAAGAGAACTGATGCCCTAATATATCAAGTGGAGATTTCTAAGTTGCACCAACAAAATAATTGGGTACATGTACAAATGCAGAATCACATGTGCAGAATTTAAATTTTGTGTATGCAAAACAGATAATTGGGCAATCAAAGAGGTACCTTTGATTAAAATCATTGTATATGCAAATTTTTCATTTTCTGGAGAAGTCATATTTTGTCATGTGCATACATAATTAGAAATTTCTAATTTAAGGTAGTCTCATGGCAGAAAAAGGCTTACCTAGGAGATACACATTTTACCTTTTAACCAGATATTATGTTTCTCATCTTTTATTTTCAATAGTCATATTGCTATCATCTAAATGATGAAATTTCTCTATGTTTATCAATATAGTTTTTAAATTAGAATGGTTTTTAGCCTCTTATTTTGAAATCTGGCTATAAAATTCCTTCTTTGCTAAATACTAATTATGTGTAACAGCCTTCAATTTGGTCACTAATTCCAAATGACAAATCAGAAAATTGGTGGCATATAAAGAATACCTCTCGTCATAAACTCTAGGCCTAGTCCCCATTTTTATTAACATTTTTACATTTCTGAAAGTGAGATGGGTTTAAAAATCAATTTGTGCATGTAATATAGTCTTGTTTATTCTTAGAGTAACCCTTCAGATTATGGTGTATCTTACAATCAAGACCATATTATTATAATAAAAAGTAATAGCAACAGCCGGGGATTTAGCTCAGTGGTGCCGCCACCTGCCTCGTAAGCACAAGGTCCCGAGTTTGATCCCCAGTAAAAAAAAAAGGTAATAGCAACATACTAAAAGCAATAGCTATCTGTATTACTATATGCCATCGTTATTTTACATATTTAACATACATCATCTAATTTAATCTTCAGAGCAATCTTATAGTGAAGGTACTATTATCCAAGGCATATATGAGAATACTAAAGCACCAAAAATTTGAGTTATTTGCTGAAGCGTTACAGAGAAAAACTTGAATTCATATTATGAACTGAAAAAGTATATGTATTTAGCACTGTGTTTTACTGGTCAATATTTACTCTTTCTAATGATCCTGATTAACATTTCCACTTTGAAATATTTTTTTCCAAACTAGTGGTAATGTTATCATATCCTTTTCTATTCATTATCTAAGAACACCTGGTTTTAATGTATCCTTCCTGAGTATCTGAAGAATTATCTTGGAGAAATTAAAGCAGTCCTTAATATACACGTGCCGCATACTTTCTTTGAACTAATGCCTATAACTACAAGAATAAAAATTTTTAATTTATAATCTGATGGCAATTTTTAGCAAAGAATATTTCAAGATTTACTACTGAAATGAATTTTTTGAATTATGCCTTTTCATAAACCTGTAGAAGAACAAGTCTGTGGTTGAGTGAAGCCTGGAATCATTTACTCCTGCTTTGTCTTTAGTACATGATTGATACTTAAAACTAAGGATGTGTCTTTTTTTTTTTTTTTGGTACCAGAGATCTAACTTGGGTCCTTACACTTGTGAAGCAAGCAGCGGAACCACTGAGCTAAATCCCTGGCCCCTCTTGTTCCTGATTTTAGCATGAAAGTTTTCAGTTTTTGACCATTTAGTATGATGTTGGCTGTTGGTTTTTCATGGATAGCCTTAATCAGGTTGAGATAAAGAC